>CAMRHE010000167.1:4285000-4440374 GCA_947044405.1 Leptodactylus fallax
TCCCTACCATACTCACCTATCCTCAGTCCTCTCTCTCTCCCATGCCAGGACTCTCAAGGCCTCAAGAGGAGAGGCTCACATGACTGCAGAGGCCAATCAGTGGTTTCAGTGACCGCTGGTGAGGAACTGGTAAAGTATCTGAGTGATGTCACCAGTCCTGCACCAGGCGCTTATATGAGCCTCTATAGTTCCACAGGGAGTGCTAGCATGGAAGGGAAAGGGGACCAGGACTGTACAATGGAGTTCTAGCAATAGGTCTACATAGCATTCTATTCCTACTCCAGCCTCTGCTGAGTTTCTTTTGTTTACTGGATAACCCCTTTAATGAAGCGTCAAAAAGTATTTATTCTTTATTTATAAGAAAAGGATAAATACTTGATCATTGAGAGTCTAACTCCTGAAACTCCCACTGATCACTAGAACGGGGGTATTTTCCCCCTGCTGCAGGCTGAATGTAGATGTGTCACCTGGTGGATGGTGCTCCCTACTGCAATCGTTTCTACCCCATTCAGCTGCATGGATCGGCAGCACTGCTCTGATCACACAGGGTGATGTATTGCCATTAATCTGCATCTTTTAGCCAGCATAAAAGATGCCATCAGACGATTAGTTCATCGGCAACTCTATTATACAGAACTATTAGCAAGGAACACTTACTGCTGATAATAGTCCTGCATATCACCTCATCTAATCGGGCCTTAACTTTATACTACAATATTCTCAGCTGTGCAGAAGGGTGGCTGTTAGTGATATTCGCATAACTGTAGCCGAAAGATGTTTTTAAAAACACAATCCATGAGATAAAAAATTGTCCCTACATATTAGTTTAACTCCTAGCAGATTGTAAGTCCTCTACAAACTAGCAGTTTGAATAAGGATCACGGACCTAGCTAGGTCTATGTGTAATAGTAAATTTTGCTACACCACTCCTAAAGTTGACTGATCTTTGGCATCTTCAAAAATGGTTGTTAAAGGAAAAGTCACAGCAGTCATAAACAGGAGGTAAATAAGCTTACAATTCAGATATAAATGAAACGTTTCATAGGCAACTCTGCAACTCCAAATCTAAAGTGGAGAGCTGATATAAATGTGTGAGCAGCGCTCTCTTTCACGGACTGTAACAGCTGTGGAAAGTTTGATGCAGTGTGGAGCACCCAGACAGAAAATGTACAAAACTAATAAACGCCTCAGTGTGGGGCTGCTGGCATCAGCACCGCCTAACTTCTCTAGACACCTAATAAAGAGAGATTCCAGGACACTAGCTCATAAGGGAAATCAGCAGGAGGTCACCAAGGATTCTGGGAATTTAACCATGGTAACATATTGGGAGTTACAGTGCACTGAGAGGAGCCCTTTTGTGTGTGTTTTTGTAAATTTGGCATTGGGTAACCAAAGTCTGCACTTAAATTTATCCCTCAGGAGTATGAGATGTGGGTTCACTTACACAGCAGGGTCATGGGCTCGGTTTTAATAAAAGTGATGGCTGGATGCTAATTTTCGAAAGCTCCGGTTTTCACCTGCCTGCAGTGAGAATTATTTACCTAATCCCTTGAAGAGTTACTCTATGTCTATGCTATAATTGCTTCAAAATGTGTATGGAAAAGAAATTATGTTTTCAGGGTAGGTATTCTGGAAGAACAACACTGATGTGACAAATGTGTTAAAATGAATGAACATCATTCGTGAGAATAATTCTAATTCTGCCCCTTTTTTAAGATTTATTCTGCATGCACAAGATTTATCTTATGTTTGAAACTATTTCAAATGCTTTTACACAAGACTATTCACTTCCAAGGCTTTCACTTTTTGTTAGGTAAAGTGGGTATGGTTTATCTGTATTCAGGGGCATAGCAACAGGGGATGCAGTGGAAGCAGTTATTGGGACCCAGACCCTGAGGGGGCCCCAGAGGTGCCTCTGTCACATAAAATATTCCAATATTCTAAATGGCACAAGGTAAGTTAAGGGTTCCTTTACAGATTTTGTCATGGGGCCCAGAAGCTTGAAGCTATGCCTCTGTCTGTAGTAACATTTTACAATGCATGAGGTGCGTCTTTTTTAAAAAGGTGAAAAAAGGGACTATAGCGTGTCAGTACATGGGCTGCGTAAAAAAGACTCAAAAGTGTGGAATCACAATTTCTTTGTGGGGAATTTGTGCCACATTTTTTTATGCACTTGCTCCTTTTTAGTAAATTAGGTTCATGGAAATACACCTCAGAAAAAATGCACATACAACTAATACATTCTCATCCCTGTCTGTTAAATATTATTTTTGTATTACTGATACATTTCTGAGTGTAATCTTTTCCTATGTAATTTATAATATAGTGTACCATAAATCAAATATTAATTAATGACTTGTTCCTCTGTTGGGTGATAGGATTGAGAATAGGTTTTTTATTTTCATTTTATTTTGTAAATAGTTCTAGGCCGTTCTAGTTCTAGGCCGTGACTCCTGTTGCATGTCTAAAGATTGCCAGTTTGACCTATGACTCTTTACTAATGTTAGTGACTGGAGTCGCATTGCGATCCCTAATGTGCCATGACTATGATTTCAAGTTGCAAAGAGTTTAAGTAATGTTCGGGTTAAAGAGGACCTTTTACCATCTCTACTCATTCAAGTTCTTAGCATCTGTTAATATGTGCCCCTACACTGATTCCAGTGCAGTTGGAATTTTCTCTCTATCGCACACCATTCCCAAGAAACAAGTTATTTAAGCCCTGTAATGTCAGAAGGGCAGTGTCAGGCAGGGGGTGTGATTCAGAGCTCCAATCAGAGACAGCCAGTCTCAGAGCTCAGAATCACACCACGTGCCTGCTCCTGCCAGACACCGCCCTCCTGACAGTACAGAGACTAAATAGCATATCAGGCACCAAAACTAACATCATTGATTGCTCGGGAATGGTGGCAGCTAGAGAAAAAATTTCGACTGTTCCAGAATCAGTGGAGCAGCATCTATTATATAATGTAAAAAGCTGGACTTTTTGGAGGTAGTGAAAGGTGCTCTTTAAAGTTGTTTGTGGTACCCTCTGGGTTGCAATGCAATTCCATTCACCAACATTAGTGAAGGAGTCGCAGGATAACCTGGCAATTTTTGGACGCATGACAAGAGATGCGGCCAAAATTGTTGTGTAGCCCCTAACCTAACACTTCGGCTGGGAAAAAATAAAGCATCCTTGTAGGAGGTTAGCCACCGCATACTTGCAAGTGCCCAGCCTGCTTTGATGTGTAGTAGCACAAAGAATAGTGGATGAGATTTCAGCTTTTGTTTCAGCTTCTGTTTGGCGCAAGTGGGTTAGCAGCAGGATGTCCACTGTCCTGCTCTGTGTAACCTTAGCCTACATTCACACAACCGTAGGTGAAGACCGCCATGAAAAATGTCCATTTTTAACGCCTGTTTTGCACCCGTTTTCACAGATCCCTCATACATTTCAGTATATGTAGGGATCTGAGAAAATGGACAGACATAGATCATAACCTATACTCTATTAATACACCTGTTTCACTTTCATCTGAATATAGAGTAAGTCTGAGGCTAAGGCCACACATAGTGAATCACAGCTAAAAAAAACTCTGCGGAAAAAAGGACAGTAAAAACACAGTGGAAGAAAGCTTTGTGCTTTTCACTGCTTTTCTGCTGTGTTTTGCCTTTTTACCTCCTCCGAGTCTATAGCAAAAACACAGCATAGGAAATTAACTTGCTAAGTTTTTCAAAAACACAGTGAATAACAATAGTATAAAAAAGCTATGCATTATTTTTGTGCACAAAACCATATGAGGAATAATGTTCGTGGGACAAATTGCACTTTTTAATGGTACCATTTAATATTTAATAATAATAGTATGAGGTACTGGGAAGATGAAGAGAAATTGAGAATGGGGTGTAATTGAAGAAAAACTGCTTTTGTGCAACTTTCTTATGGGATTTGTTTTTACAGCATTCACTGTGCAGTCAAAATGACATGTGGCCTGTATTCTATGGGTCAGAATGATTCCGAGAATACCAAATTTATACACACATATATACAGTGGGGAAAAAAGTATTTAGTCAGCCACCAATTGTGCAAGTTCTCCCACTTAAAAAGATGAGAGAGGTCTGTAATTGACATCATAGGTAGACCTCAACTACGAGAGACAAAATGAGAAAACAAATCCAGAAAATCACATTGTCTGATTTTTATAGAATTTATTTGCAAATTATGGTGGAAAATAAGTATTTGGTCACCTACAAACAAGCAAGATTTCTGGATCTCACAGACCTGTAACTTCTTCTTTAAGAGGCTCCTCTGTCCTCCACTCATTACCTGTAGTAATGGCACCTGTTTGAAATTGTTATCAGTATAAAAGACACCTGTCCACAACCTCAAACAGTCACACTCCAAACTCCACTATGGTGAAGACAAAGAGCTGTGGAAGGACACCAGAAACAAAATTGTAGACCTGCACCAGGCTGGGAAGACTGAATCTGCAATAGGCAAGCAGCTTGGTGTCAAGAAATCAACTGTGGGAGCAATAATTAGAAAATGGAAGACATACAAGACCACTGATAATCTCCCTGGATCAGGGGCTCCTTGCCAGATCTCACCCCGTGGGGTCAAAATGATATCAAGCACGGTGAGCAAAAATCCCAGAACCACACGGGGGGACCTAGTGAATGACCTGCAGAAAGCTGGGACTAACGTAACAAAGGCTACCGTCAGTAACACACTGCGCTGCCAGGGACTCAGATCCTGCAGTGCCAGACGTGTCCCCCTGCTTAAGCCAGTACATATCCGGGCCCGTCTGAAGTTTTCTAGAGAGCATTTGGATGTTCCAGAAGAGTATTGGGAGAATGTCATATGGTCAGATGAAACCAAAGTAGAACTGTTTGGTAGAAACACAACTCGTCATGTTTGGAGGAGAGTGAGTTGCATCCAAAGAACACCATACCTACTGTGAAGCATGGGGGTGGCAACATCATGCTTTAAGGCTGTTTCTCTGCAAAGGGACCAGGATGACTGATCTGTGTACATGAAAGAATGAATGGGGCCATGTATCGTGAAATTTTGAGTGCAAACCTCCTTCCATCAGCAAGGGCATTGAAGATGAAACGTGGCTGGGTCTTTCAGCATGATAATGATCCCAAGCACAACGCCAGGGCAACGAAGGAGTGGCTTCGTAAGAAGCATTTCAAGGTCCTGGAGTGGCCTAGCCAGTCTCCAGATCTCAACCCCATAGAAAACCTTTGAAGGGAGTTGAAAGTCCATGTTACCCAGCGACAGCCCCAAAACATCACTGCTCTAGAGGAGATCTGCATGGAGGAATGGGCCAACATGCCAGCAACTGTGTGTGCCAACCATGTGAAGACTTACAGAAAACGTTTGACCTCTGTCATTGCCAACAAAGGATATATAACAAAGTATTGAGATGAACCTTTGTTATTGACCAAATACTTATTTTCCAACATAATTTGCAAATAAATTCTTTAAAAATCAGACAATGTGATTTTCTGGATTTGTTTTCTCATTTTGTCTCTCATAGCTGAGGTCTACCTATGATGTCAATTACAGGCCTCTCATCTTTTTAACAGGGAGAACTTGCACAATTGGTGACTGACTAAATACTTTTTATCCCCACTGTTTTTTTTTTTTTTTTTTTTCTGTTTTAATCCCTTTAAAAAAAATGTAAAACTTTGCAAAAAAAAAAACAAAAAAAACGTAACTTTTGTTTATATTTCCAAGCATGGGGATGCTTAAAGCGTCTTTTTTTTTTGCGAAACCAGATATAATTTTTATTTATACCAGTTTGGGGAATGTCTATTGCTTTTTATCTAAATTTTTATGGAAGGTGAAACAGCAAAAAATTCCAGTTCGGGTCTTTTACATTTTTTTTTCCATATGGCAAAAATATTTTTAAGTTTGTAGACCAGGTGTTTTCAGACACAGGGATATCTAGTGCGTATGTGTTTCACTTTATTTTTTTACTTTTATATGTGTTCTAAGGAATGATTTGAATTTTTCATTCTTTTTATTTTTTTTAGGGTGTAACTAGCAAAGATTGTGCCCCATAGCAAACTTTGACTTGGGCCCCCTTCAGCCCCCCCACGCACACACGACATAGCATCCCCTTTTCTGGCCCCCACATGGTAGAATGCCCCATTTACATACACTATAACCATCACTACCCAGAATTCTCTAAAAGGAAGGAGTTTGGAAAAAGTTTGCATTGGGGTCCACAAGACTTTAGTTTCGCCACTGAATACAGGCTTTGCACCTAGAAAGTGCATGCAGCACTTTTCTCTCCGCATTTTTAACCGGGTTTGGGGACAGAAACCCTGAACGGTGTACATGTGCAAGTGTGAAACCAGCCTTAGCCTGAGAAAGGGCAGTCTTGCCTGAAACGTTGCGCTATATTGATTATTGCCATACACGCAACAACTTCTGAATCTGATGTTCTATATCTGAATCTCTTACCACATGTGGCATACAAACTGGATGTATAATATTTTTTGGCTGATTATTTCATATGGATCTTAGTTTTGCATCTAATTTACATATAAATAAAATAACTAGCAAGCTCTTAAAATAATTTTTGAAGTCCTGTACTGTTCCTTCCCATGTGATATTGTGTTTGCGGGGAGTCTAGCCCGTCCCCTTGGGAAATTGCACCCACTGTTACAATAGAGGAGTGTGCTGTCTGTCTACTGAATAAATAGCATTTGTATTACAGGCTGCATAGAGCAGTCTGTAATACAACTGAATACCAGACAAGCCTGGAAGCCTTCAATAGGCTCCCGACTGTCATGGCAACGATTCACCAACCATGGATCTAGCACTGGGTCTCCACTGTATAATATAGCAGAGATCCAGCGGCTATAGCAGCCAATCAGCACTCGAGTGGCCACCATATATAAATACCTGGCATCCGCCATACTATTACAGTGGATGTCGGGAAAGGGTTTATAACCTCATTGATAGCATGCACAGGTGTGTAAGTGTATGAATTTCTACCTACATAGCAGGAAGGTACATTCATTTATCTGTAATACTTGCCTATGCTTAACTCTGGACAACTTGAAGGGCTTCTCATTAAACAGACATAATGATAGCACATGGTGCTAAAGATTACAGCTATTATGTTTGCTACTGTGTTAGGAATGATGTCATCAATTCCCCATAAAACTTATCTTATTATGTGAACCCAGGATGACTTCATTCTTCACAGCCTAGCAGGGGGGTATAAATTAGTTAGAAAGTACCACATGGCGCACTAAATTGATCCCTCCTCAAGTTAATTAGAGACGTCATATGACTCATACCGTGTTTCCCCGAAAATAAGACACCCTCGAAAGTAAGGCATAGGAGAGGTTTCGGAGAATTGCCTAATATAAGGCATCCCCCGAAAGTAAGGAGTATGTTCCCGAACAGAACATACGGTATATACGATATGTGAGGCCGCGGGAGAACCCCACAATCTCTGTTATCATTATACTCCGGGGTCTTTTCAGGGAAATTAATGGTTTGGATTGTTATGATGATGTCCTAGAAGATGATGACATAACTGTCATTGAATAAATTTTACTTTCTATTCGTACCGTAAATATTGGTAAATGATTCACAGTTTGTATGGTTATGCTGTACTGTACAGTACCGTATATAATAAATGTTCATTTTTTTGTTCAGCAATAAATGTGAATTCTTCTTCATTGAAAAAAAAAAAAAGACATCCCCTGAAAATAAGACACAGCACATCTTTGGGAGCAAAAATTAATATAAGACGCTGTCTTATTTTCGGGGAAACAGGGTACTGCCGGCAGTCAGGGTTTTCCTCTACACAAAAGACATTTAAGTGATTTTATACACTTAGTTTATCCATATAAAAATAAAAGGTCCCTGTAAAAATGTATTTTACCACACTTACATATACAACATATGCTGTTTTTGATTTCTTGACTATTTTCTCCACTTTATTTAATGCAGCAATTTTTTCAAAAATGTGGTTAAAAAACAACACTAGTTACACCTGTCATGTGTACAATATACTATTAAATCTCATTCTCCTCGATCTTTTGCTCAGCATCTACAGGGCTCATCATGGACATAACATCATAATAGACAACATGTCATCCCAGGTTATATATTCCATACACATGTCTGCAGGGTTTTACAAATGCAAGGTAGTAAATGAATCTGTAAAAAGCTGATGTATAATTCTGAGATCAAATGCAGCCCTAGGCGCTGCTGTACCTAGATAAGGTACTGAAAATAAAGTGTATGCTTCTCAGTCAACAGATATTATATATATTTATATTATATCTATAAAGCAGAAGTAGAAAAAAAGTTTTAATTTAGTAGAAAACAATTGTCCTAATTTCAACTTTATCATCACATAGGGCACCTGCATTGCCTACCTGTATATTCATAACCCTAAGGGTATGTTCACAAGATGGAATTTGACACTGATTTTCAGTGTATTCCACCTCAAAATCAGCACCAAGCTCCGCCCATAATTTGCCTCCCATTATATTCAATGGGCCACTGAGAGCAAGGTAGAACACTAAAAAACACATCATGTTGTTTCTGATTCCACGGTTAGTTCAGCCACGAAATCTGCGGCATGAGACACTCCCCTTAGGCCCATTCATCTGAGACTATTTAGCTAGAGAAAATTGAGGTGGAAAACCAGAGGGTGGAAAGTGAAGATGAATTCTTCTTCTTTTTCTGCGGTGTGAACATACCCTAATATGTTAGATAATACAGATAAAAAATGTTGTTATTTTTCTTAGGCATTCTTCTGTACTTGTAGAGCCTATTTAAATAGCCCTTTTTGCACTTTGTAGCATCCATGGTCCTGCAATAGATATGTAGAATGGTTGTTTAATAAATGTCTTCAGTTTATCAACTGTGGTGTTTGCTTTCGATGCAAGCAAGGCAAAATAAGTAGGCTCTCCATCATTGTGATAAGCATTTGACGGTAATAGATGCCACATCACAAGAGCAAACAGAAGAAGGTTGTGGTGTATGATGAAGGCTGCACAGAATACAATTTTCTTTTGTGTATGGAGTGATGGAAGAGACAGGTGGACAAACATCTTCAGCTAACTAGAAACCAGCTCTTCCTTCACCTGGGTCTTGCATGAGACTTTCATTACAAAGTGATTCTTTCTATAGATTAAACTGGAGATAGGTCAAACAGAGAAGATGGAAAGTGACTTTAACAAGGACTCTCATACAAAGAATTACTTGCTTCTCTGTCTGACATACTACGATACTTAAACTGCAAAATGTGCAGGCCACAACTACTGCTTCATACATATACAAATGTGTAGCTGTTTGAACTTAGGTTGGAACATTTTAGTATTAAACTGAGTTTTTGTCACCTTGTTCATTGATGTACATGTTAATATTCACATTCTTCATTCCATATTTTACTTTTTTTAATTTTTTTCAATGCATTGGTCATGAAGACACACCATCAGTACACTTGCAGAAAGATCTGTAGTAATAAGAATAGGACCCATGCATGCAGCTCCTCAGTTGCCCTGGCCACCCAGCCTACTCCCAGTTGCCTCCCAGCCTGCACTTGTTTCTCTTCCCACATGATGTAATGTACTGTGTAAGGTGGACAGTTCACCAAGACAGACCACTGCATGAAGGCCTACCCGAAGACAGGACATCCTGGAAATATGGCTGAAGAAAACACACACCTCTACAGGTTATCCTATTACTGGTAATTTACTGAGATAGAAGTTGTTCAGCACAAACAGCAACTGCCCAGATCGTACAGGGTTCTGCACTCAACTCCAACTGATCCTGCTTCTTAGATATATGTTCATGTTTACTTTGCTAACATTTGGGCAAAGTGAAGGCTCCAGTCCTGGATCGATATGGAAACACATTACACTAACAGTCACAATGGAGTTCTGGATGGAAGAGCCAAAAGGCAGAGGTAAACCTCCTTTTATAGGAAGATTTTCCTGCCAGGTATGAATAGTAATCATTAGACCACAGCATGAGAAGGCTGTACCTTGAGTGACTCAAAAAGGACACCGCCTGCTTTGAAGCCAGTAGGCACAACTGGGTTCTTCCTGTTTAGAAGAATGATGTGGCCTCCCTTGTTCCTTAAAATGCTAGACTTTATTTAGAGTGGCAGTGGCATAAAGTACGGTGCATCAATGAGTCATCACAGTGTCATACGTCACATGTATAGTGTACAATCTAACACATGTACAAAACAGCACACAGAACATACCATCATGTGTCAGGACCGAGTATAAGTTGCCAACCTAAGGTCATACTTATGGAAGGAGGTGACTTCCTCTGCCTTACAAGGAGTTCATTTACAAATGTGACTACCTGTTACCAAGCTGTAGGACCTTGGAAGTGCTGGACAAATCAGTCTAGGAACAGAAGTGCCTTTACCATCACGTAAAGCATGGAATACTCCTTTACATGACATTTCCATCTCTTATATGAATGATCTCATCCTATAAAATGAAAAGCTTATTAGCCACATGTATAACATATAAACTTGTCATTTGCCTAGCACCTAAAAATCTTATATTTTCTTCACCCCTCCAGGTTGGTGCCAGTGTTTCTGCATTAAAGTAATTTCAGCTTGTAAAACCAAATGTATCAAAAATATGAGCTATACTGGAGTAAAAGTCAGTACAGAAAAATTCCTCATTAGTGGACCTGATAGGAGCCCGAATATCAGAGATTCTGGATTATTGGAGGGTCAAAGGAAAGTATAGCAGAATTATGAAGATTAAGATTCTTTTTTTAAATGAAGACACTTGACAGAAATTGTGTATACATGGCAAGATTTCCTACTGTATGGATGATTTTTTTCCATATATGATTTTTACCCAAGGTGCCTGGCAAAGTGTTTTCCCATTTTCCAATTAAATATATGCTGAGAATGTCCATTTATGTTTAGAAGAAATACCTGTCAACTGATCCAGTATTTTCACAAAAACCAGCAGAATGTAGCACAGCTGATGATATAGCTAGCTACCTAGGGTAAAATCCCTCAAAGAAGACCTCAAACAACAATATAAGATACAGCAGAAAAAAATGGCCTAAAACACAACTTTTATTCTAATGCAATACTAAAATGGTGAAATGCGTTCATCCAACATAAAAAGAGAATCTGTGGCAACCACAAGCCACTGTAGGACAACAGAATAAGCTGGCAAGAAATTGCACACAGTAAGAGACCAACCTGGAGGCCACATCGAGCAAGTCCCCTATTATATAGAACGGTCTTACCATATGTCTGGTGGCTCCCTTTATGGTCTTCTAGAGTGCATTTGCTGCCAGCGTAAAGGACAGGAGCGGGTGCGGTACCAACGAGGTAGTCTACCACATAGGTGGGAGTCACCGGCCAATAAGCTGACCCTGTGAGGCCCTTAGTCATCTGGCCCTTGAACACCCCAAATTGCTCCTCTACCTTACAAGGGCAGTACCCAAGCTTGCCCTTAAACAAATTGGGCTTTCTAGGGGCAATTTGTTTCAGGGCAAGCTTGGGTACTGCTCTTGTAAGGGCTAGCTTATTCCGTACAGTGCCTTCTGGTTGCCACAAACTCTCTTGCTATGTTGGATGTATGCATTTCACCATTTTATTATTGAATGAGTATTTTGCTGACATCTCAAGTGTATAGCCTGCATAATATATTGAAGTGGTCATGTACAGTACATCTGGTTAAAATCTGGCCCATACATTAGAATATGGGTGAGAAGAAAAAAGCTACACAGAATTATTTATTTATTTGAATTAAACATTTATTTGAGCCTAATAAATAGTAATTGATCTGTGAGGTCCTATGTCAACAATAGTTAACAAAGAGTATAATATTACAGTGCCTTGCGAAAGTATTCGGCCCCATTGAACTTTTCAACCTTTTGCCACATTTCAGGCTTCAAACATAAGGATATAAAATTTTAATTTTTTTCTTTATAGAATGGTCCTGTATTTGGCTCCATCCATCTTCCCATCAATTTTAACCATCTTCCCTGTACCTGCTGAAGAAAAGCAGGCCCAAACCATGATGCTGCCATCACCATGTTTGACAGTGGGGATGGTGTGTTCAGGGTGATGAGCTGTGTTGCTTTTACGCCAAACATATCGTTTTGCATTGTGGCCAAAAAGTTCGATTTTGGTTTCATCTGACCAGAGCACCTTCTTCCACAGGTTTGGTGTGTCTCCCAGGTGGCTTGTGGCAAATTTTAAACAAGACTTTTTATGGATATCTTTGAGAAATGGCTTTCTTCCTGCCACTCTTCCATAAAGGCCAGATTTGTGCAGTGTACGACTGATTGTTGTCCTATGGACAGACTCTCCCACCTCAGCTGTAGATCTCTGCAGTTCATCCAGAATGATCATGGGACTCTTGGCTGCATCTCTGATCAGTCTTCTCCTTGTTTGAGATGAAAGTTTAGAGGGACGGCCGGGTCTTGGTAGATTTGCAGTGGTCTGATACGCCTTCCATTTCAATATGATCGCTTGCACAGTGCTCCTTGGGATGTTTAAAGTTTGGGAAATCTTTTTGTATCCAAATCCGGCTTTAAACTTCTCCACAACAGTATCACGGACCTGCCTGGTGTGTTCCTTGGTCTTCATGATGCTCTCTGCGCTTTAAACAGAACCCTGAGACTATCACAGAGCAGGTGCATTTATACGGAGACTTGATTACACACAGGTGGATTATATTTATCATCATCAGTCATTTAGGACAAGATTGGATCATTCAGTGATCCTCACTGAACTTCTGGAGTGAGCTTGCTGCACTGAAAGTAAAGGGGCCGAATAATATTGCACGCCCCACTTTTCAGTTTTTTATTTTTTACAAAAGTTTAAAATAACCAATACATTTCATTCCACTTCACAATTGTGTCCCACTTGTTGTTGATTCTTCACCAAAAAATTAAAATTTTATATCTTTATGTTTGAAGCCTGAAATGTGGCAAAAGGTTGAAAAGTTCAAGGGGGCCAAATACTTTTGCAAGGCACTGTACCTATCTTGCCACATCAGATGTTACGGGGCAATAACCAAACATGTAGCACTGAGTTTAAAATAAGTAAGATAAGTCTAATCCTAAGTACAGCACTACATTTATACTGTAGTGTCATGAGTATTCTTCCATTCATAGATTGTAAGCCCTTGCGGGCAGGGCCCTCTGTCCCACTGTGCCAGTTGGTCACTATTAGTATTATATGTGTCTTGTATATTTTGTGTACCGTATGTAAACCCTCAACTGTAAAGCACCATGGAATTAATGGTGCTATATAAATAAACAATAATAATAAAAAATAAACAATAATAATTCCCCTAGCTGCAGAGGAACTTCATCATGGTTTTCTTGTGCAGGGGGCCCTGTAACTACAATAATTGGAGCCAAAAATTATTTCAGTAATTATAATGTGCAGCAAGTGTGGGCCCACTATGTCATTAGAATGGTTTGACTTTCAAGACTGGAGTTAAAGGGGTATTCCCATGAACATAATCATATCTATATTTGTAGATAATTAAAAGTTAAACATTTTCGCAAATACAAGTAGTTAAAAATTCTGCAGAGTTTTAAAGATTTTATCTAACTATCTTAGTGGTGGCTGTCTATTGTCTTGATCTGTTGCCAATGGATAGAACCACAAATGCAGAAACTTTCTATGGTTTGGGACTTGTCAGGAACCCAGCCATAATTTTCTTATTGTAGCTGGGTTATCAGGTAGGGACACTACAGTACATGTAACAGAAAATATCCTGGCCACAATAAGGAAATCATGGCTGATTTTCTGACCTCAGAAAAGTCCTGCATTCATGGTCATATCCACTGGCAACCGATCAAGACAACAACTTGTGACCACAAGATATTTAGATATAATCTTTAAAATTTAACAAAATGCTTAATTACTTATATTTGCAAAAATGTTTAACTTTTAATTATCTACAAATTTAAAAATGGTTGTGATCGGGGGAATACCCCTTTAAGTCTAGGTACAGTTTGAGGTCAGGGATGGATGAGTTTGAGCATGAACAGAGACCCAGACAACAGGTCAGGACAGGCAGCACAGCTTTGTAGGTCTGGTAACAAGTCACGGTCAGACACAAGAAATCAGAGAACACAGGTCAGGTAGCATGAGAATAAATTCAAGTAACAAGACAGGATGCCAGTGGCCCTAAAGTAAAGCTCGCTTTCCCTTCGGTTGCTTCTCCATTGCTCTGATCCTTCAGAGAATCAAAGATAATGATCCCAGACTGAGAGATACAAATTTAAAACTTAATGCGCCAGTATGTAATGGATAATACATTATGCACTACTGTATATTTTATAATTAAAGAGCACAATACAGTTTACAACAAAACGTACAAAATCATAATACATGAGGAGAAAGCAGTACCCAACTGGGTATACAATCTAAGGACCCACATACATCTCCTGCTCTACCAGTTTCTCCCTTCTTATCATTTCTTCTCCGGATTTCTTTTTCTTACTTGGCCTACAACTATGCAACCCTACAACCACTTAAAAGGACTATTCAGCTTTCATAAGTTCTCTACTTATATTGCATTCTGTTATTTTTAAAGATTCTAAGATCCTTTGAAGGTCCAAGTCTTTTCTGTATAAAAAGTCTGTGAATTTTCAGTTTCTTGTATAACACCATGTCTGAAGAAGAGAGCTAGTACTCTCGAAAGCTCGCCATCAAATATACTCAGTTAGCCTTTAAAAGGTATTGCCTGATTTCTTCACTCTTCCACTACTTTCTATGGCTAACATGGTACAACATTATACTACTATTCAGCTTTCTAAAATTTATGTCCTATCCATAGGATAGGACATCAATTTTCGATCACCAAGGGTCCGACAGCCAAGACTCTCGCAGATCAGCTGTTTATTCGTGACAGCACGAGCTGCAGTACTCACTCACCATGCTTTTTACTTGTAATAGTGGCCATAGTGAGTGCTACAGAGGTTGTCCCATTGAAGTCTAAAGGACAACCACTGCAATCATCACTATGGCCACTATTAAAAGTATGGTGAGTAACCACTGCTTCTCAAGCCATCACAGGGAAACAGCTTATCTGCAGAAGTCCTGGCAGTCAGACCCTTAAGATTGATGACCTATCCTATGATACTATGATGTCTCCATCTAACGCATTTTGAACTGTATTTTGCGGACATGTGGTGTCTGTGATATTCACGTGCAGAACCACACCCTGCTGTGCAGGTGTTGGACTGTAAAAGGTTGAGCCATTATTTACGTCTGTGAAAAGCAGATCAACTTTTTTTTTTTTATTTCATATACTTTCCATGTCTCTGGTCCGTGAAAAAATGATGACACATAGATGGCAGGTTTTACTTTTTTCCCATATTCACACATAGTGGCAGATTGATGAGAACTGTCTTAAAGGAAAACTGTCTTAGTTACCCATAGCAACCAATCACAACACAGCTTTCATTTCTTATAGTGCTTTTGGGAAATAAAAACTGCACTGGCATTGGTTATTATCTGCCCCATTGTTTTTAGCTTGATTTAATAAAGGTAGATTTTATTTTTCTGTGTATACTTATAAAATGCTAAACATGTTATTAATGTATAGTACCTTTGCATTAACGTACAGATTCAGCACCCTCTATACAATAGATCATTTGAAGGGAAAGTGGATCAAATCTACAAGTTTTTGACTAAGTTTCTGGTTGTTCTCATTTCTTGGACATTGTATGGATGTTGTAATCCTTTTTTGTTTGTTTTACCTTCTCCATACATGGTTACTGGATTAATCGACAACCCACTCCTCTAATTTAATCTAGCATTTGTCTCTCACCATATTAAGTATGGACTTCACAGGCTCTCAGGTTGTACACTATCAATCCTATTGATTGTGGTTTCCCCTCTATGTCCCCATAGATTGACTTCATTGCATCTCATCTTGACTTCCTGGCTTCTTTTCCATATGTGTCACTTTCTCATTTGTATTGTTATTCAGTTACAATAATGTTTCCACTACTTACACAGTTCTTGTTATGTCAGTTTTTTTAATAAAAATAAATGTAAAAAAATCAGTTAAAAGATCCGCAAAGTCCTGACTATAAATGTAATCACTCAATGGTTTGACAATTAATTCAACCATCTAAATGCTGGTGCGCTTTGTAAAAAGTACCATGTAGTATGTAAGTATCATGTAACACAGTAAGACCAGTAGCAAGCGAAAAATTGAAGAATGCAAAGACAGGTCTAGTCTATTTTACACCATGTTTTCTTTTGTTTCTACTTGTTGTATGTTTGTTCTATATTAAATGCTTTACCTGAAATACTTTATTGTATAAGATGTAAAATGATTAAATCATATCAAACGTAATAATACAAGATCTGCTATAGAGCTACAAGTTGATAACACCACCATTGCTACAAGTAGCCTGTGTGACCCTAAGTTTCCTTCAAATTTCCTGGCACATGGAAATCTTATTGAAATATGTTGCCTTTAATTAGACAAAAAAAATTCAGTAGTTCTTCAACAAGAATAAGTCTCCTTACAACACATAATGAATATGGTAGAAATGGCCAGTGTACCAGCTGAGTGGTTTACCACATCCTTCAGTTAACTGCCATTTACTTTTAATTTAATTAAGATTGAAGCCAGCGTCTTGTGGCAGTGAATGTCAAGCCATTAAGATGCTGAGAAATTGAGATCTGTCAGAATTTGTTGCAATAAACAAAGGATCTCTGTGCAGAGTATACAAGTGAACTGTTTATACTGCCGGCTATCACATATAACACCAGTGTTTTTACTTCCTCTTCCATCTTAATTTAGACAGGCAATAGCCCTTAAGCTTGTATTTCTTTGAAGATATCCATATAAATCATGAATCAGAAATTATAAACAGAGGTATATATAGGTAACCACTGATAGTAAAGTATATTGCATTAGCTAGGAATATGTCCCTAGATGTAGAGAATGTAGAGGTCCCATCTGCCTATGTACACTGTCCATAAAGAATGGCACAACGGTTTGTATAGTTGTAAAAACATAACAAGCTCACTTCCAGCCCTGCCTTATTCCGGTCCAGCTGCGTAACCAGGGCAATTCCATCTAGTATTCCAGCCAGCTACATCAATTCCACACCCATCACAATGCTGCTCTGTTTGATGTCTGAAACAAGATCAAACTCCTGGGCTTCACACATCCTGCTTCCTACACATGCAAAATCATTTTATTAGCATCCAGGAGAGTTCATCTAAACAGCTCTCATTAAAGCTGTTGATAGGAGGAAGTTTGTAATTTTTTGAGCTTCATATGGTCAGTCTGCAGGCAGCTCAGCAGGCGGCTTATCCAAGAGACATTTCAGCTTTAGAGGGCTGAAAACATCAGCTGAGCAGTGACTTCTTCCAATGACCAAGTGTGTCAAATGTTACTTGTCGTTACTTATGATTTGACTGGCATTCCTTAAAAAAATTAATGAGAAGTGTTCCTAGTATGTTATTAATAACTCCAAGGAGGAGATGAAGGTGTTGTAATATTCTTATTCTTACCTGACATTTGTGCACAAGCTGCAGCAATGTATAAAGACCATTATTTTCAATATGGACTGCAAGGTTGCGGTTGGATGCCAGAGTGACCTACGGTGATAGTCTAATTGTTCTCCAATGGGTGTTCCAGAAGCTTTCTGAACGCATCCTTAACAAAGATGCTCGTCCTTGATGTGTTCTGCTAAATTTTAAATTAGAGCCCATGGATGGTAGAGCAGAAGTGCATTGTAAGTTTAGGGCTACATAGCGATTTTGGCTGTGACTCCTGCCACTTGACTAAAGGTCGCCTCACTCTTCCACTAAAGGTCAGCTTGTCACCCTGTGGCTGCTTCACTAATGTAAGTTGATGGAGCTTTCTTGTGACCCCAAAGATACTGTGACAGCGACATGCAGTCACAAAAAATCAAGAACTACAGCCAAAAGTTAGAGACTAATAGTAATTTTGGCTTTCACAAAGTTTGCTGCTTCAGTGTTTTTAGATCTTTTAGTCAGCTGTTTCTATGATATACTATTAGTATAGTACAATTATCAGCATAGTATTAGTATAGTACAATTATCAGCATTTTGTAAGTTTTAAACTTTTATTAACAAATACATCAAGTTTATGCAAAAACTTAGTGTTGACCTTTTTCTTTCAAGACTTCTGAAATTCACCCTGGCATGGTGGATATCAGCTTCCTGGCTTGACTGATGACAATCTATTCTTGTCTAATCAGTGCTTGGAGTTTATTACAATTTCTGTGTTTTTTGTTTGTCCACCTGCTTTTTGAGGATTGACCACAGGCTCTCAATGGGATTGAGATCTGGAAAGTTTCCTGACTATGGACCCAAAACTTCTATGTTTTATTAACCGAGCCACTTAGCTATCATCACTTTTGCCTTGTGATATGTGGTGGTCCATTATGGTTAATAAAGCATTGTTCATCACCAAATTGCTCTTGGAACATTAAAGCTAAGGCCCCACATTGTGGAAACACAGCGTTTTTTGCTGCAGATTTTGCAGTGGTTTTTTGAGCCAAAGCCAAGAATGGCTACAAAAGGAATGGGAAATATATAGGAAGTACTTCTACTTCTACTTTCTGCTCAATCCACTCCTGGCTTTGGCTCAAAACCCCCCCAGCAAAATCTGCAACAAGAAAGCTGGGTTTCTGCAACATGGGGCCTTAGCCTAAAGTGGTTTTCTGTTTTTTAATATTGATGGCTGACACTCGGGACCCCTGAAGATCACCTGTACCAAGTGAAGATCTAATATTGATGGCCTATCCTAAGGAGTCAAGTTTGCACTGTCCAAAACTTAGAATTAGTAAATCTGCCCCACTGGCTCCAGGTTTATCAAAAAAATCAGATGTATAATAAATAAGGTTTCAAATGGAAGTATAATGGAATTATGCCAGTCGATATTTCTATGAAAATGGTGAGTTGGATTATTTGTTTCAGATAGCATGCATTAGAAGTTATATAAAGCCTTTTATTCAGTTCCAATATTTATCCAGCACAAAGCTGTCATTACAGAGGATTCCTTCTTCCGGATTACAAGTGACAACACGGATTTAGATACCTATGCTACCATTGTGTTTGTCTCAGCTGAGCAAATCTGCTGCTCACATTACTAAAAAGTATTAAACATTGTCTTAAAGAGCTTAATCTGTGTCAGAAGACTTCTCAGAGCACTTTTTGGCATTACTTTTCAAGACAAAGGAAGATGTAGATACTATATTAAGTGTCAGCAATGTCTTAGACTGAACAGTGAACTATTACATTCAAGGAGACCATTTGTGCTTCAAAGAAAACGGCAACATGGCAAAGAGAAATTTTTATAATATTATCAATACCCATGAACATGCACTGCCATGAATGAACTTATTAGCTGTAGTAACTAGCTTTATTATATCTGAAAAAGAAGTATACATTGTCATGCCTTGTTATAATACTCTGTGTGACAAATAACCCTACATATAATAGCTCAATAAACACTTGAATACATTGCTGCCTAGATACAGTTTGAAGCCGGGGCCCCACGTTATGAAAGCACGGAAACGTGCGCGGCATAAAAAGCACTGTGTTTTACAGTACCTGCAAAGTGGGTGGGATTCTGGCTAATCCCACTCACAAATTGCAGAAAAAAATCCTATCAGCATGTCAATTATACCTAGGGAAATGCTGGGTTTTCCAGGCCTTTTGGGACACCATGATGACATGATTATGATTATATGGTAATATTAAAAATGTTTCACATGTTTGATATAAAACCTTTTAAAGTACATCCCATGCGCAGCTTCCTGGCTGATGAGTGCAAATTTGCCTCCAGTATTTGCTGATAACATGCTCCATTCATCTTTCCTTCAACTTTGACCAAGTTTCCTGTGCCTTTGAAGCTCACACATCCCCACATCATCCGTGATCCACCTCTGTGCTTTACAGTAGGAATGGTGTTCCTTTCATCAAAGGCCTTGTTGACACCTCTCTAAATGTAACGTTTATGGTTGTGGCCAAAAAGTTCGATTTTTGTCTCATCACTTCAAATTACCTTGTTCTAGAAGTTTTGAGGCTTGTCTCTGTGCTGTTTGACGTATTGAAGGAGAGGTTCTTTGTGGCATTTGCGCAGTAATGGCTTTCTTCTGGCAACTCGACCATGCAGCCCATTTTTCTTCAAGTGCCTCCTTATTGTGCATCTTGAAACAGTCACACCGATAGTTTTCAGAGAGTCCTGTATTTCAGCTCATGTTATGTGTGGGTTTTTCTTTGCATCCCGAACAGTTGTGGCTGAAATTTTGGTTAGTCTACCTGACCGTGGTTTGGTTTCTGGGCATGTTATCAGGCCAAAATCACCAGGATATGTGAACTTTTGAACAGGGTCATTTTGATGTTTTTGGTTGTCATTATGATTTAAAAAGAGAAAACACAGAAGTTTGACAATAAATAGCTTCAACCAACCACTAACCATGAGTGAAGAAAAAGTTTTTGTGTTATCATTCATATTCTCTGAAAAAAAGCCAAAAAAACTAAAAATCTGCCGGGGTATGTAAACTTTTTAGCACAACTGTATATACTCCTTCTTCTTCTGCCACTTTCTAAAACTCAACCTGGAGAAAACCATATTTCTCATCTCTTCTCATGTCACTCAACCCCAGAACTAGACCTATTAATCACAGTCAATGGCTCCACACTTTACCTGGTCTCACAAGTTTGCTGCCTCAGGATAGCCTCTAATTTCTTCCTGTTTTTCAAATTGTACATCCAAACCCTTACCATTTCCTGCCATCTCCACCTGAAAAACATCACTCAAAACTGCTCAATAAAAATGTTATAGCCTGCCCTCATCATATCCTATCTAGACTACTGCAACATCCTTGTCTGGGTCCTTTCTCCATCTGTACTAGTCTGTCACATATTTACTTTACATTTGATATTGTACTTTTTTGCCTTATGTGTGTTTGTAAACCGTCATATGTTACAGTGCCCAGGAATTGAAGATATTTTCAAATAGGTCATAATAATCATACAGTAATATCTGTAGAAGGCAAAGTACATCTCAAGCTACACTGTACAGTTGTAGTGCCCGTAATCTAAACATTGTGGCCAAATTACAAAATGAAAAGACATACTAAAAGTAGAGCTGCAAAAGTAAGATTACCTCTTTTTCTTTATAGTAACATTTACACAAAATCTTACATTGCGCCTCGCCCTTCAATTATGATTTGATTGATTATAGTGGCCCAAGGGATATGCTCCACTAGAGAGTGTCCAGAGCAAAGGCTAAGGGTCATATAACCTTCTCCCCCTTTAAAGACATTAATGATGCATATTACTGGCAGGCATGTCTTTTGAAGCATGAACCTAAGCTGTCGCCTTTCTCTCTCCCTGTTGAACTTTTAATTCCAAAACTATGGACATTAATGGGCATGTGCATCCTCTCTTTTTTATAACTGTAGTTTTATTATGATTTAAAAAAAAAAAAAGGTACAGCAAGACTGTCAGCATGAATCAAACAGTAGTAATGGACAATTTAAAACAAGCAGAAAAAAATTCCATGGTAGCAATCAACACAGACCACGAAGGATCTAGGGAATACACAGGGAGGGAGGTGATTTGGGGAGGGAAATGGGGGGTAGGGTAGGCTGGTGAGATGTCAGAGACACTGTCAGATACAATAGGTATCCCACATAGACCAGATAGATTGGAACACCTCTACCGTATTATCGAGGGTTGCAGTCAAGTATTCCAGGCTGCAGACATCCTTCATACGAGCCAAAAGTGCAGGGCCCGTTAGGGGGGTTGGCACTATTCCAATATAGGGCTAAGGGTTTTGGCAGCCGTGCATAAATAGAGAAATAATCTAGAAGTTTTTTTTTTTACCAAGATAACTGGGGGGGGGGGGGGGTTAAGCATGTAAGCAAACGGGTCCAGGTGGACACCATGTAAAAAGATGGCATCCGTCAACCCCCTTACCTCTGTCCAAAAAGGGCAGACCAGAGGGCAATCCCAAAAAATATGGTACAACGAACCCAGTTCCAAAAGTCATCTTCAGCAGGTAGAGGGGATGGTAGGGTTTAAGGAGTGCAACAGAGCAGGGGTATGATATCAATGCATTGAAATTTTATACTGTATCTCCCGAAATGTTACACAAGTGGAAGACTGTGTGTCCTCTCTTTGATGCTATGGGGCTGTAACAGCCTTCTGGTTTATGGGAAGACTTTGCAACAAATTACCACATTTTTTAACTCTTGTGGAACCCTTACTCTAATTCCTTCTTCAAGATATCTTGGTGTAGGGTGGGTAAAGCATTTAGTTTCTATATTAATGAAATGATTTGCCTGCATCTGTGGGGTCTTCCCCAGACAGTATGGTCATCTCAACCACTATGCCCTAGCACAGTGGTCCTCAACTTGTGGTATGTTTATCCCAGAAGGTATACCGTTCAGTCACAGGGAATATTTGCAATGGCTGGGAACCACTGCTCTGAAAGTGGCAGATATAATGAGTGCTCAGGTTCTGAGGTTCCTGGGGTGCTAGTGCCACCCAAACCCCCACACCATCCTTAAATACAATGGCACAGTGGCTGCCAAGCAGAGGCAGGCACCATACAATATTGGGTTATGGTTATGGGGCAGGTCTCCTCAACAGCAGCGGGTAGTGTGTGCTGAAGAGACATGATCTGTGATCTATGATCTAATGAGTGAAAAGCTGGCTGGAAGCTAAAAGACCCTCAGAACTTTTAGTGCGTGTCTGCCACAGGTGCACCCACAAGTAAAACGATTTGCTTGGCACGCCAGTTGTTTTCCACTTGAGAATAGAGCAGGATCTGACACATGACCGACATTACAATTTCTTTTGGGGGTTCTCATTTGGAACTTTTTTCACAAGGGATACTTGGTTTGAAAAGGTTGAGAAACACTGCCATAGCAGATCCTCCTATTCAGTACTGGCAGCTTTGTGTTATGTAGTTGGACCCAAAAAATCTCCAGGCACACTTTAGTACCTGGAACCAAGACTTTACATCACTAGATTGCAGTTATCAAGCAGAGGTAGAAACATGCTGGATATGGCATACATGTTAGTATAAGGAAATACACACAAGTCTCACTCACATGGGCCAGCAGGTATACGTCCTGATCTCACAGCCAACTGTACTCATGGACCAGGCCTCAAACTCTTGTGTCATAGTGGAAGCTACCTGAGTGCACACAGAACCAAGTGACCTGATGGGACTCCATGTGTGAACTCCCTGAAAGGGGTGAAAGACACTCTTTATACAGCCTGCGATGCATTGCAATGTTGCCATTGCAGGGTTGTATCCCAGGACATCCTTCTAGAACTCCTCCACAATAGCCTTAGTGAAGTAATGTTCGATACATTATGTATTAAATCCATTAGAAACATAAATAACCAGAGGCAGGCTGGGATTGGCCAGAGACTGTTAGTTTAACAAGTGGAGACGATACACGCAGCTTACGGTCACAGCAACGCAGCAGTGGTGAGAAAGATGCATAGCTGAGTGTGGCCTGCATGTGGGCCAGCAATTGGAACAGGGTGATGGCAGTCGTGATCTGCCACTGTAACACATGTGCATACTCGGTTGACTTAGTGTGCATGTATTTACAATTTTAGAGAGGAGTAAGCCTATGCCAGACACCTCTGACAGCAGCTTATCTCCCTTGAGAACAAAAAGTTCAACATGTCCCATTTTTCTTTCCCCTGACATCGTCAGTTGGTGGGGACCACCAGGTACAAATGTATATGGAGATCTTAAGAGCAGTTCATTTGCTTGACTGATTCTATTGTGTTGTTTTAATATTCTAATGAAGCTTACAAACACACACACACACATACACACACACACATAATAATCCTTTCCATTACATTTCTAAGCTTCTTTTTCTAGTTGTCTACAAAACTGTGATAAAATGAAGGTCCATAGAGACATCGATGGGAATGTAACATACAAGTCAGTTTCTGTTTTAGATATAATAAAATGATAAAAGTCTCTAATTTTGGTGCATGGCTGTTTCCTGCAGCTATACAGATTCACTACAAGAAACTTGATTTGAGATTCTGAGGCTCGGAAGGCTGTAGATGTGCCTAATTTATTAAAAGGCAAAAGCTGCATCTTACATTAGCACAGGGGAGATCAAGACTGGAGTAGGAAATGCCAGTTTTGATAAGCCTCCCCTATTGACTCCAAAACAAAATAGAATATTTTATTGTGTTCTGTCTGACTTATAGCATAATGAGCCTTTCCTGACAAAGATCCTGAGCTCCTGTAATAATCTGCCATTATATTTATGTTACTTTGCAGACATAAAAGAAAACGTCATAAAAGAGGGGAAAGCTTTGACTATCTGTCTCTTAAATGTTATAGAGCAAAATCAATAGATACCGTTATTGCTCATAAAAATAAACCTTTATATTACAGCTTCATTTCACGTTATTAGAATATCTGCAAATATATAAACTTTTCCTAATCCTGTTTCTGATGCCCATTTCCTGAAGCAGTAGATAAAAGGATACTCACATTCTATAACATGCCACTGTAATTGCTCATGGCTGCTTGAGGGCCTCCATCAACTGTTTGAAGTTATAGAGTGCTCTAGGGAAGGAACCTGCACTTTTTTCAGTGACCACCCTAGCCTGAATTTTACTAGAGGTACTAAACTCTTTCTTAAGTCGTATAAACTGCTATGTGAGTTTATGTGTTTAAACTTGCAGATAATATAATGTATATATATTAGATATGTCTTAGTCTTATACAACATTTCTCCTACTTATATATTTGCAAAGGAGTATTGAATGACAGCAATTATATTAAAAGTCATTAAATTATATAACTAATATACACCATCATGTAAAAAATACAAAATAATTTTGTATAGCACCACCATATTCTACTTCAATGCACATTAGAACAGAAGTATCTTCATGTAAGAGTTTACAATCTCAATGAAAGAAGTGAAACAATAGGTGTATTGATACTAATTTTTGACAACATACATAAATATACTGTTATGCAGTGATGGAGCCAAATTGGATATGCAGTACATAGTTATGCAAAATGGGTGACAAGTTGAGAGTCCAGTGGAGTGGAAAAATTTGTGACTAGGTCAGTTTATGTATGGTAACCACTGGTTTTGTGACATAGGTCTAGAAGAATTTGATTTTCAAGTCAGTCATATTCTAGGTTCACACATGCGCTTGGGTTTCTATTCTTTGGGTCCTCTTAGGAACCAGAAAAATGGAAACCCAATCTGCTTAAAAAGTGTTTACCCGCGGAAACTATAATGGGGTCTGCTGGGTTTCAGGTCGATTTGGGGACGGAATCCCCGAACGTAAACCAAGCGTTAGTGTGAACCCAGCCTAAAACGCAGAAATGCCCACCCACTGAACAGATAATTGTCCATCAGATGCTTCAGGGGAAATATAGTTCATCAGTCTAGAGAATATGTCTGCATGGCTGTCTTCATTGGCTGTGTGAATTCTTCCATTCCAGCCAACACTTGGCATGGTGCATGGTGATCTTAGGCTTGTGTGCAGCTTCTTGACCATGGAAATCCATTTAATGACACAAAGTTTTTGTGCTGATGTCACTTTCCAAGACAAAAAGTTTGCAATTTTTGCAATAGTGGGACATGCAGAAGGATGGGTGATTTTTTACACGCCGAGAGTTAACTTGAGGGTTTATCTATCCATCCATCTATCTACAGTGCTGGCCAAAAGTATTGGCACCCCTGCAATTCTGTCAGATAATACTCAATTTCTTCCAGAAAATGATTGCAATCACAAATGGTTTGGTAATAATATCTTCATTTAAATTGTCGTCAATGGAAAACCACAAAAAGAATTGTCAAAAAGCCAAATTGGATATAATTCCACACCAAACATAAAAAGGGGGTGGACAAAAGTATTGGCACCCTTTGAAAAATCATGTGATGCTTCTCTAATTTGTGTAATTAACAGCACCTGTTACTTACCTGTGGCACATAACAGTAGGTGGCAATAACTAAATCACACTTGCAGCCAGTTGAAATGGATTAAAGTTGACTCAACCTCTGTCCTGTGTCCTTGTGTGTACCACATTGAGCATGGAGAAAAGAAAGAAGACCAAAGAACTGTCTGAGGACTTGAGAAGCAAAATTGTGAGGAAGCATGAGCAATCTCAAGGCTACAAGTCCATCTCCAAAGACCTGAATGTTCCTGTGTCTACCGTGCGCAGTGTCATCAAGAAGTTTAAAGCCCATGGCACTGTGGCTACCCTCCCTAGATGTGGACGGAAAAGAAAAATTGACGAGAGATTTCAACGAAAGATTGTGCGGATGGTGGCTAAAGAACCTCGACTAACATCCAAACAAGTTCTAGCTGCCCTGCAGTTCGAGGGTACAACAGTCTCAACCCGTACTATCCGTCGGCGTCTGAATGAAAAGGGACTCTAAGGTAGGATACCCAGGAAGACCCCACTTCTGACCCAGAGACATAAAAAAGCCAGGCTGGAGTTTGCCAAAACTTACCTGAGAAAGCCAAAAACTTTTTGGAAGAATGTTCTCTGGTCAGATGAGACAAAAGTAGAGCTTTTTGGGAAAAGGCATCAACATAGAGTTTACAGGAAAAAAAAAGAGGCCTTCAAAGAAAAGAACACGGTCCCTACAGTCAAACATGGCGGAGGTTCCCTGATGTTTTGGGGTTGCTTTGCTGCCTCTGGCACTGGACTGCTTGACCGTGTGCATGGCATTATGAAGTCTGAAGACTACCAACAAATTTTGCAGCATAATGTAGGGCCCAGTGTGAGAAAGCTGGGTCTCCCTCAGAGGTCATGGGTCTTCCAGCAGGACAATGACCCAAAACACACTTCAAAAATCACTAGAAAATGGTTTGAGAGAAAGCACTGGAGACTTCTAAAGTGGCCAGCAATGACTCCAGACCTGAATCCCATAGAACACCTGTGGAGAGATCTCAAAATGGCAGTTTGGAGAAGGCACCCTTCAAATCTCAGGGACCTGGAGAAATTTGCCAAAGAAGAATGGTCTAAAATTCCAGCAGAGCATTGTAAGAAACTCATTGATGGTTACTGGAAGCGGTTGTTCGCAGTTATTTTGTCTAAAGGTTTTGCTACCAATTATTAGGCTGAGGGTGCCAATACTTTTGTCCGGCCCAGTTTTGTGTAAAATGATCAATGATTTGACTTTTTTTTTCATTCTCTTTTGTGTTTTTTCATTGCAAGCAAAATAAATGAAGATATTATTACCAAAGCATTTGTGATTGCAATCATTCTCTGGAAGAAATTGAGTATTATCTGACAGAATTGCAGGGGTGCCAATACTTTTGGCCAGCAGCATCTTCTATCTATCTATCTATCTATCTATCTATCTATCTATCTATCTATCATGTGGATACATGTTTTCACTGTGAAATATTCACAAATTAACATAAAGCCATGTCAACACCTGCCATCCATAGGTTGCGGATGTTTGCACTTTAAATATGGCACCTGCTGTTTTGTACAGCAGAAACCCTTCTGTAATGTCCATCATCAAACTCTGGCTCTTAAACTCTCAGGTGCCATGGTCAGATAGGTTTTACTTTTGTTGTAGTAGTGCTCAACAGTAACATAGAGATCTTCTCATAGACAGTAATACTACAATATCTGGCTTTCTCATGATTGCTTGTTTGTTTTTGAAAAGATTATTAAAAATATTTATTAATAATAATAATAATAATAATAATAATAGTCCTTTAATAGTCCCACAATGGGGAAATTCAGTGTGTTACAGCAGCAAAGATAAGCAGATTCAAATACAAATACAACATGTACAGGAATGTTCCAAGGTAAGAGGCATTACATTGATAGTAGACAGACAGATAGGACGTAGCAGAGGGGGGGGGGGATTTAACAGGCAGAGAGATATTTCAGTTCTCTGTGTGTATTGATCACCGCTTAGGTCGGTGTTGGTTGTACAGCCTAACCGCGATGGGGAGGAAAGACTTCCGATAGCGCTCCTTCTCACACCTAGGGTGGAGCAGTCGGTCATTGACAGTACTGCCCAGTGCAATCACAGTCTCATGCATGGGATGGGACTTCTTCTTCTGCATGGAGCTCACCACGGACAGTATCCTTTTGTCACTCACCACCTGCACTGGGTCCAGTGGGCTCCCCAGGACAGAGCTGGCCTTTCTAATCAGCTTGTCAAGTTTATTTCTGTCCCTGGTTGATATACTGCTCCCCCAGCAGGCCACTCCAAAGAAGATGGCTGATGCCACTACCGAGTTGAAGAAAGTCCTAAGAAGTGCCCCCCGGATTCCAAAGGCTCTCAGCTCTCACCTCTATATGTTCTGCCCAGTCCAGCTTATTATTAAGGAGCAAACCCAGGTACTTATAGGTGTTCACAATTTCGATGCCCGTCCCCAGGATGTCCACTGGTTTAGGAGGGCATCTGCCTTTATGGAAGTCCACCACCATCTCCTTGATCTTCCCCGCGTTTACATATAAAAATTAACAAAAATGTAAGCATGCAAGGTATCCCTGAAAATACCTATACCATTAAAATATAAAAATAGTTATACGATACAATGAATGCTCTAGCAGGGACAAAAAAAATCAAAATGCCTGAATTGCAGATTTTTTCTGCCCTTTTACATGCTCCAAAAATAGAATAAAAAGTGATCAAAATGTCATACATTGCCCAAATTGGAATCAATAAAAACTACCATTTGCAGTTAGACAGATCCATGTATTATTATCTTATTATCATGGTATCATTGTGATGCATAGATTTTTTTTAAAGTTTTTAATTTTTTTTAAGGTAAACAATAAAAACTACATGATGCTGCATTTTACAGTACCTGCAAAGTGGATAGGATTCTGGCTAATCTGATCCACACATTGCAGAAAACAATCTGCAGTGGAAACGCTGAGATTTCAAAAACGCTTGCGTTTTTGTAAATAGCAGCATGTCGATTATACTTACAGAAACGCCGGCGTTTTCCCATATAGGTATAATAGAAGCAGAAAGTCTGCAGAGGAAAACTCTGTTTTTCGGCTGCGTCTGCTATGTGAGGCCTTAGCCTAAAAGTTATTGTGATAATCATACTGACTCACAGACTAGATGCAATATTTCCCATTTATTTCACAGTGAATGCTGTAAAAACAAGACCCTTAGGAAAATGGCACAACTGGATTTGTTCACAATTCCACCTGAATTTATGTTTTTTTCCAGCTTCCCAGTATATCATTTGGAATATTAAATATATATATATACAGTGAAACCTGTCCAAAAGACCACCTCTATGAGACTACTACCCCTTTCCCAGACCATATTTGACTGATTTTTAGTTTTCCATATTAACCAAATTCTTTGAGAAGACCACCCCCTAGAAGACCACTTTTTTACGCCATTTGGGGTGGTTGTCTCAAAGAGGTATCACTGTATATATAGCATATTTTTTAGACCATAAGATGCACTTTTTCAAAAGGGAAACCTTTCTAAATAGTACCTGTGTCTTATAGTCTGAAGTCAGTGGGGTCCTGCAATGCCAGTCCCCAGTGACTGGGGTTGCCTAATGTTCGGGAAGTGCTGATGAAAAGCTTTTCCCAATTAGAGAGCTGTGCATGCATGCAACTTTTGCGCATGCAGCAAGAACGGTTACTGAATCCTGCTGCTGTTGTAGTATTGTATTAATGCTAAAGGACAGGGGTTGGGAGGTTAATGTTGCTCCTGACTGCTGTCAGGGTATTATAATAACACTGTGTGGGACAATCAGGGCCATTTTACTGTGTGGGGGCACTAATGGGGAACTATACTGTGGTGGTGCCCTAATGCACAGTATAATGCCCCTTAGTGCACCCACCCACACTCCTTTAGTGCCCCTTACACAATATAACGCACCTAACCACCTTCCAGCCGCAGCCATTGATTTTTGTAATTCCAAAGTCATAACTTTTTTATTTTTCCATTCACAGAGCAGTATCAGGGCTTATTTTTTGCAGGACAAACTGTACTTCGTAATGGTACCATTTAATATTCCCTACGATGTACTGGGAAACTGGGTGTTCACTATGCAGCCAGAATGGCATGTTACCTATATTCTGTGGGTCAGCATGATTGAAGTGATACCAAATTTATATAGTTTTTGTTTAAGCCCTTTCTTGGAGTTGCCATATTCTGACACCCATAACTCTTTTATTTTTCTGTATATGGGGCTGCATATGGCATCATTTTAGCAGATGTACTTTTTATTCATACCATTTTGTAGAATGTCCAATGTGAACACTTTTTATTCAAATTTTTGTGCGAGGCGAAATGCCAATAAAACTGTGGTTCAACTCTTTGATTTTTTTTTTCCCACTATGATGTTCACTGCATGGGAAAAACATTTTTATATGTTCGTAGGTTAGGCATTTTTGGGCACGGGGATACCTAATGTATTTATGCTTTGAACCCCAGGGTGTCTGATAACTAATTCAATGTACATTTCTAATGCATTGCAATGTATAGTGAAATTCCTTTAGTTCTATTACAGATTACCTAGGGCAGCGTAGAATCCTATATGACACAAAAAGTTGCACCAGCACTCTTCTAACAAAAAGAGCATTACTGCACACACCTACTGCATATAAAAATACATAATATTGTTTTTTTACATTTTGATCAAACTATATTTAAGCCCATCTTAGATGGGTCCCTACACTAAAATGATTCACCTGTCTTAGGGCTTTGGCTTCCCATGAATTAATGGCAAGTATATTTCAGTCATATTATGCCTAGCATACACCACGAACACCCTCCTTTCTCCAGACCTGAGCCTCTGAATGAATGGGGAGGGTTGGGGTCTGGATATAACCCTGGAGGTGGGAATACATCTCAATGTAGCTTGTGACTCTTGAAGCCAGAAGCATGTGTTATTTTGTCTCAAGCACATACTGAGCTACTTAGGATTCCATTTCATGAGCTGTAATTCTCTAAAAAACCTTCTACATAAAAGAAACAGAAGCAGAAAATCAGGATAAATTGAGAATCGATATGTATTTTGCAAATTTTATATTAATATAAAAACACTTCCGTTTTTCAGATTTTTCGAGTTAAAAATTGTAGCTTCCATTTCAAATCAATTGTATCACAATGCTTTATATGCCATATATTTACTGAGTGTATACGTAGGTATGAACAAAACTTAGTAAATCTTGCAATGCAGTACAAAGCTGCCTTGTTGCTTACCACAGTCTGCCTAATGTATGCACTTTTCACCTTACTGTCTACTTCAAATAAACCTTTGAAAGTGAAGCTAGCCTATTAGAAGTCATTGGCCTGTGTTTATCCCATTCATAAGAACTGAAATGATACTCTTTTAACTAGCCGATAAACAAACCAAAACACAACTGCCTCTCATTTACATCTCAACTGAGGACCTAATAGACCTGGGGAGCCTTTACCTAACATGCACATCTTCTGCCATCATTCTATGAGATATAAAGCACTTCTTAAGAGAAGCTACTCCATTTACATGGCTAGCCAGCTGCTCATTAGTTAAATGGAATGAATTCCTTTTTTACTGCACCCATTTCCAAGAATAATAATGTCCCTTTGTCTCCCTTAACTGCTCCCAAACTATCCTTTAATTGCTGTAGTTACTGAGTTAATACAAATTTATTGCCTTGTAGGGCCAGTGAAGATCTCCTGTAGCGTTATGTGGGCTATTTTATTTAGACTGCTATCAAATCATTAACATGGCGTTCATTGTCACAGACCCTACTATTTATCTTGTCGTACATTTTCAATCTACAGATGGCTTTGTGGGTGAGTACTGTATTTTCTTGTAAAATGCTGTAAAAGCCTAAAAGATCATAGAAAGAAATCCTTCACGTAGAAGAACCAATGGTTTTATTGGGTGAGGAGGTGGAGAGACAATGCATGATAGAAAATATGCACAAGAATAAGAATACATTTCACTTGACTGGGTTTGTGGGAACTGTGGTAAATGACAAGTATCCTGTCTTTCATCTTCTCAAGAACAACCATCACTATGACGTTTCTGAATAACCATTTATAGTAGTCAATAGATGGAGGATGTTGGAAGTTCGATGACCTACATAAGGAACCTAAAACAGTTTTCTTTCACATATGTTTGGTTTTTTGAAGATCCTAAATTACTCTCATAATAAGGATGAGGCTGGGTTCATACTGTATATGTCCAGTGATCTGGTATAGTTTCCCTTAATCATGGTACAGAAATGATGGAAGGAAACTGATTGCAGAACTAACCCCATTGTTTTCTATGGGACCATTCACGGCATCTGGTGCATCTTAATACCGATTGACACCCATAACTTGTTATCTCTGATTTATTAATAATCAAGACTATAATCCAGAGCAGGGGTACACAATCTATGGCCCACAGTGCCGATTTGTGTTGCCCCCAACCAAGTGGACACAGACCTACTTGTCTTTGTCTGATGGCTGGTCACATACTCATGACCAACAGAAGTGGAGCAGATTGAAGTGTGGGAACAGTTACAAGAATGTACTAATGGAACTTTTTGTGGCTCACTCTGGGACCCCCGTTTTTCAGGAGAATAGAGTTAAATATCCCATAAATATTTTATTTGGGATCATGGTTTTAAGTTTAAGCGTAAACTTTGGGAGTGTTTCAGTCTGACAATGTGGCCCTCAGACCAGAAAAAGTTGTGCATGTAGAGTGCCAGAAAATGTCTACTAAATATCCAGGCTGATTGAGCAAATGATAATACTCGCATCCAATATCATTGGCAACTACTAGATTTGCCTTTGCCCTATAAAAAGATCCTATAATTTGGGTTCAGATGGTTTCTTTGTATCATGTGAATTTTATGTACTGTATTAAGGTCAATACTTACAGGTGCATCGCAATAAATTAGAATATCTTTGAAACGTTTATTTATTTCAGTAATTAAATTAAAAAATTGACCTCCTGTATTTTCTAGATTCTTTACACAAAGAGTGTGCTATTTCAAGTGTTTTATTTCTGTAAATGTTCATTATGGATTACAGGTAATGAAAACCAAAAAAAAAAATTAACTATTAGTGGAACAGAGAAAAACCAAGGTGAAGTAGACGGGTGTGGCAGAAAATCAATTACATAGTCTAGGACAGTGTTCAGACTGAGCAACAAGAATCTTAAACAAGGAATCAAAATGAGCACGCCTCCTGCACTGCCGCGTGCGGGCGGAGGGTGGTGCAGAGACCCGAACAGGCAGAGACGTTACAGTACCCCCCCTTTATGAGGGACCACCAGACCCTCACCAGATAAACCAGTTTTAGAAGGATCCAGTATTTTCTTTGCCTTAAATTCCAGATCTCCCTGAACAACAAGAGGTGCTGGTGGACCAGGCAAACGTTTTTTATTCGCCTGGCGTTTCCAACCCTTAGTAGCCGAGACATCTCCTCACTGACACAATCTAAGGTGTGCAAAGCAATACGGTGGGATGAGCACTGATCTCCCCATTTTACTAACTCCCTTTTACCCCAATCAAAAATAGAGTTATGACGGTTCAACCAGGGAAGTCCCAAAACAATATCAGAAGACAGATGCTCTATAACAAAGAAGCTTATGACCTCAGAATGTGCAGAACTCACTTGCAACATGATTAAGGGGGTCTTGCATTGGACCTTACCCCTGGCCAGTGGAGCAAAATCCGCTCCAGTAACCGCCAGAGGAGTAACAAGCGGCAAAAGCTTAATGCCTAAAGCTGAGACAAACTAAAGTTTGACAAAGTTTACCGCAGACCCAGAGTCAACTAGGGTCTGTCCAGAAACAGATCTGTCCCCAGAGGACAGAGACACAGATAACAACATCTTATTGTTATTTCCGGCAAATACCTGGTTGCCTGAGTGGTTCTTCTGACTACCACTCAGGCACTGAAGCTTTTCCCCTGGAGTGCAGGGTCTGATGGAGCAGTCTCAAATTATATGACCTGAAGTACCACAGTACAGGCAGAGGTTATTCCGGAAACGATGCTCTCGTCAAGTCTTGGCATCCATAGCTCCCAGTTGCATGGGTTCCTCACCAGGAGTGATGGGAGAAAAAGTGGGTTTATCAGGAGAGAGAGAGGAAGAGACAGAAAATTTGGAGGAAACAGACCCTACTCTCTCTTTAACATTTTCCCGGATTCTACGGTCAATACAGACGGCCAAAGTCATGGCCTTCTCAAGAGTAGGGGGATCTGGGTGACCAACCCAGACCTCCTTAACATGGTCACACAGGTCTTGTTTAAAGTGGGCCTTTAGAGATGACTCACACCAACCTGCAGTTACACTGCACTTGTAAAATTCTGAGCAGTACTCCTCAGAAGAGCGTTTGCCCTGCATGGTAAGGAGTTGCGATTCTGCAAGTCCAATGTGGTCTGGTTCAGCATATATAGACCCCAAAGATAAAAAATTTTTTTCAAAATCTGACCACTCCTCAGCCCCAGGAGGGAATTTAAGGGCCCAAGCTTGTGGATCCCCCTGTAGGAGGGATATAACTACTCCCACCATTTGGGCCTGGGATGCTTGTGGATTAATCTGGAAATACAGGCGACAAGACTCCCGGAAAGTCTCAAATTTTTCTCGGTCCCCCCGAGAAATGATCCAGGAGTAGCATCTTGACCCTGAAAAGGGCAGAAACAACTGGGGATGCTGCAGCAGCATCGGTAATGGTCTGACCCTGTTTAGCTAGCTCAGCTACCAGGCCTGCCAAACCCTCCATCTTGGCTGCAAGGCCCTGAATAGGATCCATGCTGATACGGAGGGAAGAAATGGCAGAAGGTAATTTTTTTTTGGGCTGGTTATTCTGTTAGGAAATCGCTAGAGGAGCGATTCCCCAGTAGCTGCTGGAGAACCCTGGGGGGAGGGGCACAACAAGACAGTGAGCCCTAAAGCTGAAAACCCCCCACTGGCCCTGCCTCTTGCCTGACTGTCCTAGGTGACAGCCAACAACTCGGAGCCGGTCCCTACACTGAATAAGTGACAACACAGAACGCAGACAGAATAAACGACAAAAAGGTAGGTCAGCAAGCCAAGGGTTCGGTAACAGACGAGCAAAGCAGTACAGAATCAAAATCCAAGAGAATAGTCAAAAGTCAAGGCCAGAGGTCAGGAATAGGAATACAGGTAACAAAAACAGCAAGGAGTAATAGCCAGAACGCACAAAGCAATAACCAGCGCCAATGTGAATTTGAGCAAAGAATAAATAGGAAGAAAGAACCCATCCCAGACTTGATAGGAGGAAAGGCTGTCAATCACACAGGCAAGGCCAAAATTAACTATTAGTGGAGCAGAGAAAAACCAAGGTGAAGTAGACGGGTATGGCAGAAAATCAATTACATAGTCTAGGACAGTGTTCAGACTGAGCAACAAGAATCTTAAACAAGGAATCAAACTGAGCACGCCTCCTGCACCGCCACGTGCGGGCGAAGGGTGGTACAGAGACCCGAACAGGCAGAGATGTTACAACTAATTTCTGTTTTGAATCCAGATCTGGGACACAGTCTGAGGAGCCTCATCTTACAGATTCTGATGTGCTTCAGGCGATCCCTGCCAGTGCCCAAACCGCTTCTGAGTCCATCCTGAAAGATGTAATGTTGGCCCTACATAGATCTATTCAGAAAGATATCACTAAGGCTATAACTAATGTATCCTCCATTGTCGACTCGCTTGGCGATAGGATCAACCATGTTGAACAAAAAATGGGGGATTTTGCCTCAGCGCTTAATTCTATTGTAGACACACATAATGATCTTGAGGAGGAGCTGGCGGAAGTCAAACTTAAATTAGCAGATATGGAAGACCGAAATAGACGTAATAACGTCAAGTTCTGTGGAATACCGGAATCAGTCTCCGCTAAAGAATTGGTTCCTTACTTACAGCAGTTGATTAAAGCCACTTTGTCTCACTGCTCAGACGCGGACTTGATTATAGATAGAGCTCACCGCCTTCCGAAACCAAAAGGCCTCCCAGAACACCTCCCTAGAGATACTATAGCTCGTATACACTTCTTCCACATCAAGGACCACCTTATGCAGGCCTCCCGCAAAGGACCCGCTCTTCCTGAGCCGTTTGCAAAAATTCATCTAGTTACAGATCTCTCCCAGGCTACCATAATGGCTAGGAAAAAGCTTGCTCCAATTACAGCAGTTATGCGGCAACACAACATTTTCTACAAGTGGGGTTTCCCAACCAGGGTTATTGTCACCAAAAATGGTGTTACCCATGCCTTCATCTCTTACGATACAGGGAAAGCCCTTCTTCAGCAGTGGAACCTCCTGCCTCCTGTTCCTGATGGGATGATGAAGACCACCTCAACTTCCTCCAGAATTGCACCTCCTTGGGAGACTAGCGACTCTGTTGAGTGAACTCTCCCTACTACTATCCGATGCAAGCCACCTGTTGTGTTCTATGTTTTTCTTGCAGACTTCCCCCCAATTTTGCGCAGTTTTACTTACTGCCCAGTCACGTAAGACTCTTCTGGTTTCTACGTTCTATATTTGTTTATGTTTGGATTCATAGGATCCACCGCTAACCCCTTTCCTCCCTATAGGCCTGTTTGGACTGCCTAGGCTCAGGATGATTTTTCTGTCGTAATTTGCTGTGATTGTAAACTGCTCTTCTTTTACTCCTTCTTATGGCGTTCAATGTTATGTCCTTTAATGTAATGGGCCTTAATAGCAATTATAAACGGTCACTTCTCTAGAGGGAGGCTCTTAGATCTGCCGCGGACATTCTTTGTGTACAAGAAACGCATTTCTGCGACCCTCACCCTCCGAGAATGTCTCACAAATTGTTTCCCCATGTTTATTGCGCCAATGCTCAAAAGAAGGTTGCGGGTGTCCTTATACCTATCAAGAACACGGTGTCATTTCAGTTGATGCATTCTCTTATTGATCCCAAAGGTCGTTACATTGCTCTGGTTTGCAAAATTGACTACTGCACACTCACTATTTTGAACCTTTACTGCCCCAACTCCTCCCAAATCTCCTTTTTAAATTCAGGATTGAGAAAGTTTAAGAAATGTGCCCAGGGGCAGCTACTTATTTGTGGGGACTTTAATGTAGTCCATGATTCATAGTGCGACTCAACATATACAGTGCCTTGCGAAAGTATTCGGCCCCCTTGAACTTTTCAACCTTTTGCCACATTTCAGGTTTCAAACATAAGGATATAAAATTGCAATTTTTTGGTGAAAAATCAACAACAAGTGGGACACAATTGTGAAGTGGAACGAAATTTATTGGATATTTTAAACTTTTGTAAAAAAAAAAAAAAACTGAAAAGTGGGGCGTGCAAAATTATTCAGCCCCCTTAAGTTAATACTTTGTAGCGCCACCTTTTGCTGCGATTACAGCTGAAAGTCGCTTTGGGTATGTCTCTATCAGTTTTTCACATCGAGAGACTGAAATTCTTGCCCATTCTTCCTTGGAAAACAGCTCGAGCTCAGTGAGGTTGGATGGAGAGCGTTTGTGAACAGCAGTTTTCGTCTCTTTCCACAAATAAACGTATCCAGGTGTTAGAATGGCCAAGTCAAAGTCCAGACCTGAATCCAATCGAGAATCCAATTGGATTCAGGTCTGGACTTTGACTTGGCCATTCTAACACCTGGATACATTTATTTGTGAACCATTCCATTGTAGATTTTGCTTTATGTTTGGGATCATTGTCTTGTTGGAAGATAAATCTCCGTCCCAGTCTCAGGTCTTTTGCAGACTCCAACAGGTTTTCTTCCAGAATGGTCCTGTATTTGGCTCCATCCATCTTCCCATCAATTTTAACCATCTTCCCTGTCCCTGCTGAAGAAAAGCAGGCCCAAACCATGATGCTGCCACCACCATGTTTGACAGTGGGGATGTTGTGTTCAGGGTGATGAGCTGTGTTGATTTTACGCCAAACATATCATTTTGCATTGTGGCCAAAAAGTTCGATTTTGGTTTCATCTGACCAGAGCACCTTCTTCCACATGTTTGGTGTGTCTCCCAGGTGGCTTGTGGAAAACTTTAAAGACTTTTTATGGATATCTTTTAGAAATGGCTTTCTTCTTGCCACTCTTCCATAAAGGCCAGATTTGTGCAGTGTACGACTGATTGTTGTCCTATGGACAGACTCTCCCACCTCAGCTGTAGATCTCTGCAGTTCATCCAGAGTGATCATGGGCCTCTTGGCTGCATCTCTGATCAGTCTTCTCCTTGTTTGAGATGAAAGTTTAGAGGGATGGCCGGGTCTTGGTAGATTTGCTGTCGTCTGATACTCCTTCCATTTCAATATGATCGCTTGCACAGTGCTCCTTGGGATGTTTAAAGTTTGGGAAATCTTTTTGCGTTTAATCAAGTTTATTAAGTTTTGCAATAAGAACAGAAGAGAAAAAAAGGGGAGAGGGGTACAATGCCATAACAACAGTATCAATTAAGACAGAGGAGTCACTCAAGCCACCTTGCTCATAGACAAGATACAGTAATAAAGAATAAGGCGAGGGGCTGGCGAGGCCCACAATTAGGAAATCGGCAAGGAATAACACAGTGGAAACTAAAATAACTGTAACAATAGGTGGGTGATGGCTGAAAGAACAAAAATCCAACTATAGAGAGCCACCACAGGACTCCCCATCTAACAGTAGGTTAAGACAAGCGTTGAAGGGGAGGGGGGGGGGTCATAGGAAGTACACAGTGTACGGGACACACAAGACCACAGACACGACAAGGACAGAGGGGACACATTGTGGCGAGGGGGAGGAGTGGAAGGGAATATTTGATTATGGAGAAAAGCCGGACACTGCACCAGTAGAGGAGCAAAGCAACCCCACATCAAGAAAAGAAAGAGGTGAACTCCGAGGACTCCTGAAACATCACCCACGGCCGCCAGAGGGACTCAAATTTAGAGGGGTCGGGCGAGTCCTCGGCCACCAGGGTTTCCATTCTCCTGATAAGGAGAAGCTCCTGAAGAAACTCCACCAGGGTAGGCGCGGCAGTACTGCGCCAATGCCTGGGGATGACTGTTCTGGCAGCCGCGAGGAAATGTCGCAAGAGGTCATTCTTAACAGCCGAGACCCTCCCTGGTATAATGGAAAGAAGTGCAAGCTGAGGTGAGGGTGTGACAGATCGGCCGCTCACTTTAGCATAAAGCGCAAAGATGGCATCCCAAAAGGGCTTGAGGGCCGCGCATTCCCACCAAATATGATACAAGGTGCCTCTTTCGGAACCACAGGGCCAACATGGGAAATCTTTTTGTATCCAAATCCGGCTTTAAACTTTTCCACAACAGTATCACGGACCTGCCTGGTGTGTTCCTTGGTCTTCATGATGCTCTCTGCGCTTTAAACAGAACCCTGAGACTGCATTTATACGGAGACTTGATTACACACAGGTGGATTATATTTATCATCATCAGTCATTTAGGACAACATTGGATCATTCAGAGATCCTCACTGAACTTCTGGAGTGAGTTTGCTGCACTGAAAGTAAAGGGGCCGAATAATATTCCACGCCCCACTTTTCAGTTTTTTATTTTTTACAAAAGTTTAAAATAACCAATAAATTTCATTCCACTTCACAATTGTGTCCCACTTGTTGTTGATTCTCCACCAAAAAATTAAAATTTTATATCCTTATGTATGAAGCCTGAAATGTGGCAAAAGGTTGAAAAGTTCAAGGGGGCTGAATACTTTCGCAAGGCACTGTAACACAGATCGACTTTGCTGTAGCATGTAAAAATTCTCTTTAGGTCCCTAATTCTCTTTAGATCAACTAATTTGGTGGTGTCTCAACTTTCCCCTGGCAGAAAATGTGGAAAAGAAGGGACTGGCAATTTGAATCTTAACATGCTTGATCCTTAATTCTCAAAGGAGATAAGCCACCACCAGAGGTGTCTAGCACCATCTTACTCCCCATTCTCTAATGAGAACTAATGCACATTTGGCAAAGCTGAACATCAATGTGTATAGGGGGCCTGAGAGTTCTAGATATTAACCAGAATTTGGCCAACAGCTATCTAAAGTTTATGGCCAGATTAAAGCAGTCAAATGTATTATATTATGTATTATAAGGCTTCATTTCATCACTATAGTAACATAGTTGATAAGGTTAGATAAAGACACAAATTCATCAAGTCCAACCAATCTTATGATGAAGCAAACACTAAAATAAAAAACGAGGTATGTGTGAGCCTTGACACCAGATTTCATCCTTATTTGGCCTCTATGAGATATTTGCCAAAATTTCCAAAGATGGCTCTATGATGTTACAATAAGAGACAGAAAGATTCTGGAAAATGGTAGAAAGACATGACATAGGATTCTTTGTTTCTACATTTGCAATGCAAATTGGAAGTTTGTTAGTAGATTGCTAGAGATGCAAATACATTTAATTGCCTGGCTTCCACTCAACATTCACACACTCCTCTATTTTAGTGATAACCTCGGTTACAATAGACAATAAACTCACCCACAAGAAATTATTGTTTATGGAGCTATGCAGAAATGCCATATTGGTGAGATGTACTAATCCACTGCTTCCAAAATGCATTTTTAGGAATGTGATTTTCTTAATAACGTCTGTTGAGCACACTTTAGTAACTTGCCCCAAGAAGTACAAGGACACTACATATATTTTAGATTTTAACAGACATGCTTTCTTTTATATACTGGTACAAGCTATAAATGTATGTGCAAGATATTTCCTGTAACTAAGAGAATAATGTCGATGCATGATGAATGGAGAGATTTGTCTTCACCATCTGCATATGCAGTCTCAGACCTCTGGGCCATTGGCTTTTTCCAATTCAAGTCCACAAATTCCCCATGTATAACAGTGAAGGTTTTGACAATCTCTCTCTTCTGAACCACAGGTGTCTAATTTTCTTAGTGCTTGTGGGAAACTTCATTGACACTTGTACCCTCTTTCATAACAATCAGTGAATTGGATGGATATTTTCCCGAAGCTTTTTGAACATGCCTCAGATGTTTGCTTAAATTCCAGTATCTTCTATATATTTCGACTACACACAAAGTGTACGTTAAAGCATCTGCGCCGGGAAGATTAATCTATTATTTGAGCTTCAGGTTGCTCCTTTTGAACCACAGGCAAGCAGCGTTGGTGTGACACGAAATAGTCAGCCTTGCTCATGGCTAAGTCCTTTGATCTTAGTACCTTGCAGAGAAGGACTGATGTTGAGGCAGAATTTGAACCCCTGCACCTGTTGCTTTGAGCTTTACCACATCAGTGATGAAAGGGCTAAGGTAACTGAGCTGAGAATGTATGATCACACTCATCTTTATTTGTTAAAGCGTAAGCCATCATGGTGGGAAATGCAGAATAGAAGAAACCACTAAAGCATTACACATAAAAAAAAATCTTACTGTGGAACTAGATAGTACTGATCTGTACTAACAGGAATAATGAGGGGTAATAGTTAAATTCAAGTGTTCATATGCCTCCATGTGAGCACACATACTATTGCATCTGTGTATCAGGCTAGCTTCACACCACATTTGTGGCGTATATTCAGTGTATTTGCAGGGAATACATATCAGAATTCAGTTGTCAAAACAGTTGCTTTTCAGTATGTCTATATCTTAAATGAGAGTTAATGGTCAATATCTACAACTGTATAGGCAGCTACAGATGTCTATGCATATGTTCAGCACACCATTTTCCTCCTTATGTAACCACAGAATGTGGTGTGAATGTAGCCCTAATGATTCATCTTCATACATTTATTCAAAAAATTTCTATCATTACATAGAAAAGATTTTAGCATACCATTCATATGTTTCTATACAATACAAGGTACACTGCTCTCAGACACTTAATTTGACCAAAATTCATCAGTTGAAAATAGAACAAAAACAACTTAGGATGTTACTTCAAAGAGCATCTTTTACCACCTCCACCAACTCCAGTTTTTGGCATCTTTTAATAGACACTGCTTCATTTATTTCAGCACAACTGGAATTTTTTCTGTAGTTCCGCCATTCCCAAGCAATCAGTGCAGCTAGTTTCACTACCCATTATGCCAATTAGACTCTCTACTGTCAAGTGGGTGGTCTTGGGCCAGAGCAGACAAAGGAGTATAACTCTGAGCTCTGACACTATCCACCTCTGACTGGACATGGTCATAGTTCAGATTTAAACTCCCTTGTCTGCTTTTACCTGAGACCGCCCAGTTTCAGAGCCTATTCAGCATATGAGGCACTGCAACTTACTGTACTGATTGGTTAGGAACGTTTGGGGCTAGAAGAAATTTCAGCTGCTCCAGAATCAGTGGAGTTGAGCCTATTAGCAGATGCTGAGAACTGAAGTTGGTAGAAGTGATGAAAGGTCCTCTTTAACTCAATATATTATGGGTACCTCAAATTCACTTAAGGGGCTGCATAAAAGTACTAGTCATATCCCTTTACACTCAAACCAGTAGCGGTGGCAAAATGTGCTTTGTGTCTGGTGCTTGCGGTCAGTATATTTATTGCAATCTGAATTGCCCATCATATTATTTGATTTTGATTGTTTATATGCATTTGTTTATACTCTCATACACTATTTTACTAGATGTGATATACTGTATTGTTATTTATTGCCAATTATATGCCGGTTGCATATATACAGTATATCTATATATACAGTACAGACCAAAAGTTTGGACACACCTTCTCATTCCAAGAGTTTTCTGTATTTTCATGACTATAAAAATTGTAGATTCACACTGAAGGCATCAAAACTATGAATTAACACATGTGGAATTATATACTTAACAAAAAAGTGTGAAACAACTGAAAATATGTCTTATATTCTAGGTTCTTCAAAGTAGCCACCTTTTGCTTTGATTACTGTTTTGCACACTCTTGGCATTCTCTTGATGAGCTTCAAGAGGTAGTCACCTGAAATGGTTTTCACTTCACAGGTGTGCCCTGTTAGGTTTAATAAGTGGGATTTCTTGCCTTATAAATGGGGTTGGGACCATCAGTTGTGTTGTTCAGAAGTCAGGTGGATACATAGCTGATAGTCCTACTGAATGGAGTGTTAGAATTTGTATTATGGCAAGAAAAAAAGCAGCTAAGTAAAGAAAAACGAGTGTCCATCATTACTTTAAGAAATGAAGGTCAATCAGTCCGAAAAATTGAGAAAACTGTGAAAGTGTCCCTAAGTGCAGTGGCCAAAACCATCAAGCGCTACAAAGAAACTGGCTCACATGAGGACCGCCCCAGGAAAGGAAGACCAAGAGTCACCTCTGCTGCGGAGGATAAGTTCATCCGAGTCATCAGCCTCAGAAATCGCAGGTTAGAGACCAGGTCAATGCCACACAGAGTTCTAGCAGGAGACACATCTCTACAACAACTGTTAAGAGGAGACTGTGTGCAGCAGGCCTTCATGGTAAAATAGCTGCTAGGAAACCACTGCTAAGGACAGGTAACAAGCAGAAGAGACTTGTTTGGGCTAAAGAACACAAGGAATGGACATTAGACCTGTGGAAATATGTGCTTTGGTCTGATGAGTCCAAATTTGAGATCTTTGGTTCCAACCACCGTGTCTTTGTGCGACGCAGAAAAGGTGAACGAATGGACTCTACATGCCTGGTTCCCACCGTGAAGCATGGAGGAGGAGGTGTGATGGTGTGGGGGTACTTTGCTGGTGACACTGTTGGGGATTTATTCAAAATTGAAGGAATACTGAACCAACATGGTTACCACAGCATCTTCCAGCAGCATGCTAGTCCATCCGGTTTGCGTTTAGTTGGACCATCATTTTTATTTTTCAACAGGACAATGACCCCAAACACACCTCCAGACTGTGTAAGGGCTATTTGACCAAGAAGGAGAGTGATGGGGTGCTACGCCAGATGACCTGGCCTCCACAGTCACCAGACCTGAACCCAATCAAGATGGTTTGGGGTGAGCTGGACCGCAGAGTGAAGGCAAAAGGGCCAACAAGTGCTAAGCATCTCTGGGAACTCCTTTAAGACTGTTGGAAGACCATTTCAGGTGACTCCCTCTTGAAGCTCATCAAGAGAATGCCAAGAGTGTGCAAAGCAGTAATCAAAGCAAAAGGTGGCTACTTTGAAGAACCTAGAATATAAGACATATTTTCAGTTGTTTCACACTTTTTTGTTAAGTATATAATTCCACATGTGTTAATTCATAGTTTTGATGCCTTCAGTGTGAATCTACAATTTTTATAGTCATGAAAATACAGAAAACTCTTGGAATGAGAAGGTGTGTCCAAACTTTTGGTCTGTACTGTATATATATATATATATATATATATATATATATATATATATACACGTGGACAAAATTGTTGGTACCCCTCATTTAATGAAAGAGAAACCCACAATGGTCACAGAAATAACTTGAATCTGACAAAAGTAATTTGCCAAACTACATGCTGACAAGCCACAAAGCTTCTGGGAGAATGTCCTATGGACAGATGAGACAAAAATCAAAATTTTTGGCAAGGCACATCAGCTCTATGTTCACAGACGGAAAAATGAAGCATATCGTGAAAAGAACACTGTCACTACTGTGAAACATGGAGGAGGCTCTGTTATGTTCTGGGGCTGCTTTGCTGTATCTGGCACAGGGTGTCTTGAATCTGTGCAGGGTACAATGAAATCACAAGACTATCAAGGGATTCTAGAGAGAAATGTGCTGCCCAGTGTCAGAAAGCTTGGTCTCAGTCACAAGTCATGGGTCTTGCAAAAGGATAATGACCCAAAACACACAGCTAAAAACACCCAAGAATGGCTAAGAGGAAAACATTGGACTATTCTGAAGTGGCCTTCTATGAGCCCTGATCTAAATCCTATTGAGCATCTTTGGAAGGAGCTGAAACAGGCCGTCTGGAAGAGGCACCCTTCAAACCCGAGACAACTTTAGCAGTTTGCTCACGAGGAGTGGGCCAAAATACCTGTTGAGAGGTGCAGAAGTCTCTGTGACAGTTACATGAATCGTTTGATTGCAGTGATTGCCTCAAAAGGTTGTGCAACAAAATATTAAGTTAAGGGTACCATCATTTCTGTCCAGGCCTGTTTCATGAGTTTTCTTTTTTTAAAAATTCTGTTGAAGCATGGTTGAAAAGCAATGTCTGACTTTCATTTGTTCATTTTCATAGAATTTTTATATATTATTACTTTTGTCAGATTCAAGATATTTGTGACCATTGTGGGTTTTTCTTTCATTAAACGAGGGGTACCAACAATTTTGTCCACGTGTGTTATATATATATATATATATATATATATATTTTAATATCTTGACCTTAGTGGTACCTTTTTGAGGGTTCTTTCTCCATTGTAACATGTTATTGACCATTATACAACCAAAAAAGTCTTCCTCAAACAAATCTAACTATGGAGACAAAAAAATAAATATAAACACTAGCCCAACAAAAATGAATGGATAAACCCACATATAAAATTATAATAATGCTTTATTGAAACAATCTCTATTATAATAATAACATTATATAATATGGGTGAAAGATGAAAAATACACCCCAGATACGGAACCCCCTCTCCTATAGACACATACAGAAGTCCCACAAATCAGAATGAAATATTATAAACAAATCATATCCTCTGAACAGTCAAAATGCCATGGCTATAAACCAAATATATATATATATATATATATATATATATATATATATATAATGATCCAAATGTCATTGCTCTAATTATATCAAGGTTAAATTCCTCTATAAAATACTGGTAAAACAGATAAAGATCATATTACCAGCTGCATGACTGTAACACATGCAGCTATATAGTGGTCAAAATAAAAATAATACTATCAAGTAAATAGTTGTCATCAACACTATCACTAGTAGCAAGAGCCGACATACCATAGGCCATCGTTATAATGGAGGACTCCACAAAAGGTCCATAGGAGGGGCTGAACGCCGCCGGCCTCATTATATCACATCTGACTGTTGACAGCAGTAATTGGTGTCAGCACCAGCCGTGTATGGAGAGAGCTCAGCTCCTGAGCTCTCTCCATACACCCCTTCACACCCAATCATGTACATGCACATGATTTTGCGTAAAGGGGTTAATACGACTATCCAGTGAGTTTTTTTTTTTCAGAAGGGCACAACATAAATCACCCCCCTTCCCAAAAAGCAAAATGTACTCAGTCAATTCTACATACCTGAAATCCCTGAGAATCACATGAATAGCATTCACGAAAGTTACAGCGTATCAGCTCCAACAGGGTTCCAAGATTCAAAGGTCTACTGGTGAAATAAATCACGGCCTCCATATTGCACGATATATGATGCACAATCATATATTCTCTATCTGTCACTGAGTTCCAAAGGATTGAACTCGATACCATATATCTACAAGTGGCACAATTAAATGAACCCCATGTGGGGCCACGACTTCCAAATGGATTTGCCACTGTTCTAGGTATATAGTGACAAGAGGTAAGCAAATCTCGAAGATTTTTAGACCTCTGCCAACTTGAGGATTCTGGGGTAAACTTCTTGCTAAATTCCAATCAGTCAATAAAAAATTCCAGTGCTTACACAGTATATCATGAACCATATTTCATTGGGAATTAAAGGTAGTAATTAATCTAATTCCCTGATCATCTTTTACCCTTCTTTTTGATTTACTCACCAATAGTGCTTCTCTAGATAATTGTTTGGTTCTCACATAGCCCTGTTTTACGTCCCACTTCTTGTAGCCACAGTTTAGAAATCATGCTGTGAGATTAGTGGCATGACATTCAAAAGTACTTTCATTGGAGCACATCCACCGCATCCTCACAAATTGGTATTGCTCTTTTAACCTTAGGATAATGAGAGGAGGTAGCATGGAGGAGAGAGTTTGTAGAAGTAGCTTTCCTTTAAATATCAGTGTGGATAAACCCACATATAAAATTATAATATAAATAAATAATTACAATAATGATAGTGATGTCAAGAAATAGTGATGTCAAGAATGATGTCAATAGTGATGTCAAGAAATTCAACATGATTTCTACTGACTGTCGAAGTCAGATGTATATTAAGCTCATTTTTATTTAATGCAGATAAAAATCATTTCAACTGGGATGAGGAACCCTGCCACACAAACACTAGGTCGTCTATGTATCTAGACCATAAAAGAACCCCTTCATATCCAGGTGTATATTGGACCACTTCTCTTTCTCACAGCCCCAGGAATAATTTAGCATATGAGGGCGTACAAGTCGCCCTCACAGCTGTTCCTTGGAGCTATAGGATGAGGTGGTCCTTAAATACAAAAAAATTGTCCATCAATGCAAACTGCAGAAGCTCCAAAATAAACAACACCAGTTCCAGGTCTAAATCAGTCATATGTAAAAAATACACAGATGCTCATGGTCATGGCCAGTAGAAGTGTATAAGGTTACTAGTAACATATCATCCTCAAGATGTAGTCCATTCAGAAGACATAACATATCTGTACTTAACATATGAAGGTAGGGTCTCTACACATTTATGTAAAAAGTGGACCACAAACCTACATTTGTTTTCACATGACCCACCAATCCCTGAAACGATGGGACATTCCAAGCAGTGGAGGTATTTTTGTGAATTTTAGGTAACAGATAAAAGATTAGTCTGACAGGACAATCCACTGTTAGACCTTCCTTTAATTTTGCCGTAATAATCTGTTTATCAACTGCCCTCTGTAGGATCCGATCCAATTAATTTGTCCTTTTTAAAATGTTTTTTAAAAATTAATTTCTGGGAAAACAGAGCTAAATCTTTAATAGTATCAAATAAATTGAATCTTCCAGTTGGTGAAAAGGACAATTAGTACTTCCAATTGTGGACCAGTTAGAGAGTGACTAGATAAATGAATTAACTTTATATCTGACTCCTGGTCTTTCTCTTTATTGAAGATGTTTGAGGGATGTGTAAGGAATCTCCTCCTCATGGAGCCCTAAAAAAACTCCACATCCTTCTTCAGTCGAAACAGAGATTATCGAGGTAGAGTGTGATCGTGAACCATCTCTTTCACACTTATTTTGCCAATGATAAACTCTGTTGGATTGGAAGTCCTTAAAATAACGTTGAGATTTCCGTGCTTTCAATTCTTCAATATTTTTCTCCCACTTAGATAACTCCTCCTCCAATGATTTATCAAAGATTTCCACCTCCTCTTTAGACAAAGACTGCTGTATTTTTTTTCCCTCGGGGAATCAATCTCTTTTTCCAATAATTCCTAGTCTGATTTTTAACACGGTTTGTATAATTAGAAATATTTTGTATATGCACATAATTATGAATTGTATTTTTATTTAGTTTATATTTATGCATTTATTTATGCACTTATATATATATATAAAAATATCATTTATTATATATTTGACATTATATAAAATTGGCAAGTTATATAGTCAACTGTTATGAGGAAATATCTTATTCATAGCTTTGCAATCTAGTGCATGCACCGCTCATAAATTATTCAAGTAAGCCAAACAAGTTGTATACTGAAAGGGACACTCTACCCAATTTCTGTAAAAAAAAAAAAAAAAAAAAAAATATATGAAAAAATCTTTATTTTGCACACATTAAAAAAATATAAAAACATTTACAAAACATTATGTTTACAGGGGGGGGGGGGTGGACATATCAAATGCCATTTGTTAATACAAATATATTTATATGTTTCACAAATATAGTGATGTATACTGATAATCTATTTCCCCTGAGGAAGCCCAACATGTGGGCGATATGCGTGGGGTGACAAACTCTGCTGTACCAGGTTGGGTGAAGTATCATGCCTCTTGTTTATTGGTTACTATATTATGTACCTATATGTATCATAAGAGGTATAAAAAGTACAATAAAGATGTAAAATATTATAGACAGATATGTAATCAGTCCAACCTTTCATTTTTGCCAAACCTCCAAAAGGACAAATTTACATCATTGTTCTGGTATTTTTCACTAAAATCTGAAGTGAGTAATAAAGAGAGACGTGTAAAGGTTATATTTTCATACGAGTACACAAGGAGGACAATTGCCCGTCTTTGCCTACTTATACACAGCAGTCATTGATGCTGTATGGGGAAATGGCGATCCAATACAATAAGTATTCTGACTTAGCAAATATCTACAACATTCTGCAAGCTGATATTCACAAAGCAAACAGATTTACAGATTTTAAAGAATGTCAGATTCCAAAGCTTACAAGTGAAGATTTTGTTCAGAGGTTGCAATCTGTTTAGTTACAACATATTATGACAATGACCAGCTCTATTACCATCTGCAGCTTAGGATTTAACACCAGATTCTCCATCACATTACTCCACATATCAGGCAAGAGAGCTGGACATCTAAAGCTATTTGCAGAGTGTACAGCTGTGTCAATTTGCAGGAGACAAAGCCAACCTCCTCTTTCTGAGAACAATAGTATTCAGGTGGGTCAGGGAGTGATACATGACTTTAAGCACTTTTACAAACTCATTGCAAGTCACACATAACAAAGGGAGAAATAAGGCAAGAAAAGTGAAGGCAGAAGTTTAAAATATATACAACAGTATCGTCTCCCAGTATTTTTGTGACCAAGATAATTAGGTTGGCACCATGGTAAAATTTGGGAGGTTGGAAAGAAGCAGTCACATTATGGCTAGCTTGTATTTATGCACTACTGAAAATTCCCTAAATGTATACCCATACTTCACATACATGTATAAGTTGCTCAACATGATTTGCTTCTATTTTAGGGAACTTGAGAAGATCTAGGTGGAAGACCAAGTGATGAATCACTTACTAGTAAAAGATTAATCCTGCTTACGTAATTACTATTTTAACATCATTATAAGGCTGAAGGCATAATCTTTGTAACAGACTCTGCCTCATGTCGTGGCCGATATGTCACCTTTTATTCGTCTCTTCAGTTTGAACACTGGCTTGGATGTCTGATTCTACCTCCACTTCGTCCTCATTGACCACCATGTTTTGATCTACAGACAGAATATCATCATCTGACTATGCTCCGGTGCCTCATCACACCTCACTGATGACCTGAAGATCAGACTGGTGAAGTCCAGTAGGGTTCATTTGTGAACCCAGTCAGCACCAGACAGATTGTTTTGCAAATGTTCCACTTTTCAAAGTGAAAAATCCTAAGCTATGTCACATCATAGTTATATCCAGCAAAAAACAATGATCCACAAGACCAACCAAAGATAGCTTTAGATCAGGAAGCAGAGAGATATTCCCAAACTTTCTTTAGTAATGTTTCACTTTTCCCATGTATCAACATCTGCTTCCATTTTTGGAGGTCAGCAAGGAGAGAGGAGCTCCCAAACAAGTCTGTAGATTTGTATAAGTCGTATAGTCCCAGATTTGTATAAATTGTAAGTCCTAGATAGTGGTACTATAAATCACTATGTATTACCAAGGCCCTATGTACATTTTTGGAAATCCAGCTGATGTATAGACCAGATTTCCCGGCCCATATTCACTCATGTGCAGAAGGCCTCAGCTTTCCTCCTGACATGGAAACCACTACTGTAATCCTAAAACTACATATATATTAGTGGAGCAGTTAACTTTTCAATAATAATTTTCTCCTGATCTCATGAAGGCAGAAAATATGCACATGGATCATGAACACATGACACAAAGGTTCTGGCAAAAGGTTTATCTGCTGGAAGATGCTGAAATACTTGCTAATGTATTGGCTGGAATATGAACAGTCAAAATATATTAAGAAATAAGACTGTGGTCTTCACATGGCTTCCAAGAGATGTTGGAAAGATCTAACAGTAGTTCATTTTGCAGAGGTGATTACTGAATAGCAAGTGGAATTTTCATATGGAAACAGAAATGGGGGATTTTTGCAAGTACAGTTTTGCCAGCAGAGGTTTTAGCTTCTAGCTTGCTGCACAATGAGAGAAAATAAATCATGATTATAAAATATGTAAAGACTGACGTACAGCTGAACGTGTTTTCCAGCTAAAACACCTTTTAAAAAGTTCAATGACATCATGTCTCTGGGTATATTGTTATACATTGGTCAGTCTAAGCCACTTTCCCCTCTGTTGCTAAATTTGTCATGAACTTCACTGTAGTCATTTACATCTGTAGTGGTGGAAAATATATCTCATAGAGTTGGTCTACATGCATGGAGATATAGATCTGTTCATCAGATGTTAGGTTACACGACACATCATCTTTGCTGTTTAAAATGCATTTTTCTAGTCTAGATATGATCTAGACAAATCTCTATCACCCTTTCCATATCGTGTAATTTCTTGATAGTGGAGATAAACTTTAGACACCTTCAGCAAATATCTCCAATTGCCCACCAATGAATACTTCACAACTAGTCTAAGCCTAATCAAAATTGATGAGAATATGGAATTACCTTGTGGGAATTTTCAACATTTTAGAGAATATGGGGCATAATTTAGTTCTGTAGAACCTAAAGCAGGACCAATCTCTACGGCAATGGTCACACTAGCGCTGTGTGACCATTCGGGGATTCCGTCCCCCATTCAGCTTGAAAAATGCAGAGAGAAAAGTCCTGCAAGCAGAATATGCAAGCAGGACTTTTCTCTCTGAATTTTTGGGGAGGAAACCAGGCGGCGTCCAGGGGTTTCCACAGGTAACTGCTTTTTAACCGGATTGGGTGTCCGTTTATCTGGTCTCCAAGCAATCCCGAAGAAGGCAAACCCCAACCCTAGTGAGAATCAGCTGTCTTTGTCAGGGAAACATGGGGATGACTGCACTTTTACAGCATGCTATGACATGGTGCCTATTAAAATCAATTGATATCAATATCCCACATGGAGTAAGAGCTCCTCTTTCTTATAGTGGCTCTCCAACCTGATCAACAAAGGGAGATTCTGAGCATCAGATTCCACTCTATCATGTCTGTATAGTCTAAAAGGCATATGACATGTGTTTTCCTAAAGAGACAACTTCTATAAAGCTGAATTTACCCAGCACAAAGTAATCCCATGCTATTTGCAATAGTAAAGTTTTTTTTTACATTACAGGTCTTATGCACCTAACGCAATGATCATAGTGATCAGATGAGGGCATGCCTCCCAACCCTCCCAGATTTAGTGAGACAGCTCCGGATTTGGAATGCTGTTGAATGCTGATGATGTTATGGGCTGCAGGCAGGATGTCTCAACATTGCATCCTTAGGATACAGACAGAGTTAGGCACAATGATGAAATTGGAGTCTGCCAGCACCCTGCTTCACCATTCACTCCATTTCTCTGCAGCTGGTGGCTTTGATGCATGCAGCCACAATGTAGTGACATTATTGTGCCTGCTACTCCACTGACAGCAGAAAGTGGAGATGATCTGCTGTAGGGAAATGGAACAAGGTAAGTATTACTATTTTTTTTTTTTCATTTTACTGTTTGGGAGGCATAAGAGGCATTAAACTATGTGTGTGGGCCACTGAGGAGACATTAAATGTTTTCGGGAGCCACATGGGGACCTTATACTGGGGGCCACAAAGGTGCATTATTCTGTGTTTGAGCGACAAGGGGGCATTATACCATGTAGGGGCTACAATGAAGCATTATATTATGTGGAGGTTACAAGAGAGCATTATACCAAGAGGGGGCCACTGAGGGGCATACTGTGTTGGGATGGTAAGGGGGCATTATAGTCTGGTGGGACACTAAGGGAGCATTATGCTGGGTGGGGGCACTAGGGGGTCATCAGTGTTTGGGGGAACATTATACTGTGGGGAGCTAAGGTAGCATTATACTGTGTTCAGTAACTTGGACATTATACTGTCTTGGGAATACCATTTCCCAGAATGACACATAGCCTTCCAATTTCCTATAATCAATCAAAAGACATCAATTCTTCTCACAAACAATTCTATATTAAACATTTATATACAGTATGTATATGCAAGATTGTAAAATCCAAGGAACATCTTGAGATTAAGCCGAAGCTAACATGCACCCAGTCACAGTGGGCCAACATTTTTGGTCAACATTCCACCAACAGCTCGATTACTAGAGACAAATCCATTATCCTGATTCCAATTATGTATGAAGTGAAGAGTTTGTGCATATGTCTTGATGGAGATTAAGACCCCACAGACAGCAGCGTTCCTACTCCCCAGGAACTTTCTAATGATGGGATTAACCTCAGCAGGGCTTGGGGACATTGTCACCTCTTGTCTGGTTACAGTGGATACCTCATGTTCTTCTTGCGTTGGATTTCCTCTGGATTTTAATTTGATGCTGATCCCTAAAGGTATACATTTCCTTTACATTGTCATACCTGCTACCAAGTTACACAGGTCTAAACAAAAAAAAAAAAGTGAAAAGCTAGAAATCATATTAATTTAAATGAAATACAAAAATAGTTTTAAGGTTTCTAGAATAATTTAGTGATTTTCTAAGTATTTTAAGTATCTACTTCTCCTACCATATGTGTTATGTGAGGCTTCTTATTCAGCTGTGTCATCCTAGAAATAATGATCTCACCATTATGGAGCCTAATATAAGGTACGTAAGAACAGCAAAGGAAAACCACATATTATCTCATATATTTTTGTACTCTTTGAGATCTGGGGATTCAGTTGTACATCATAGGTTACATAGGTCAGAGTAACAGACATGCAGTACAATAAAAAGAGAATAGCTTTTGCCTGTCTTTATGTTGTTTGATGTATTGTTCAGAATTTCAGGTTACTCCATTTTGTCCATAGAACAAACATTACATAAAGGTGTGATATTGTATATGGGAATGTTTTTAAGAGTTGGGCACTGTCTTTGAAGTATGAAATATAGATGAAAACTTATGAAGCACTATATTCAGACCACTTTACAGGACATTGTATAACACTGTATAAGACATTAATTCACTTCCACCATATCTAACCTTGTGATATTTCACAGCAGCCATTCACTACAAGGTTCGTCTACTTCTACTAGGACTAATAAACCAATGATAGTGGCACTGGCAAGCTAATGCTATACTGACTCTGGACAATGACATATACATTATCTCTGAAATTATTGAGACATATAAGAAAATTAAGAAGCTTAACAAGTATTTGGTTATCAAGCTTCTGAACACAGACCAGATGATAGACATATTCCTTCCGGACAGAGAAAAATGACTTTTTGTTTTAAAAGCAGAACTTTTATTCCTGGTTGCCATAAGTCAGTGTGAATGGAGGAAGACTTTGGAGTCTTATTGGAAAAGCTTAAGACTCAAAGAGAACGAAAACCATGTTACATTGAGCTTGAGTTCAGTAATTGGGTCCTGAAAACAAGATGAAAATCCCCTTCAAACGCAGCTGCCTCTGGCTTTTCCTCTTAGATCAGGTCAGGACGAGAGTAAAAAATTGACTTACTTATTTAGTATTGAATAATACAGGATTAGCAAAAATTCCTTTCCGTTATTCTTCAGACTTCGTTTATAACTAGCAGAACAAAGTCTGAAGTCAACTAGGAGTACTCTCAGGACTCAAAACAAAACCAAATCCAGTCTGAAGTCAAACAGGCCTACTTGACATTCATTTGCAGGCATTTTCCAAGCAGACACAAAGAGGCTCAGTGCAACTATGCTACTGCTGCAGATTAGGAAGCAGCCAGCGACATATTGTCCGGCAGCATAAATGCCAAGGGATATTCTTTTCGTCTAGAAAGCTTTGAACTTACAAAGAATAAAAATGTGTGTGACAGGTACCACAACAAATTAAGAGGCACATTCTTTGTGGACTGACAATGTAAGGACTGGAAAATGAACACAAAATGCCTACTTCAATACAACGCACTCCAGTAGGAAGGATTAGCCTGCAGCAACATATATATTGCAGTGACTAAACTACGTCAACTTTTTTTTTGTTTACATTTACTCATTTAGATTTATACTAACCATAAGATTGAAGAAAGTGATGTGATATCCATTTATATACCTATATATAAAGTTAAACCTCTTTGAGTCAACCACCCAAATTTGCACAGAAAAATGGTCTGTTATAATGACGTTATTCTCAAAAAGACAAGTATACAGAATGTAGGGTAAAGTGTTCAATGGAGTCAGCAACCATATACACTCTCCCCAAACTTCCGAATAATTATAAAAGAGAAAAAAATCATGTATTTTATGCTTCAGTTTATTACACAGAACCAGGTATCACATCAGCATATTACACAGAATCAGGTATCACATCAGTATATTACACACAACCTGGTATCACATCAGTATATTACACAGAACCAGGTATCACATCAGTACATTACACAGTACCATGCCTAGACTGGGACTAATAAAACAGCCATGATACAGTATACAAGTCACTCCAAGCCACACACATTATTATTATTATTATTGTTTATTTATAGAGCACCATTAATTCCATGGTGCTTTATATTTGAGGGTTTACTTACGGTACACAAAATATAAAAAACAAATACAATACTAACAGTGACCAACTGGCACAGTGGGATAGAGGGCCCTGCCCGCGAGGGCTTACAATCTATGAGGAAAGAGGTATAGAGACAGTTGGTGAGGGTAAAAGCTGTTTGGATGGTGGTGTGGTGACAGTAGTGTCATTGGAGGTTGTAGGCCTTCCTGATAGGTGAGTCTTCAGGGCCTTCTTGAAGCTTGTGATTGTGGGGGACAATCTTATGTTTCGTGGGCATGAGTTCCAGAGTATGGGGGATGCATGGGTGAAATCTTGGAGGCGGTTGTGTGAAGAGCAGATAAGAGCAGAGTGTAGTAGGAAGTGTTTGGAGGATCAGCGGTTACGTGTGGGAGATAGCAGGAGATTAGGTCAGAGATATATGGAGGGGACAGATTGTGGAGGGCTTTGTATGTCAGCGCTAATATTTTGAACTCTATTTGCTGGACAACGGGTAGCCAGTGAAGGGATTGGCAGAGGGGAGCGGCTGATGAAGAACGGGGGAGAGAGGTGTACTAAGTGAGCAGCACAGTTTAAGGTGGTCTGAAGGGGGGCGAGAGTATTCGCTGGGAGGCCATGGAGAAGGGTGTTACAGTAGTCTAAGCAGGAGATTATGAGGGCATGGACTAGCAGCGTTGCATCTGTGTGAGGAAGAAGCCAATTCGATGGATGTTGAGGCAGCAGGAGGTGTTGAGGGTTTGGATGTGTGGCCTGAAGGATAGGTCAGAGGCCAAGGTTATCCCAAGGCAGCAGACCCATGGGACTGGGGTAAGTGGGGTTCCTTTAATTTTGATAGATGGGTCAGGTAAAGGTGCCGTGCGAGTTGGGGCGAAGATGATGAACTCAGTTTTCTCAATGTTGAATTTGAGAAAGCGGGAGGAGAGAAATGAGGCTACGGCTGCTAGACACTCTGGAACTCTGGACAACAGAGCAGTAATGTCTGGTCCAGAGAGATACACATAACAATGAGATGGCCCAATTCTTTCTTAGTCCTTTAATGACCTGCACATTTCCTAGTTCCAGGTGGCCCCATCATTCCTGGTCCCCAGCATGGCATCTTTCTAAACCTTGGTCCCCAGCATGGCTTTCTTCTCGTTTCTGGTCTCATTCCTCGCTGGTCCCCAGTGCAGTATTCCTTTAACCCCTTAACAATATCTCCCATATTATTACAGAGGATGTCAAGTATTTAAATATGACGGCCGCTCAGGAGCTGGCCTGCTGCCATAGCCGCCGGGTCTTTGCTGTATAATACACTGATCAAGAGTATTAAAAGGGTTGTCCAGGCAACCGTTTTAACTTTTAAATCAGCTGGGGGCATTGAAAAAAAATTAAAATAATGCATACTCACCTGTCCCCTGTCCTCCTGGTGCGTCCCACTGGCTGCTTCTCTCGGGTCTCTTCCAGAGTTCCGCTGAAGCCGCTAATTGGCCTCAGCGGTCACATGACCGCTGAGGCCAATCAGCGGCCTCCACAGGCCTAAGGAAGAGGACCCGTGATGTCACAGCACAGGTCATGCGTCATGACAGCCGGGAGCCTTTTAAGTCTTTGAGGCTTGTCTGGCATTAATTTCTATTAGATCAGCCCGTAAAATTGATCATTTATGGGGGGGGGGTCTTCTCAAAAAGGTAATCTTCTGAAGAGGTTTCACTGGATATAAGACATGAAAATGACAGGAAAATGACTAAAGGTAAGGTTACATGTAGAGGTTCTGCTCCAGGTATCATCGCACAGCAGACCCGCACACTGCAAAAAGCACCCACAATCTGCCATGCATTGCAAAGGTTGAAAACTTCTCCAAACCATCAACAAGAAATTGTTCTGCTGTGGCTTCAAAATAAAGTGTCTAGCACTGTGGGTTGTTTCAACAGTGTAGATGGGATTTGTTTGATTCTATCCACTGCACTGGTATTGTATATCACAGCAGTTTAGTCACTGGAATTCTGCTGGCTGCTATCTTGCTGCAACTACGCCACATGTGGCCCTGGCCTAAAGGGATTTTTCTAGGAGCAACAAAAAAGTAATAAAACAACCATTACTCACTATTAATTTTTCCACCATTTCAGCACAACGACTCTGGTGTATAGGTCTTTATTTACTATCCTGCAGTGATGACTTGCCATCCACACATGCAATCACTGCAGCCAATCTCTGGCCTTGGTGGGGAATGCTTTCCACTGCCATCTTGGTAACTCCGGTGTTTGTTATACAAAGAATTATGGAGACTGTGATGAGATAAAATCTCCTTATATCAGTAACATGTCATGAAATAAAGTACATCTAAACAAGTTATTTAAATTACCTTAGTTTTGTGTTTATGTATTTAGCCATACTATGCCAACTCCAGACTAATTTGGTAGTATGCCGGTGTAATGAGAACCTAGTACTACGCCTTTTGTCACGCCAGCTAACTCAATGGTGAAGATCAGGGCAGCTTGCACCTTGCTTGCCATATATGCTTCTTACTAAGATGTGGCCGAATAAGCATTCAGACACTTTTGAGAATGGGTTTCCCCGGGTACTTTACTTGAGGTAGTTGAACAAATGGATCACAGCAGGTTCAAAGCAAAGTCACAGAAGTCAAGTTTGACAACGCTCAGTGAAAATGCCAGAATTGCAAAGTTCATAGAGACATCAGCTTCAGGCCTGTTCACACAGGGCAATACAAGCTAAGCTCATACAAACCCTGCTACACAGAGCTACCACCACGTAATGTTCAACTAGTTTTCGAGAAGCTGATTCCAGACCCACTTCCAACTCCTGAAAGGCACGGAAACACTACTATTTATAGTGAGAATTCTCAACCCAGAGTGATAGAAAATGTCATACCTAGTGTACTTAGGCTGCACCTTGGGAAGCCCATAGATTACAACCTGAAACACAACCTATAGGTGATACACAGTTCTTCCTGTTCTTCCTTATATAGAACATTCTAGAATAATACATAGCATGATGACTGCAGTAGCATATAAAGTGACAGCAGCACAATACAATAACGGACTAACATTATACACAATACAGTACTTTATTATTACAAGTATAAACACATGCAATAAGCAATATAAGCTGGTCTTATGCCACTTAAGTCACCTATAAACCTTATACTTAATAATACATAATAATACATTTTATTTACATAGTGCCAACATATTCCATAGCACTTTACAAATCGTAGGGTTCAAGTACAGACAAAATGCGGCATTACAGAGTAATAAGTCAATTCACACAATAGGACTGAGGACCCTGCTCGCAAGAGCTGACAATCACACAATTGTGTAAGGGCTTCCACTACCTTATACAGGTATACAGCCAAATTAGTCTGATGGATATTTAGGTACAATTCCTTCGATGTGCCTCCTATATCAATAAAAAGACTTTGGCTCTAATGACTGAACTCACATCTCACATTTGTGTAATCGATATGCTGCCCCATACCATACTTTGGAATGTGCAAATGTCTGTTGGCATCTTCCTGCTGCCTAGAATATCTTTATGGCTGTCTTCTTCAAAAATATGCAAAGATACCTACAAAGTGTATCTACCTTATCACCCCATCTAATATTAAATACCTTTAGAAATCTACAGCCATGTAAACCTAGTCATTTTGTCCACTAAGGTCCCATCTACAGTATGGGAATGCAGACACAAATTTATTTTGGAGAGATGTTCCTTGATGTGGCTAGTGCCTAAATTCAGACCATGATGCTTTAACCTGCTGAGTGACCACCTAGACAAGGACAAGCAAACAATGTACAGTATACTACAGCTGAGCAAACATACATGCAGGAAGTAAGGGGGATTTCCCTGTAGGCAATGGTTTAGTATAGGGGTTTACAGTATTGTGGTGGTCACCATTCGCACAACAATTAAGGTCATGTGGAAATGCCATCAAATGTATAGACAAACATATGGCAGTTACAGGACTCCAAAATCCACATCTAGTATTTGTAGAAAATAATTGCTGTATGTATTAGAAATATAATAATAATAATGAAAGTATTACATCAAGGCAAACTGAATATTAATTTTTTTCTAAATCATAGTATAATACAGCATTTCCTTCTAAAAACAATAGGTACTGTATTTGCATTCCATTACTGCTATTTCTCATTGTAGGACAGTGCTACAGTCAGGGTCATTGTAAAACATTGGTGAGCCCAGTGCAAAGTTTTTTCAAGTGGTCCCCCTCCTTTAGGAATATATCCTGACATTTGGATGATTCGTTAAGACATGTCCTTGCACAATATAACGACCCCTTAGTGCTCTCTTAGTGACACCCACAGTCATCCACAACTCTCTTATTTCACTTACCAGAATGTAGGGTTCAGTGATGCAGGTTTCCTTGTACTACAAACTACACTGTTGATCAAAGTTTGCAGCAGAAAAGACAAAGCCTGCATGGAAGTTATCACACTATGTGGTAGGGATATCAGTGATTTCACAACTCTGGCAAAAATCAAAATTACAATTTTTGGAAATGGTGAAATTACTGGGAAGGCAAAAGAGAGCTGGATGGTGAATAATGTTTCTTGCTGGAATAGTCAAGCTAAGAATTAATGGGGGGAAAGACCATGTAGATTAGATAAGGGCTAATGCACCTAGAATAGTTTTTAGAGGAACCATTCAGAATCTAGTGCCAATTCTGACAAGTGAGTTTATACTTCTAGTTCAGAGCTTTAAATGGTAAATTTTTAGATGGGCTCCTACACTAAGATTTTACTTATATAATAAATTCTGTACTCCCCCAATATACAAGACCCCGGAGATCAAGTTCTTAGACACTGCACTATAACAGTGAGTATATAAGAAGGTAATCTTCTGTCCTATATAAAGTGTTAGTGTAGGGGAAAATAAGTGGTTGATGGGATCAAAAATATCATGTTAATTAAATATTACTACTATTATTATCACTTTTGACGTCCCCCCCCCCCCCCTCCACGGCATAGTGCCTGCTTTCCTGGCCTCCACACAGTATAACGCCCCATTTACAAACATTATAATGTCCCATAGTGGTCCCTGCACACAGTATAATGTCCCATAGCAGCCACTCAACACAGTGTAATGTGCCATAGTGGTACCTCCACACGGTGTAATGTCCCATAGTAGCCCCTCCACATAGTATAATGTTCCATATCGGCCCCTCCCCATAGAAATATGTCCCACAGTGGCCCCTGTACATAGTATTATGTCCCATAGTGGTTCCTCCACACAATATTATGTTCCACAGTGGCCCCTGCAAACAGTATTATGTCCCACAGTGGCCCCTGCACACAGTATTATATTCCACAGTGGCCCCTGCACACAGTATTATGCCCCACAGTAGTACCTCTATATCTCTATATAGAGTATGTGTGTGTTATATATATATATATATATATATATATATATATATATATATATAAAAAGACACCTATATACATACTCAATATACTCTATATATGTAATTATATATAATTTTTAAACAGCACTTGCCACTTGCCTGGCAAGGACGTGCTATGGGTTGGGTCATAGCATGTACCAGATGTATCATAATTTATGACACTTTTCTTGCATAAATGATGCCTGAAATGTATGTCAGATATGAGCTGGGCTATATTTCAGTCTAGGTGAATGGCCTTGTCAGAGGATGTGGTTGTTTTAGGCCTTAGTCTTCTCCTAAATCAAGTGCAACCTCTGACAGCACAGAGATTATCAAGACCAGAGTATAAAGCACTACTGATAAATCCCTAACCATATACCTATGACACAAGTGGACACTTGCAATAATAATAATAACACTTTTCGTGCTATATGCACGAAAAGACTCTTTGAGAAGATCACCACTTTATCTAGACCAGATTTCCTTAGAATAGAATAGAATTTACAGTGGGGGAAAAAGTATTTAGTCAGCCACCAATTGTGCAAGTTCTCCCACTTAAAAAGAGAGAGGCCTGTAATTGACATCATAGGTAGACCTCAACTATGAGAGACAAAACATATCTAGAAAATCACATTGTCTGATTTTTTAAGAATTTATTTTCAAATTATGGTGGAAAATAAGTATTTGGTCACCTACAAACAAGCAAGATTTCTGGCTCTCACAGACCTGTAACTTCTTCTTTAAGAGGCTCCTCTGTCCTCCACTCATTACCTGTAGTAATGGCACCTGTTTGACATTGTTATCAGTATAAAAGACACCTGTCCACAACCTCAAACAGTCACACTCCAAACTCCACTATGGTGAAGACCAAAGAGCTGTGGAAGGAAACCAGAAACAAAATTGTAGATCTGCACCAGGCTGGGAAGACTGAATCTGCAATAGGCAAGCAGCTTGGTGTGAAGAAATCAACTGTGGGAGCAATAATTAGAAAATGGAAGAAATACAAGGCCACTGATAATCTCCTTCGATCAGGGGCTCCACGCAAGATCTCACCCTGTGGGGTGAAAATGATCACAAGAACGGTGAGCAAAAATCCCAGAAATACACGGGGGGACCTAGTGAATGACCAGCAGAAAGCTGGGACTAACGTAACTAAGGCTACCGTCAGTAACACACTACACCGCCAGGGACTCAGATCCTGCAGCGCCAGACGTGCCCCCCTGCTTAAGCCAGTACATATTTGGGCCCATCTGAAGTTTGCTAGAGAGCATTTGGATGTACCAGAAGAGTATTGGGAGAATGTCATATGGTCAGATGAAATCAAAGTAGAACTGTTTGGTAGAAACACAACTTGTCGTGTTTGGAGGAGAGTGAATGCTGAGTAACATCCAAAGAACACCATACCTACTGTGAAGCATGGGGGTGGCAACATCATGCTTTGGGGCTGTTTCTCTGCAAAGGGACCAGGAAGACTGATCCGTGTACATGAAAGAATGAATGGGGCCATGTATCGTGAGATTTTGAGTGCAAACCTCCTTCCATCAGCAAGGGCATTGAAGATGAAACGTGGCTGGGTCTTTCAGCATGACAATGATCCCAAGGACACTGCCAGGGCAACGAAGGAGTAGCTTCGTAAGAAGTATTTCAAGGTCCTGGAGTGGCCTAGCCAGTCCCCAGATCTGAACCCCATAGAAAACCTTTGGAGGGAATTGAAAGTCCGTGTTGCCCAGCGACAGCCCCAAAACATCACTGCTCTAGAGGAGATCTGCATGGAGGAATGGGCCAACATACCAGCAACAGTGTGTGCCAACCTTGTGAAGACTTACAGAAAACGTTTGACCTCTGTCATTGCCAACAAAGGATATATAACAAAGTATTGAGATGAACTCTTGTTATTGACCAAATACTTATTTTCCACCATAATTTGCAAATAAATTCTTTAGAAATCAGACAATGTGATTTTCTGGATTTGTTTTCTCATTTTGTCTCTCATAGTTGAGGTCTACCTATGATGTCCATTACAGGCCTCTCTCATCTTTTTAAGTGGAAGAACTTGCACAATTGGTGGCTGACTAAATACTTTTTTTCCCCACTGTGTATATATATAAATGCCCCCCCAAAACACATATAATTTGATATCCCCTCATGTAGCCCCCTGCCTCTCAGTGGCCATTCAGTTGAAGTATTATTACATACAAATAATAATAAAAAAAATTATACTCACCTAACCCCGTTCCATGCTCCAGCTCTAGTGATGTCTCCAACTCAGTGCTCATTACTCCTCCATGCTGCAGACATTATCAGCCAATGGTGGAGCACAGAACTGATAGCTCCAAGCTCAACCATTGTATTTAACTGTAGCTGTGTCCTACGGATGCAGATGGAGTTGAAATCGTTACCCGCAACCTGTAACCCAAAATGCGGAACTGTCCTGCTCAGTCTGGGTTGGCTAAGAGGGGCCTCACAACCATAGGATGCACTATTTTCCCTATGGTTAAAGTGGCCCTAGGTTAGGCTCTGTTCGCATTACATGTCTCAAAATACTGCTGACATAAATCTCTGTTGGATGTCTCCAGTGCATGCAACTATTTTCCTCACAGCTTCACACATCACCCATCACCACCATTGTAAAAGCAAATTTCCCACAGTATATAGTTTGACTGCATGCTGTACTTTCCTATACTGTAGAAATAAGCATACAGTTTCAGCCAGACAGGTTTGTGCCAGCAGTTCTTAGCACACATACTAAATGAAGACTGACTATGACTTTGGTTTCTAATGGTTCTGAGTAGAAGGCAGAACAGAAGACATTATTTTATTAGTAGAAATATAAAATCAAAATGTCAGGTTCTCACTTTTATAACCATGTAGAATAGCAGTGCTGACTATGTTAATCTGCTGGCCCCCATAACTCAAACCTGACTAAGTGGAACTAACTGATGACAGCTGAAGTCATTGACCATAGGAAAAAATCACATTGAAATGAGTGAGGACATTAAGGGAAACATTTCTTATTTGCTATATAAATGATGGAGAAACTCTTGTGAACAGAGCCTAATACTGGATATGTATTAACAGTCACCACCAGTTGTTAGCTGTTACCGGATTTGTCAAGTCTTTAGTATCATGACTAGATTGTATTCTCTTACCAAAGACGTCACCACAACGTCATCACTGCTGCAGAGCTGAACTGAAGGACATTTATCTTCCATCATCACTGAGTAGTATCCGTGTGTCACCCGTGGTTTTCACTGACCCATACATGGAAAATGAATTGACAGGACTGCAAAACGAATAGGTATAGGGCCATCTCCATAATTTGTGACTCTTCAATTCTGCGCAGATCAAAGTACAGACACATGCTTTTCAATGGGCCCAGACACAGAGCTGTACTTTTTGCAGCTGTGAGTCCGTACTTTGATTGGCAATTGCAGATCGAAAGTACGTTCATGTACAAGAGGACTAACTATTTTGCAGTAGTGAAATGTAAAAAAATAAATAAATAAAAAACAATTCTGCCATAGATTTTGCATCTGACATTTTGAACCATTTGTTATACTTAAAAAGATATTAACCCCTTAAGGAAAACACATTGGGTTTTTTCCTGCAGCGCTTTTCGGAGAAAGAGGAAAACTCTGCAGACTTTTTGCTTCAATTATACCTATAGGGAAACCGCTGGCGTTTCCGTAGGTATAACTGACATGCTGCAATTTCCAAAAACATGACGGTTTTGGAAATCACAGTGTTTCCACTGCGCATATTTTTCTGCAATGTGTGGATGGGATTCGCTAGAATGCCATCCACTTTGCAGTGACTGTAAAACGTTTACGCCACCTGTGCCCCCGGCCTTAGACATTTTGTGATCCAAAAGTTTCTCATGTGTTACATTACAGAATGTAATGTGTCTGTCTCTATTTTGTTCTTTTTCTTGATTTTGTCTCTGCTCATCACACTGGGGCTGTTTTTGCGAATCAGGTTTTAGTGATACATTTTCTCTATTTGAGTCTATGGGGATCTTTGTGTCATTCATTCAGATACAAGAGGTTCATGTATGATGAAATGACATGTACTATTGCACACAAGCTCTCCACAGGGAGAGACAGAAACTTCTATTAAAGTTACAGTACTGCTGATAGTCAGCTCCATTACCCTATTATAATACAAAAGAAGACAGTTAAGCTCCCCTTCTCCAGAATACCTATGGTCTTTCAGCTCATTTAGGAGAACATAGAGGGAAAAATAATGACACAGTTCCTCCATCAAGCAGATATGGTACTGGTCTAGCTGGTCATGTGATGCTTTGCAAAAGTATCATCATTGATATCACTTCCCAGGGACTGTAAAACGCCATGTAGGGCCCTGACCTAAGTCTAAATCCCCACATAGCGAATTACAGCTAAAACGCACTGCATTTCTTGTTGATTTTTTTGAGTTTTTGCTGATTTTTTCAGTTTTTTTATTCCCTTATTCAATATATAGTGAAAACACTTGCAATTCTGCAGCTAAAGTTAACATGCTGCGATTTTGAAAGCACAGATTTTACAGCGCTCTTTTTTTCCGCAGTGTGTGGGTGAGATTAATGAAATCTCTTTCACTCTTCTGGTAGTCTAAAATGCAACTTTTTTTCTGCTATGTTTCCACACCAGCCAAAAACGATGCGTCTCCACAGTGTGGGAGCTTAGGCTGAACCCATGTTGTGGAAAAGCAGCTTTTTTTGTTGCAGATTTTGCTGTGTTTTTTTGAGCCAATGTCAGGAGTGGATTGAGCAGAATGCAGAAGTATAAGTGTTCCATTTGTATTTCCCATTCCTTTTGTAGCCACTCCTGGCAAAATTTTGTTGCATGATTTTACTAGGATTTATAGGCGCGCAATACATGTCTCCCTGTATCTCTTACTTTAAAGTATCAGCAAAGTGAATTAGATTTTGTGCAATCTCATCTACACCTTGCAGAAAAAAATGAGGAAATGCTAAGGAAATGCTGTGTTTTTTCCCCATAGATTTGTATAATATGATTATATGATATATAATGAAAATTGCAAAGAAAAAGCAGTGATAAACGCAAACATTTTTGTTGTGGTTTTTTTCACTGCATTTTTAGCATGTGGCCCGAGGGTAAAATATCCAGAAGAATTGACCATTTATCAGAAAAAAGTTAACCTTAAAAAAAATGTTCTTTATTTCTAAGGTGTAGGCAGTCAGAATACTAACTGTCCTGTATAGATGAAGAAGACTTTAATGTGGCAACATAAAGATTAAGGATGACTTATTGCCGGTGCCGGTATAGTCTGTATTGTGCATAGAAGGGTAAGAACATTTTGGTGAGGAAAAAAAGAAAGCAGCATTAGGAGGTAACACTGCAGTTGTACATGACATGTCCCTTCTTCTGTATAATTAGAGGGCATCTAAGCCATCTATCAAAAGAACACACACAAACTCACCTATCTTGGCATGTCCCCTTGCAAGCTTCAAAAGACCATCTTTAAAGCTACATTTTATGCCATTGATCATTTCAAGGCATTTTCCGCTAGTTGCGCCACATAAAGGGCAGTTGTTTTATTAATTGCAGGGAGGAACCCCCTGCAAGCTGTTTTGTGATAGATATTAGCAAATAAACAGTTAATAAACCTGATTTTATTGCAACATCTGTCACAAGTTTGGAATGTTTTTAACCATTGCAGCACTACAATTCCTTAGGGATGAGATGAGGAAAACTGCAAGTAGAACCCAGTTGTAAAGTATGGGTTAATTAGAATAGTGGGTGATTAAAACATTCAGTGACATAGATTGATTGGGGTCATTGGGGTCCACCTAGAAATAAAGCTCACAGTCCCTATCTTTGACCGGCAGTGTCCAATTGATTTGCTTTGGCCCATTACCCAACACACACTCCGGGGATGTGGTGATAACTGCTTAAAATATTATTATGTTTCTTAAATCCTTTCAAACAAAACTTTTTGAGTGTACATAAAGCATTGTAAGGAAGGCACGCTTGTCTTCATTTACTCTGAGCTCATGTATTTGCTTCCTGAAAGATGTAATGGTTAAAATGATTAATGCACAATGACACATATACAATGACAATGACATTTTTCATGTGCCCACCATGATGTCAATAGCATTACACACGTGCCTGAAATATATTACAGGGTCAAATCTCAGCATCCTATATGCTGTACTTGTAGAGTAACAATTATCCACTATCCACTGTTCACTATAATCCCGACAGCAAATTTGCAAATTCTGCAGCAGATTTGGTCAAAAATTCGAGATCTGAATTCCTGAAGCAGAATTTTTCATCTTCTACAAATTCCTCTGTTTAAATCTAGCCTAACAGGATATTCAGATTTTTTCTAGTGTTCTGATGGGTATAGCTAGTTGTATGTACAGTAATAAAAGTAAATGTATATATTTACACACTACATTTGTTGGTGCAGTTCTTGAATGTGTTTCCATTTGCCAAAACTGAGATAGGATGAAAACTGGATGAGCGTGTAGGCAATGTAGGCAAAAGAATCTCTAATATAAAATTAAAATAAGATTAAAGGTGTCAAGTAGTTCTCTTTCTGCTTATATCATCTTCCTGTAAAATACTTTATGTGTCCTTCATTGTTCCTTAGGTTTAACTTATCTGTCCCCACCCTTTGCCATCCTTAGATTAACTAAGCAATGATATAATATAAACGACCATCTAAATGATATAACCTTGACACTGGCATAACTTTAGACATTTCTGCTAAGTGCAAAATTATGATTGCAAATAAATTGCACATAAAATAACAATCTTTAAAATGAAATGTACTATTAAACTATGCTTGTAAAATATGTTCAGGCAGCTGTAAAATATTATGTCTTGAAGTAACTCAATTAATCATACAATAAGATTCTCAATATTTCCCTATTCGTGAGGCAAAATGCAATCTACTTTCTCCACCGGTGTAGCTGGCATAGAAACCAGTCACCACGTATGCTACAAAACTGGTGAAATGATGATGTGAAAGTGGTGAGGGTGGTGTAAAAATGACTTTTGCATACAAAAAAATTGTGTTTAAAAAGTCTGGACCAAATATGTGACTTGTCAGAAAGAGGCTTTTGGGTTGTGCCTCACTGCCGGACTTGATTTTAAATTTGTTAATAATTCAAGTGTTTAAGGCTCCATGCAGATCACATTTTTTACATCCATTTAGCAGATATGTTTAACGGATGCAAGAATAGTAAGCAATCGGATGAAAACAGGTGGCCAACCGTTTACATAGAGATTAATGTTAAAAACTTAGTATTCCATACTCTAAGTCTGTCCAAAAAATGGATAGTTAGGAGTTCAGCACAGAGGAGCCAGATACATACACCATATAATAACCATATAGTAGTAGATACCAGCTCTACATATGGCTCTGCAGACAGTATGAGTGAATACAGTACAGGAAAAAAGTCATGACTTCACATTTCTCATGTTTTTCATCCAGAATGGATCACTATGACTACTTCTTCTAAATGTGACTTGTCTCTGTAAAGTTGCAACACAGACATATAGGAAAACCTCCAGCATTTCCGTAGGTATAATTGACATGCTGCAATTTCCAAAACTGCAATGGTTTTGGAAATTGCAGCATGTCCGCAGCGCGTATTTTCCCGAATTGTGGGGATGGAATTCGCTAGAATCCTATTCACTATACAGTGACTGTAAAATGCCACGTTTTTTCAGAGGTGTTTCCACTGCGGACAAACCGCGGCATTTACGCCATGTGGGACTCTGGCCTTACTGGCACCTACGGTCTTCTGAAGGCCAGTCCCTCTACACAAAAGCCAAAAAGTGCAGCACTTTCTTCTGAAGCCTGATATATGCCTAAACATCAGTTAATGCCCACATATACAGCTTTTTTAGTAACCGGGATAAACTTTTTGTGAGTGCATGTCTATATTGGCACAAAGTGGGCACAACATATTGGGAACTAAAATGGCATATTTCTTTAAAAACTTTAATTTTCACTTTGCACGTTAATTTGTGGGAAAGACTCAAAATGATAACTATACCCCCCCCCTTGAGAAATTTCTTGAGGCATGTAGTTTCTAAAATGAGGTCATATTTTGAGGGTCAATATTTTATTTTACCTCATACCCTCTGTAATTGCCCACCAATGCAGTGTAAATAACCGATATGCCTCAAATGTGCATGGTGCTCTTTCAATTCCGAGCCCTAAGGTATTTCCAAGCAAAAGATTAGGGCCACATGTAGAGTGTTTCTGAAATCAGGAAACCGAGTATAATAACTGAAGAGCTGACTTTTCACAGTTCCTCAAGCTGGGCATGACATCTCGATCATTGAAAGAGAATATATCTGGAAAAATTTCAGTTTTCATTTTACACCATCCACAGTTTCTCTCTTTTTGCAGTTGCCCAAATGCGATCACTTCTTTGTTCTCTCCACTCCATTGGCATCTTAAAAGTTCTGCATTTGCAACATGGCATTTGAAAATTATTCTGTCCTTCAAAAGCCTAATGGTTGTTCTCACCTTCTTCGCCCTGTAGTGTGCCCAGACAGTGGTTTTCATCCATATGTGGGGTATTTCCATATTATGGAGAAATTGTGGGGTGCTTTTTTTTCTTTGACTTTTTTGAAAAATTTGTGGCTAAAGTAACATTTTAGTGCAAAAAATACAAATTTTCATTTTCACTTCACTGTACGATGTTACTAAAATCTAAGAAACAAATATGGGGTCAAAATGCTCACTATAGACCTTGATAAATTCCTTCAGGTATGTAGTTTCCAAAATGGGTTCACTTTTGAGGAGTTTCCATTGTACTGCAGGGGCTCTGCAAATGAGATATGTCACCCAAAATGATTCAAGTAAAATAAGCCATCCAAAAGTCAAATAGTGCTCTTTCTGTTTCAAGCCTCAGCAAGTACCCATGCAGCAGTTTACCATCACATATCAGATATTGCTGTGTCCAGGAGAAATTGTGTATTGAAGTTGAAAGGTCTACATGCTCACTATACCCCTTGATAAATTTCTTTGTGTAGTGTCCAAAATGGGGTCATCTGTAGGGGGTTTCCACTGTATTGGTAACTCAAGGTCTTTACAAATTCAACATGGTTCCTGAAACCAATTCCAACAAAATCTGCCCTCCAATGGTTCAATAGCGCTCATTCTTTTTGGTGCCCTGCTATGTACCCATATAACAGTCTACATCCACATGTGGGGTATTTCTGTAGTTGAAAGAAATTACATAACAAATTGTTACTACATTTTCTATTTTAACCCCTGGTTAAAGCACTCTTTTATAGGAAAAATATAATTTTCCATTTTTGCAGCCCAATTCCATGAGACACCTGTGAAGTCAAAATGCTCACTATACCCCCTAATAAATTCCTTGAGGGGTTTAGTTTCCAAAATGGGGTCATTTGTTATTATTGTTCTGGTACCTCAGGGGCTCTGCAAATGCCCTCCTAAAACCCAATGATGCTCCTTTCCTTCTATGCCCTGATGTGTGCATTTCTCTAAATTTTATAGTTAAATTAACGTATTATTGAAAAAAAAATGAAATATGTAAAATTCACCTCAATTTTTTTTTTTTAATTCCTGTGAAATGCTTAAAAGGTTAACAAACCTCATAATTTCTGTTTTGAATTATTTCAGGGGTGAGGTTTTGAAAATGGGGAAATTTATGTGGGTTTCAGAGCTTTTAAAGCCCTTTCTATACTGAATTGGTGTCTGAAAAAAATTGGTTTTGCTAAATTTTCTTGACAATTTGGAAAATTGCTGTTGGACACGTAAGCTTTATAATGTGTGAAAAAAAATAAAGGAAGTTTGATACTAACATAAAGCAAAGATATGGCAAATTTAATATATTTATTTATTTATTTACTTTATTTATGAACTAATTTGTGTTGAATGAAATGCAGATACTTAAACAAAAAAACATATCGAAAACAATTTACCACTAATACAAAGTACAATGTGTCACAATAAAAAATCAATAGTGTTTCAAAGTTATTATCAAATAAAGTGACACATATCGTTTAGAAAAATGGGGCTATGTCCTTAAGGTGATTTTACGTTGTATCCTTAAGGGGTTAAGTATATATCTGCTGTATACACTTGCATAATGTATAGTAGGTATTTATCTTACAATTCTTAGTGATATTCTAAAGGAGAATCTTTCATTTACATCTATCTATCTATCTATCTATCTATCTATCTCACATTGGAAGTTATTAGTTGGCAATGAAAAAATAAATTTTCAAGAAATAAGTGACAATGAGAACTGTAACTACTGAATAGCCCTTATATTCAACCTGTATCTATATATTTGACATACATACATTAGCACATATATAACCTGTACAATGTACTATATAAAAGCAAAGACTGGCCTGGTATGACATTTTAGCCACAAGCTTTAATAAAATACATATACCCAGATAGTGTGATTCTCTCATTGTTACTTGCCATAAGCTGAATATTGGAGAACAGATGTGCAAACTTAACGTTAAGAAACCTTTTATGTCTTTGAAGTTGGCATACTGCGGCTGCATAGCAGAAGGAGGGTTCATTTTTAGGCTTGTAAGAATCTGATTCTTTTTATCTGTCAGCCCATCATTAATCATGTTTATCTGCATGGCCCAAAGAAATTACATGTATTTACAATCCAGTCACATAGGCTTTAGTGAAGCATTGATCTAACGGGATAAAATAGTGCAACAGTTCACCATGAAACTGGTATCGCTGGATGGATAAAGCTTTAGAAGCTGGTACCACAGATGGTCCCATTTTCCAGAAAAAGGAACATTGCACTGTCCATCAATGGTATCTTATCAAAGACATGGAGGGGTTTCCGCACTTACACACAGGCTTTCCACGGGCATGACTTCTAAATGGCTACTGCACTGTTGAGTGAACTCTCCTCACCCAAGAGTAAAGGCGATAGGGCCTTTGCTCTGAAGGTGCTTCCATCATGTTGAAAACTGTGTCCAATCTCTTTGTAATGAGCAGCAGGTAGCTTTGAAAAGCAGGGTCACTCTGCTGCCTAACTCAAGACCCTATTGTGCCCATGTAACTACAGGTGAAAGGTCAAAGTCCAGTTCAGTCTCTGACCCCTTGCTTTTTGTTGGAATTGTCACAAGGTATATTAATCAGATTTATTGCATTATGCCCTATCTTTCTTCCTTTGCAAGTCTGCTTCAAGAATGAGAGCTTTGTTTACCCCCACACCAATCTTCTGTGCAGCACAGAGACTTGGGCAGAACACAGAGTAAGAATATACATAAGTATCAGTAGGGATATAGGAACATAGCCTGAAGTAGAATGCTTCACATCATGCAATTTGTCTTGATTCAATTACATTATTCAGTATTCAAAAGAACATTGAAATTCATGAAGTTACTTCCAAATATGAATATATGTATACATATGTATTCATAATACATCTAACATTATTATAAATGGAAGCAAGCAGCATGGAGGAGAGCGCTCAGCATGAGGTAGATAGAAGGTTGGGGAAAGGTTACAGGTACCCTTTATCCAGCATCACAGGAAGACGCCAATGTCCTGCTGCTACAAATTTGTCTGCAAATTGAATATAATTCATGGTCCTTTGGGAATAGTTTGATAATTTGATCAAGTCACACTTCAGTCTGAAGGATTTTACTGAAAGAATCTGTTAGTTTTAGGAACATGGTTTTTAATGGGTGAAATCTATGGTTATATGGATTATATAGTTACATACATATATAATTAATAAGGTTGAAAAAGACACATGTCTATCTAGTCCAACATAGTCCTACAGTGTTGATCCAGAAGAAGGAAGGAACTAATAAGAGGCTATGTGGCCAATTGCCCAATATTAGGGGAAAAAACCTTACTAGTTCCAAATATGGCAATCAGAATAAATGCCTAGATCATCATCCCATGTCCAGATATCTAGTGATGGTCTAGCACTGTGATACATAGTGTCAATGCTGTTACAATACAAGATTAAAGAAAACAATATGTGACTTTTTATGCCTTGTACAACAGAAAACTAGTGTACAACGCATAATAAATTTGCCCCGAGGTTTTGTGTGTATAAAAGCCATGTCTGAAATTGTTACTAAAATTTTATTATTATTATTTATTTATATAGCACCATTAATTCCATGGTGCTTTACATTTGAAGGTTTACATACGGTACACAAAATATACAAACGAATACCATACTAACAGTGATCACTGGCACAGTGGGATAGAGGGCCCTGCCTGCAAGGGCTTACAATCTATGAGGGAAGAGGGATAGAGACAGAAGGTGAGGAGAGAGACTGTACAGATGGTGGTGTGGTGACAATAGTGTTATTGGAGGTTGTAGGCCTTCCTGAATAGGAGAGGCTTCAGGGCCTTCTTGAAGCTTGTGATTGTGGGGGTCAGTCTTATGTATCTTGGTAATGAGATCCAGAGTATGGGGGATACACGGGAGAAGTCTTGGAGATGGTTGTGTGAAGAGTGGATAAGAGCAGAGAGGAGTAGGAGGTCTTTGAAGGATCAGAGGTTACGTGCGGGCAGGTAGCGGGTCATTAGGTCAGAGATATATGGAGGAGACAGGTTGTGGATGGCTTTGTATGTCAGCGTTAGTAATTTGAACTCTATTCGCTGGGCAATGGGTAGCCAGTGAAGGGATTTGTAGAGGGGAGCAGCCGATGAAGTACAGGGGGGAGAGGTGTATTAAGCGAGCAGCGCAATTTAAGGTGGACTGGAGAGGGGCGAGAGTATTTGCTGGGAGGCCATGGGGGAAGGGCGTTACAGTAGTCTAAGCCGGAGATTATGAGGGCATGGACTAGCATCTTTGTAGTTTCAGGGGTGAGGAAGGAGCGGATTCAATGGATGTTCTTGAGTTGGAGGCGGCAGGAGGTGTTGAGGGTTTGGATGTGCAGCTTGAAGGATAGGTCAGAGTCTAAGGTTATCCCAAGGCAGCGGACCCATGGGACTGGGGTAAGTGTAGCACCATTAACTATGATAGATGGGTCAGGTAGAGGGGCCATGCGAGGTGGGGGGAAGATGATGAACTCTGTTTTCTCCATGTTGAGTTTGAGAAAGCGGGAGGAGAGAAAGGAGGCTACGGCTGCTAGACATTCTGGGACTCTGGACCATAGAGATGTAATGTCTGGTCCAGAGAGATATGTTTGGGTGTTGTCAGCATAGCAATGGTAATGATAACCATGGGATTCTATGAGTTAGCCAAGGCCATGGGTGTAGATGGAGAACAGGAGGGGTCCTAGAACGGAGCCTTTGGGGACACCTACAGAAAGAGGGCGTGGCGGGGGAGGTGGTGTGCGAGTGGGAGATGCTGAATGTGCGGTTGGTGAGGTATGAGGAGATCCAGGAAAGGGCCAGGTCTAAGATGCCGAGGGATGAGAGCGTTTTTAACAAGAGGGAGTGGTCGACTGTGTCAAAGGCTGAGGAGAGGTCAAGGAGGAGGAGAACAGAGTATTGACACTTGGCTTTGGCAGTTAGAAGGTCATTAGTGACTTTGGTTAGGGCAGTTTCTGTGGAGTGATGGGGTCTAAAGCCTGACTGTAGTCTGTCAGAGAGCATGCTGGATGAGAGATAGGAAGATAGTTCGGAGTGGACGTGTTGTTTGAGCAATTTAGAGGTGTACGGGAGTAGTGAGATGGGCGATAGTTGGCTGGAGAGGAGGGGTCGAGGGATAGTTTCTTAACTATAGATGTGACGGTAGCATGTTTGAAGGCGGAAGGGAAGGATCCATTGGTTAGGGATAGGTTGAAGAGATGGGTTAGGGCCGGAGTAATGACTTCAGTGAGTTTGGGGATGAGATGTGATAGGATCGGGTCAAGCGCGCAGGAGGTGAGGTGGGATTTAGAGATTAGGGTGGAGAGCTTTGCATCAGAGATGGTGGAAAAACAGGTTAAAGAAGAGCACCAAGCAGTTGGGTGGAGTGGTTGTCGGGGGTGTAGGGTGAGACTGTTTCTGATGGTGTCAATTTTGTTTTTGAGATAAGAGGCAAAGTCATCAGCTGAGATAAATGATGTCGGAGGGGGCGCAGGAGGACGGAGAAGGTAGTTGAAGGTAGTGAATTGCTGTTTGGGATTGCAGAATAGGGCAGATATGAGTGTGGTGAAGTAGACCTGCTTTGCAGAGGTGAGTGCGTTCTTGAATGTCAGTGCTGCCTCTCACTCCTCCTGGGAGTGGCTTTTCTTCCAGAGGGCGTTCTGCAACCCATGAGGCACATCTCAGGTTTTTAGTCAGGTCAGTGTGCCAGGGTTGCCTATTGATCGGTCGGGCTCTGGTGTTAGTGAAGGGGGCCACAGAGTCAAGGGCTGAAGTGATGGTGGTATTGTAGAAGTTAGCGGCGGTATCTGCATCCTGGAGTGAGGATATGTCTGCGAGCGGTAGATAGAGAGTCTGAGAGCGTGTGGATGTCAAGGCAATTGAAGGTTCCTGTGGGGGCATGTTGGTTTAGTTGTTGGAGGGTCTATTACAGAGGAGAGCACAGAGAATGTCAGCAGGTTATGGTCAGAGAGTGTGGACAGAGAATTAGAGAGGTTGACTAGAAAGCAGAGGCAGGTGAATATGAGGACCAGTGTGTGCCCCTTTGTGTGGATGGAAGAAGAGGACCATTGAGAGAGACCAAAGGAGGTAGTGAGGGACAGGAGACTGAAAGCGGAGGGGTAGTTTGTGTTAATCGGGATGTTGAAATCACCCATGATGATGGTGGGGGTGTCTGTAGATAGGAAGTGCATTAGCCAGGTGGTGAAGTGTTCGATAAAGGCAGCGGTAGGTCCTGGCGGTCGATATATGACGGCCAGTTGGAGTTTGGAGGGCGAGTAAATGTGAACAGAATGCACTTCTGTGGCACCTTGTGACCATGGCATGAACACAACAGATTTCTGTCTTTTAAATTTGAAAGGATGTATCTATGTGAACAGGACACACCAACTCATCATACTTATAGGAACTTACATGCTATTAACACCCAGCACCTCTCAGATACTCTACAGTCCTCTCTGTCCCCCATCTCGTCACTCTCCTGCCCCAATCTGGCCACCAGTCATTATAATGAAACCCTTAAAATTGCATTGGATGAGGCGGCTCCCCCCTCCAATTGAAAAGTTCGATGCAGGAGGCAGCAACCCTGGCACACGCCACTGACGCATTTTCTTCAGTGGTGCACCAGGTGTGCTGAATGTCTGTGGAGAAAATCAAGTACACCTGCAGACTTCCTCCACTTCAAATTTATGCTTAAAACCTAGTAACCCTAAAAGGCTCTTTGAAACTTTTCACTCTTTACTCACTCCCAAGGTGCAGGCGCCATTCACTGACCTTAGTGCAGAAGACCTGGCCACTTACTTCCTTGACAAAATTGGTAAGATCTGTCAGGAAATAACTGTTCAATCCCCAGGTGGCATTGATCCCCTCACCTACCGCACTTCAGACTGTTCATTCTCATCATTTGAACCTGTTACAGAAGAGGAAGTCTCTCAGCTACTTTCTTCTTCTCGCCCTACGACCTGTAGTAGTGACCCTTTCCCCTCACACCTTCTCCAGCCTCTGTCGCCTGCTGTCAAGACTTACCTTACTAAAATATTTAACCTCTCTCTCTCTTCTGGAATTTTTCCATTCTCTTTCAAACATGCTGTCATAACCCCACTATTGAAGAAACCATCCCTTGACCCGTGCGGTGCTGCTAACTATAGACCTGTCTCTAACCTCCCCTTCATCTCCAAAATCTTGGAACGCTTGGTCTATTCTCGTTTAATCCGCTATCTCTCTGCTAACTCTCTTCTTGACCCCTTACAATCTGGCTTCCGCACTCTGCACTCTACTGAAACAGCCCTCACAAAAGTCTCCGACGATCTCCTGATGGCTAAATCCAATGGTGATCCTATTCTCTTATTATTCTTCTGGATATCTTGGCAGCATTTGACACTGTTGACCATCAACTCATCCTCACTATGCTCTGCTCAGTCGGCCTCATGGACACCGCGCTCTACTGGTTCTCCTCTTATCTCTCAGACCGCACTTTTAGTGTATCATTTGCGGGCTCTGTTTCTTCCCCTCTTCCCCTTGCCGTTGGGGTTCCTCAGGGCTCGGTCCTAGGCCCCCTGCTCTTCTCTCTCTACACAGCCCCCATTGGATATATCATCACCAGATTTGGCTTCCGGGACCATCTTTATGCTGATGACACCCAATTATACATATCATCCTGTGACATCACCCCTGCACTAAAACAGAACACCAGTGACTGTCTCTGTGCTGTCTCAAATATTATGTCTTCGCTCTATCTGAAACTGAATCTCTCAAAGACTGAACTAATGCTGTCTCCACCATCTAATAGATCTGTCCCTGATATCTCCATTGCAGTCTCCGGCCTTACCATAACTCCTAGGCAGCATGCCCGCTGCCTCAGGGTTATGTTTGACTCAGACCTTTCCTTCACTCCCCCATATCCAATCACTCTCACGCTCATGTCATCTCCACCTCAAAAACATCTCCAGAATCCGCCCTTTTCTTACCACAGATACATTAAAGACACTTATTGTCGCCCTGATTCACTCTCCCCTTGACTACTGTAACTCCTTACTAATCGGTCTTCCCCTTACTAAACTCTCCCCTCTACAATTTATTCTGAATGCAGTGGCCAGGCTCATCTATCAGTCTAGACACTAGAGCGATGCCTCTGGTCTGTGCCAGTCACTACATTGGCTGCCTATTCAATACAGAATACAATACAAACTTATCACCCTCATCCACAAGGCTCTCCATAATGCTGCACCTCCCTACATTACTCTCCGCTCACTCAATTACCTAAGACTAACATCCTCTATTATCAGAACCTCCCATGCTCATATACAAGACTTCTCCCAAGTTGCACCACTTCTCTGGAATGCCCTACCCCGGACAATCAGATTAACACCCAAATAATCTTGATGTGGTGAAATCAGAATATTCCTTTAATTTTAAACATGTATGCAACAAATAGAGATGGAGCATGTGCTAAACACTCTATAGATATAATTTCTGATTTATGGACAACTAAAATGTAGATGATTTTACAACAGGAATAATATTTGGTTTTACAATAGCAATGACATTTATCATAGAAAATCAGTTAGCATTTACCATAAAGTTTTTTATTACTTTAATCTTTATATTTTCTTAAAATGTAGTAAATTATAGTTTTAGAAAAGAGACTGCCTACATTGTTGAAACAGCATCAATCTTACGAAGACGTTTCAGCTCAAAAACTGGCCCACTAGAGTGCAAAATGATTCTGTGGTGGGCAAAGATTGCTTATAAAAAATGTTGTCTCTCAAACGTTTTTGGGATAAAAAAAAAGTCAGCCATGACTTTGCCCTGACCTAAGATTAGACCAAAGGGGACAGTAAAAATGTATGCTAGAATTAAAAGGCTAAGCCCATTGAGCCTGCCATTTTCCCATGAGCAGTCAATGTGGATAATACTCTTATTTTATATGCAGAGGAAGGCCTTATGTCTATCATTTTTAATTGCCTTCCTGCATTGGCCTCCACCACCTTTGCATGGACACTATTCAATCATTGAACATCCTTTTTAATAGGACATTCCCTTATTTTTTCTGACTTGGTCATCTGAAATTCAGCTTTGTATAGTGACCCCGTGTTCTGGCATTTGTCATTCCATGAAATGTGCTTCCCCAGAAAGTTTTATATCCTTCATGACAACTACAACAATGTCATTCTTTTCTGGATTATTTATCGGACTCTGAATGTGAATGTTTCTCATAAACACATCACAAGCAGCAAAATAACTGTCTAACCATTCATGTCTTCTTATATCTTTCAGCTTTATAGTGATTTTAAAGTGTATAGTGTATAGCTTACACCTTTCCTAGTTTAGGTCAGAACATCATTGAAAGCAAATTCACAGAAGGTCAGTTTTGGAGATGAAGTGCCAGATTGATCATATTAATTCCAAATTTTAATTCGTTTGACCTGGCAGCTGGATTTCTTCCTTTACATACCTCAATCCCTGCCAATTTGTTATTGTAAGTCATCCATTAGGATATGAATGGCACCACAAGTTTGACTATTCTTTAGCACCATTTTCCCATGTCAAGGATGAGAAGATGATTACAGATTTGTGATTCACATAGTTTTTGCCAAATAATTGGGCAGAAAAGCAACCACTCTCACTTCTATTCATGTGGAGGGGCCACAGGATTGATTGATGTGACTGGGAAATGTAAGTTCATGTGCAACTCACAAGGTCATTAGTTCACATCCCTGCCCTGGATTACCCTTCAGTGGCCAAAAGATTAACCTCTACCATCCACTGGAAGATATGCCTGCTTATTCATGATTGAAAAAAAATGGGTGTTCTCAAAGTACATTTATTTATGTACACTTCAGACGTAGGTGGCAATAGATGGTCAGCTTGACTGGGAAAGAGGATTTTTTTTTTATTTAGCAAAAATTTGTCCTTTAACTTTTTATCAAAGTTATTCTTGCTAAATTTACTGTCAATCATTTCATATTCTAAACTATACAATCCACTGATTTAAATCAGTTCTGGGTAATGCTTAATTTCTCCTTTTGAGACGATAAAAATTGACCATTTACTACCTGGGTAGTTACAGATGATCACTGGGAATACCAGCACTGGAATACTTTGTCAGTTTATTGTAAGAAAAAAAAAAAAAAAACTTTCTAAGGCTTGATTCACACCAGCGCTTGAACTCTATTTGGGGTTTCCGTCCCCAAACCCAGTTAAAAAATGCAGATAGAAAAGTCTTGCAGGCAGTGCTTTTCTCTACGCATTTTCTGCCCTTTTGGGCGGAAACTGGGAAGAAACTGGTCTCCATTATAGTGTATGGGGTCCGTGGGTAATCGCTTTTTTAACCAGATTAGGTTTCTGTTTGGGGGGGGTCCCCAAGCGGACGCCCTGAACGGAAACCCGAACGCAGGTGTGAATCTAGCGACACAAGGAAGGACTGTCCTAAGAAGAAAAGTCCATAAAGGGGTTTCCAACTTTATTATATTGATGACCTATCCTATGCCAGAAACCCTGCACCTCCACTATTCAGTGCCAGAATTACACAGAGGACAGAAGCAGCTCAGATACCACTCTTCCCACTGTGTAGCTTTGGCACCAGTGGCAACCATGAATAACTGATCAGTATGAACGCCAGTTGACAGACATTGGACCCCGACTGATGTGATATTGATGACTTATCCTGAGGTTGGACCGGTATACAAAAAGCTGGATAATCTGTTTAAAACAAATAAATACATAAAAATCTAGAAAAAGAAATTCCTAACTGCGAGATCATCACGTTGGGATTTCAATTAACTTTACAGTTTAAGGTTACATTAAGCCAAGCTAACATGTTGTTAACAACTATGCATATAGTCTACTCTATGCAGAAGTGTACTTCATTCATGCTACTATTATGTATTCTCAAAAGCAAATAACCACTTTTGAGCATCATTTTACAGTTTATCTAATAAATTATTCTAGAAAACAAGTTGAATAACTTTAAAATACATTGTATTTCTTATGTAAACTGCAAGCTCCACAATCTATATCTCCCAGCATTACTTGTTGAATCAATGGCCTTCTAAGAACATAAGGCAAGGTAAAGTAATCTGATGTAGAGTAGATCAGCTAAACTGTTATAGATGCGTCTGCTGAAAAGCTGGCAAACTGTGTCTATTAAAAGCAGAACTGAAAATACAGCTCTCAGTTACAGCTAACACCCACTCCTGATACCGCCTGCTCAGATAGTTAGCGGACAGCCAATGACGCAACAATACATCCAATTTGCATTAAGGCCCAGATGGCCAGGACGTGGTCATTAAGGGGTTATTAAACAATATATAAAGCAAACAAATAAAGTAAACAAACATATCAGGTATCCCTGTGTGTATAAGTCTATACTATCCAAAAATAGTATTATTTATCCCATACGTTGAGCACACTAAAAAAAATGCACAAAGTTATGTGTTTTGGTCACCTACCTCCCCCAAAAATAGCAATAATAGTGATCAAAAAGTCATGGACACCAAAAGTGGGTAACAAAAAAAAACTAAAACTACAACTTGCCCTGCAAATAAGGAGCCCTGACATAACTCTATCAACAAAACAGTAAAAAAAATGATGTCAAAAAACTGACCCCAGGCAAATTGTTTATTTTCAAAAAATTACTTTTTATTTAGTAAAAGTAAAATGTGACTGCCCCAGGGACATTTTCTGATTATCCAGTGACGATTCATTTTCCCATTTCCGGAAACGGATAGTCACTACTACTTCTCCCCCATCCACCCCATTATACTTACCTTCCATGCTTCTTCCTGGGGGACGGCTTCTCCTTCTTTACTGATTCTGCAGGCGCCCCCTCTTCTCCAAGCACTGATCTGCGCACTGCTGTCGATAATCCACGTCTACTGCGCAGCTTCCACGCATGCGTAGTAGAGGTGGATCATCGCTGCAGAGAACAGAGCAGTGCTGGAAAAGAGAGCACACCTGCAGTATCAGTAAAGAAGGAAGGGCCATCCCCCAGGAAGAAGGGTGGAAGGAAGAGAGGTAAGTATATAATGTAGTCGGGGGATGGGCTGAGTAGGTAGGGGAGGGCAGGATAGCTAGAGAGACAGGGAGGGGGGTGTATGGGAGGGAGGGAGAGAGGAAGGAGGGGGGGTAAGGAAGGAGTGGGGAGTGAGGTGAGAGGGGTTAGTGTGGAAGTTTCATAGCAGGAAGCTGAACCATGTAAACAAATGCAGGAGATGCCAGGAGCTCCCAGAGACACCCAGAAATCACTCAAAACATAGCTAAAGGTATATGGGTGCATTTATTAACCCATTAATAGCACTAACAGACATTTTTTTTAAAAACATTTTTTGCCCGGAATACTCCTTTAAGAATTTTCAAAGAAGGAAAATATGAAAAAACGGCCAAACTGCATGTACTTGCATGCTTTCGATATTTCTTTTTTGTTAGCTTGTTATATTAAGCTGATAACAGTGTGTCATGTGTGTCATGTTGCGGGTACCCCATTTACCAGCTTTTATTTGTGACAGAACCCCACTGCAAGACTTCTATTCCCCTGCAGCTCCACCTCTGGAGAAGTGAAGCATTTCAGTTTTCAATTATATAAGCTCCAACCTCATAAAATAGGTAGCATTATGCTTTACTACTTCAAATTATTCATGTAAGGAAATGAGGCTTCAGGAATAGTCATTTTAGCTCAGTGCTGCCCCCCTGTTGTACATCAGTTCTGGTTTCTCATAGTGGTAGTGATCTGTTTTAATCACATTCAGAGCAGTTTCGCAGATCACATGTAAGCACATAACACAAAGCCACTGTTATTTATGATGGCCAGAGAATAATGTTAGTCTGAGTCACTGTCTTGCCATTTGCTTGTTCTGTTTGGCATGGTTTCCGGAAGCCACAGCGCATCAAAAACATGAAAAATTGTAAGGGTGTGACCTCCGCTAACAGGACGCAATCCTAAATAGAAAATTACATGCGGGTTAACATCATTCTTTTAATGTGGGCAGTCCATATAGTTTACAGTCCTCAGACAAGAATACAATGTTACAGGCCAGAAATGAATAAGAAAAATGCTCATGTGCAAAATGTTTGTGGCTTTATGTCCTGAAATGAAAGAGTCTTTCTTTTCTTCTGAACTTCACGTGTTTCAGGCTGAAATTGGTGACTTATTTCTTTTAACTATTTCAGTACAATATTACTCATATAGATAGGCATTACATACTAAAAGCTATATAATGTTTACTTTCCCAATGTACAGTGTGGCAAAATATGATGGCTGATGGTGAGGCATCCATTAAATGGATTGTCATACAAATATGTTGAGATATCTCCCTAGGATACAGTTTTGCTTTGGCTCCACAGTTGGAAGTGCTGTAAGGTGGTGCGGAGGCATACCTTAGACCTTTGGTTAATTGTACAGAGAAGTATTAAGCAACCTGTCCCAACTAAACCTGGCAGCATAGCGAGGACATAGTATTAATAGAGTAAAGCTACAATCACACAACCGAGGTACAAAACTGAGGGGCAGCTGTTTTCACAGATCCCCCATACATTACAGTGTATGGAGGGATCTGTGAAAACAGACACAAATAGGACATTATTATAGATATTATAGATATAATGAAGTTGCACCCATGGGTTGCACCCTCGTTTATTACTCTCCTGTGGTCTAAACCACTGATCTCAGGTGTTTCCCAGGCTACCCTAGGTGGAAAATGACTTGACATTAATGGGCCTGTTCGCACACTTTGGTGGAAGGAAACAACTACAAAATACCCTCTGTAGATCTGTCATAATACAACATCTACTGTGTCCTTTCACCACTGGTGGAAGACTCCAGATGATCTGCAGGAAGTGTTGTCTGGGTGGCTGCTCTGTGAGGGCTGGACTGTGAATTGGCAAGTCGGTTGCAGTAGAAGTGCAGAACTGGCAACGTTATTTGCCATATTGCCACCATTCTGGTTCTGCTATTTCCCCACTGGTGTCTCCAAACATCACCACAAATCAATAGAATTAATTGACCACAGAACCAGCAATATACTGTGGCTACAAATTTTTTCCTTGCATGGTATCATTCCTGATCTAGTACTACTGTATAGGTACTGAAACTCAGCCTTATTTATTTGAAGTAAGTTGTGTTGCCACTCCTCATATGGCCTGGTCAAGGATGAGGCTGTGATTTGGCCCCTTTTTTCTAGGTATCAGTGAGGATCTCAGACTCAGTGGTCCAAACACACTATATCCCCTCCAAGAATATTCTAGTGACATGTTATTTCTTATTTTCCAGAAAAATTCTTTTCAGAACTATATCTTTCAACCATGCAAATTAGCAAATGTCACATTGAATAGGTATGTTAGAAGTAGCTGAATAGATACAACTACAGTATTGTGGGAAAAATTTTGTATAACTTGCATGCATGGGTGTAGCTATAAGGGATGAAGAGGTAGTTGTACTGTGCCCTGAAACCTTAGGGGGCCCCAAAGTTTCCTCTGCCACATAAAAGACATAAAAGATACCACTATTCTAAATGGCACGTCAAGTTACACATATGCTTCTAAAAAGTTTCCAAGCAAACCATATGGTGAATAGATGATAGGTGCAGGTGTTGAATCCCTAAAAATGTTATATTAATGTCCTAACCTAAAAATAAACCATTAATATAAAATCTTGGATAACCCTCCACTGCTATCAATGGTTAAGTGACACTGCATTTAATGAAACCACAGGTACTGAGGACTTACTGTATCTGATCAGCAACTGCTCCATTATAACATTCTACCTACAGAAAGGGCAACATATTCAAAATGACAAGTTCCCTGTACAGGCTTTACCTTAGTGGGAAGGTTCAGATCTGTCTCATACAACTGATTGAAATATTCTCTAGGTTACTATTAACACGTGTTCACATTAGATGGAAAAGGTATAATAAAGAATGTGTGTACAGAATGAGAGGGATTAGAAATGAAGTCTCTGACTGTGATTGGGTGCCAGGAATAGCTGAGAGTGCTAAGAGGGAGTGCTCTGTGTGTAGCCAGATGTCAGATCAGACATAGATGCCTCAGACAGCTGCTTATTGAGCACTGAGCACATACATCTGAATCTACTGGATTTAATGCACATCAAATAATCAGAAGTACAATAAAGTATAAATTGTTAGCAGGAGCTTTTTTGATGTCCCAGACTAGTTTGTACCATTTGGTCTGCAGAATGTCTTGAAACTTTTTCTCACCAGTGGTTGGCGTAAAAAAAAGAAAAAAAAAAACCCTCTTTTTATTTAATGGAGTTTGAATAGTCAGCTTTTATAGCCTTTCCCGGGGTATAACACAGTAACATTTTTATTTATCTTTTAATAGCATGGAATCGCCACAGTGAAACAATGCCAGAATGCCACAGGTTATGCTTTGCTAGAGAAAAGCAATGTTACTCGAATGCCACTGCGCACAGCAACGGTTGTGGCCTTTTTCTTACTGTGAGAAATCTAACCAAGACACAGCTGGTATGAAGAGCATTGGCTTGGTGCCTTGGCAGACTCAGTAAGAACCTTATCTAAATCAGACTTAACTAAATCAAGTCCTCCTGCTGACTCAAACCCTGGCTGTCATCACAAGTTCACAACAAAAAAGTTGACTGAGACAGTGCAGGGCAAGTCACATTACTTCAGGAACTGATGGATGGCCAGAAAAGGGCCTTCACATAGCAAAAACACAACTATGAAAGCACTTTCTTGCATTTACACGATATCGCATGCCAAAATTTCACAATACAAGCTTTGATGCTTTTAGTTATAACTTATCCAGAAAAAAAAGATAACAATAAGTTTCCCAGTAACTGATGTAACCTTAGCAGTATACAGTGGGGAAAAAAAGTATTTAGTCAGCCACCAATTGTGCAAGTTCTCCCACTTAAAAAGATGAGAGAGGCCTGTAATTGACATCATAGGTAGACCTCAACTATGAGAGACAAAATGAGAAAACATATCTAGAAAATCACATTGTCTGATTTTTAAAGAATTTATTTGCAAATTATGGTGGAAAATAAGTATTTGGTCAATAACAAAAGTTCATCTCAATACTTTGTTATATATCCTTTGTTGGCAATGACAGAGGTCAAACGTTTTCTGTAAGTCTTCACAAGGTTGGCACATACTGTTGCTGGTATGTTGGCCCATTCCTCCATGCAGATCTCCTCTAGAGAAGTGATGTTTTGGGGCTGTCGCTGGGCAACACGGAATTTCAACTCCCTCCAAAGGTTTTTTATGGGGTTGAGATCTGGAGACTGGCTAGGCCACTCCAGGACCTTGAAATGCTTCTTACAAAGCCACTCCTTTGTTGCCCTGGCGGTGTGCTTAGGATCATTGTGATGCTGAAAGACCCAGCCACGTTTCATCTTCAATGCCCTTGCTGATGGAAAGAGGTTTGCACTCATAATCTCACGATACATGGCCCCATTCATTCTTTCATGTACACGGATCAGTCGTCCTGGTCCCTTTGCAGAGAAACAGCCCCAAAGCATGATGTTACCACCCCCATGCTTCACAGTAGGTATGGTGTTCTTTGGATGCAACTCAGCATTCACTCTCCTCCAAACACGACGAGTTGTGTTTCTACCAAACAGTTCTACTTTGGTTTCATCTGACCATATGACATTCTCCCAATACTCTTCTGGAACATCCAGATTCTCTCTAGTAAACTTCAGACGGGCCCGGATATGTACTGGCTTAAGCAGGGGGACATGTCTGGCAGTGCAGGATCTGAGTCCCTGGCGACATAGTGTGTTACTGACGGTAGCCTTTGTTACTTATTCTTATTTGTTACTTATCCTTATTACTTATCCTTATTCTTATTTGTTACTTATCCAGAAAAAAGATAACAATAAGTTTCCAAGTAACTGATGTAACCTTAGCAGTATAGAGTGGGGAAAAAAAGTATTTAGTCAGCCACCAATTGTGCAAGTTCTCCCACTTAAAAAGATGAGGCCGGCCTGTAATTGACATCATAGGTAGACCTCAACTATGAGAGACAAAATGAGAAAACAAATCCAGAAAATCACATTGTCTGATTTTTAAAGAATTTATTTGCAAATTATGGTGGAAAATAAGTATTTTGTCACTAAAAAAAGTTCATCTCAATACTTTGTTATATATCCTTTGTTGGCAATGACAGAGGTCAAACGTTTTCTGTAAGTCTTCACATGGTTGGCACACACTGTTCCTGATAAGTCTTCACAGCTTTCTGCAGGTCATTCACTAAGTCCCCCTGTGTGGTTCTGGGATTTTTGCTCACTGTTCTTGTCATCATTTTGACCCCACGGGGTGAGATCTTGCGTGGAACCCCTGATCGAGGGAGAGTATCAGTGGTCTTGTATGTCTTCTATTTTCTAATTATTGCTCCAACAGTTGATTTCTTCACACCAAGCTGCTTGCCTATTGCAGATTCAGTCTTCCCAGCCTGGTGCAGGTCTACAATTTTGTTTCTGGTGTCCTTCCACAGCTCTTTGGTCTTCACCATAGTGGAGTTTGGAGTGTGGCTGTTTGAGGTTGTGGACAGGTGTCTTTTATACTGATAACAATGTCAAACAGGTGCCATTACTACAGGTAATGAGTGGAGAACAGAGGAGCCTCTTAAAGAAGAAGTTACAGGCCTGAGAGAGCCAGAAATCTTGCTTGTTTGTAGGTGACCAAATACATATTTTCCACCATAATTTGCAAATAAATTCTTAAAAAATTCAGACAATGTGATTTTCTAGCTATGTTTTCACATTTTGTCTCTCATAATTGAGGTCTACCTATGATGTCAATTACAGGCCTCTCTCATCTTTTTAAGTGGGAGAACTTGCACAATTGGTGGCTGACTAAATACTTTTTTTCCCCACTGTATATTGCTTTCAGTCTGAAATAGCAACATATAATCATATATCAAATGTGCTGTCATCAGTCCTTTCCATAAATCCTTATCACCATATAAACTGTACAGCCACAGTGACATAAAGTCTACTGGTCCTGTGGCCTTATGGTCTAAAGATTCTAGGGCTGTGCTATTAGTCGATACAGTGACTTTGAAAAATATTTATCCTTTGGGTCCTCTTAAATTTAAGATGCAGCGGCAAATGGATTTGATGCAAATGGTGAAGGACTATGTGGTCATACCGTATATTTCATAATGTCCCCCTTTGATAAGCACTAAGGTAAAAAGTCCTCATAAAAAATACATAATTACATTCATCATTATACATCTGGTGTCCATTTTCCCTTTCATGGCAGCTGGAACCAGAGACTTGTGTTTTTGTAACTAATACCACCCACCCATTTCAGTAGTGTGCATAATAATGATGGATCTCCTCAAGAGCAATGGCTCCCACAATTGATAGAAGGAGGTCTTGAATGGGGACTCCCTTTTATGATATGCATACAGTAATAAGAAAAGCAAACTGCACCATCTTTGAATTCTATTCTCTGTTGCATAACACAGTTTGTTCAGAAGCCTCTTTGTAAACCTAAAGGGGTTGTCCAATTTCAGCAAATACAGTACATGTTTTTGTCTGTAAACTGAAAAGTTACACAATTTTTCAATATTCTATCTGAATAAATTTCCCATGGTTTTGTGAATCTCAGCTTGCTGTGATTCATTGTATACTTCCAGTAACTGAAATTCAGTCCATAGTGATGTGATAGACACACAGATGCATCATATGACCATTGACTGGCTATCACTGTATATCACATGTATATCACAAACATGTATAATTTTTCATTATGCAAACAATAACATTTATTTGCTGAAACTGGACACCCTCTTCAGCCAGTGCTGCCATATTTTGTTTAGAAAGAAGAGGCTTTCTCCTGGCAACACTTTCAAATAAGCCATACTTTTTCAGTCTTTTTCTGGGGCCTGTAAAGTGTTAGATGTAGCTTTTGGGATTTTTCGACAGTCTGACCTTGCTGGGTTGACCACTTCTGGAAAGACCGTCAACCGCCTGTAATGTTACCCACTTGTGAATCGTTCTCACTGTAGAATTATTGGCTTGAAATTGTTTGGAAATAGTTATATAACCATTACCGGATAGATTGGCAGCAACAATTGCTTCTCTAAGATCATTGCTTAGGGCTGTCCAGCTTGGCATTGCATTAATACACAGCTGAATGCTCCAGACCAGCAAACTGCCAAAACGTCTGCTTTTATAGAGGTGATTACACTTGGTAATGATCAAGTGAAGGGCATTTGATTATAAGCATCTGGCTGCTACTCACCTTTTTAATTCCTATGGAAACAGTAAGGGTGTACTTAACTTTCTCAAAGTGCTTCCCCATTTTGTCCTAGTTTTGTAAAATAAATAATGATACTGTGTAATTTGTTGTGTTTCCTGTGTTTCATCTAAGGTTGTATTTACCTCATTTTAAAACCTTTTAAGGACCAGATATTTTTCTTATGTCCTGATGTGTCCATAGAATTCAAAAAGGGTGTACTTTTTCTCACGACTGCATAAATGTCTCTAAGAAAAACTAAGTGATGTTTCTGGAATCATCCAGTCCAATTTGAATAAAACTGTGAAAGTACAAGTCTAAAACTTGCAATTCAACTGTCTTATCCTCTTCTCAAAGTGTATCTTGCCTAGAGCATTCTGTAACTTAAAGTTAGTACAAATATCTGATATTAAAGCATCCTATAACAAGTCTGAGCTATATTTTGGATGATCTCATACCATATCAGCCCTTGAGGCAAGTGTGCAGGAACATATGCAAATAATAACCAGTGTCGAGTCACAGATTAATAATACATGGACTACATGTGCAGGGTCAATCTAACCCACCAGAGGGCCAGAGGATCCTCTCCAGTGGACACAGCTAGAATTTTGAGCTCCTAATACAACAGGACCACAAAGGTTTAACTAAAGACAGCCCGATTTGGGGCAAATTGTAAAACAATTAGGGTCTGTTTTCTATTGATATTGAGTTCATTGATAATAATGTGACCTGTGTATTGTAAGATGGTAACAAAGTTCACAATGGAATGTACCAGAACATGTTCTGTATAGAAGGAGTATGAGCCCGCAGAATTATATTCTCTAAAGTACAGTAGAAAGACACTATCATGAATTTGTCTGACATTATCTACAACAGATATTCACAAAGTGAAAATACAGATCATATGGACTCAATGACAAGAAAGCATTTTATACATTAACTTTATTTTCTTTACCTTTTTTTCTGTCTACAAAAAAAATGACTATTTTTGTTCAAACCAACAAAGAAAATTTTACGTATCATATGATCTAATATTAATACAGATATTCTGGGAAAAACTTAATAGAACCAGATGTTAAACTTTGAAATAATTCTTGGGTGGCCATTTAGAGATATTTTTTGATGTTTGATTTCAGTTTTAAAACCCATAGTGCACAAAACTACTGCCCACAACAAGCACCTGTTTAAACAAGTCATTCCTTTTCTCTTTCTTTGAGTCATATGTAGGGTAAGTTACAACATTAAGCTGCTGGAAGAGAATAAGGAAAAGCAATCCTAGCTACAGAATAAGTCTTTGTTGCAGAGAAAAGACCTTCCTCCAACTCTGGACACTGCTCGGCTTTTGTTAAGCTAAATGAAGTAACACTGCTGTCCCTAAAGACCTACATCTTGAATTTGCTGGCAAGTCACTATGGTAGATTAAAATATGTTGCTTGTAGTTTCCCTGGAGGACATAACAAAATTCATGTAGGTAGAGTCTCGACAGTTTTAAGCAGCAGTTAAAGTCTACATTAGATCAAGATATAGGAAAATCCTAAAATTATACTTACAAGTAAATTAATTTAAAAAAATTAATTTGGACGGAATTTACTTATTCACTGTAAATCAGTTGAGAATCTGGAATTCTCAGGTGAGAAACAGTCACGTGATTTGTACCATTCAGTTCTTTCCTTGTCAATAAAAAAAATAAAAGTCATTTCAGATGAGCACTTAGGATACCTAATATGTTCCAGACATATCCTGACAGTTCTGGAGTTCTGTTGAAACCAACACCACAAATGGGTAGAGAAAAAAATCCATTGTGCAAGAAATTGTGGCTTTACATTGAAAAGGGAATGTAATAAACAGAAAACAGAGACTGGCAGATAAGAGACACGTTCAATTGATGATATTTTTCCGTGTGGTTTCCGCTTGGTTTCCGCATGTTTCGTGCAGAAACCGAGCGGAAACTACACGGACCCCATTATACGCTATGGGATCTGCAGGTTTCCTTAGGTAACCTCTTTTCTATGCGTTTAGGTTTCCGTTTGGGGGGGTCCCCAAGCGTACTCCCCGAACGGAAACCGAACGCAGGTGTGAACCACCCCTTAGTGACTATGTACTTGCCAAGGTGCCATCAGCATAAAAGACTACCAAATATTCCTTTACACACTGTATCTGATATGAGAATCTGAGCTGATTGAACACCGATCATAAAGTAAAAGTGAACTTTATGTTAAAGGGGTTGTGTGCCTGAGTGTGTGTTTCCATATTCAGGTTTTTACATGCAGTGTTTGAAGCCAAAACCAGGTATTTATCTTAAATGGGGAGAAAAAGAATAATGGACAAATGGTACTACTTCTGGTTTTGGCTTCAAAAAGACATGCCAAAACCTGAACATTATTGTAAAACCAGAAGCAGAAGTAGTATGTGTCTTCTTTACTTTCTCTCCTTTTATGATCTACTCCTGGTTTTGGCTTGGTGTGACAGCACCCTCAGCAAGCTTATTTTCAAATACTTCTTCATGGTATTTTGAGTTAAAGATGTTATCCATATTCTGAAAAAAAGCAGCAGTAAAATGTTTTTTAAAAAATTAAAACACTGCAAACATCCTTATTCCCCATCAATCCAATGCAGATGTTCCAGCGATCCAGCCACCACATGACCACAGCAGGCAATTAATGACCTCGGCAGTCACATGCAGGCTTGGACTGGACCACCAGGACAGGCTCCTATGCTGGCCAATTGCAGGAATTGGAGCCCCTGGGCTTTTTAATAGGCCATTTACTGCTACAGTTCACTTACTGATTCTGTCTCCTGCTCATGGCCTCCTCCACTCCCTCTGGTAGCGGTCTAAAGTCATTGTTTGAAGGGCACTTACTGTAAAAAATTGTAGAGCACAACAAGGTCAAATAATGACACTTACTTTATTACTTCATCAAAACAAACATCCATTTCATAAAATACTATTTTAACAAAAACTAAATAGACCCATATGTACAAATTCCAAAAATATACCATGTGGGGGACCAGAAAAATGGGTGTCATGCCATGTGTGACCAGTAAAGAGGGCTTTATACCCTATGGGAGTCAGTAAAAGGGGCATTGTACCATGTGGGGGCCAGGAGAGGGTGCATTATACCATGTGGGGTCTAGGAAAGGGTGTATTATACCATGTGGTGGCCAGTAAATGGGACTTTATACCATGCGGAAGCCAATAGGGTATGTTCAAACATAGGTATTTGGCGCTGATTTTGAGGCAATTCCACCTCAAAATCAGGTGATTCCTGAAAATCAATGCCAAATTCCACCCTGTACCTACCTCCTTTTGTTTTCAATGGGAGGCAGAGGTCAAAGCAGGACACTGAAAAAATAAGTATTCTGCTCGGTCTTGCCGCAGATTCTACACAGTGTGAGACACTCAGCTGATTGGGCTCATTCATCTGGGGCTGATCAGCGGGTGAAACTTTGCTTTGGCTTTCCACCACGGGGAACAGGTGGACCAGAAAATAAAGAGGAATCTGAGGCGGCCTCAATTCTTCTTCATTTTCTGCCATCTGAACAGGCCCTTATTCTACTATGACCCTTTGAGAATTACAGGCCCCAGCAGCCCCAGGTCCTCAGGACCTGCTGAGAGTTGTAGTTTTATTCTTACAAACTACTGTACCATTATGCTGCAGTGATAGTGCTTGCTCTAATGGCAACAACAGTATCAACCATTTAACTATCAATGCAGACTGTGACAACTCTGAGTACTATAAAAAATATAAGGGTTGATTTATCAAGAACAATTTGTAAAGAAGTCCGACACTGGACACATGGTGCACTACTGTTATCACCTTGCAGTGGCGATCCATGATGCCAGTTAGGTTGGTCTCTGATGGCTGTGTTCAGACCAGAAAACTCAGTCCATGTATCAGTCAGATTTACTGATCCCAATGCAGCGCAGCTGAATAGAACTCTGCATGTCACTTCCTACACCAATCTTAATCAATTCCTCCACTGGCATGAGATGCATCAGAATTATTAAGACAATGAATCAAAAAATGGACAAAGCGGTACATTTTGTTTTGCACAAAGCAGCCAAAAAATGTACCACTTTTATGCCAGAAAACTGTCATGCATATTTTTTCATCCACTAGGAGGAATTTACTAATTCATCTGTGCTTTTTCAAATAGCGTAAATGGGTGTAGATGTGGTACATGATGCCTCGGTCTTAATAAGTTCCCTCCACTGACTTTTATTTTTCATATGAACAAAATTTCTTGAAGAAAAAATTGAGTTGTTGACAGGACAATAACATTGTGATATCTGCCAAAGTAAAGGCAATTTGGTTCCAAGAATTCATTAAGGGTCTTTGCATATGTAGCATCACAGACAAGTATTTGCATCTTTACAGCACCAGCCACTTTCTGTCAATGGTGAGATGGATGGTTGAAGAATCATCTGCTGCCTCTGGGTGACTGACAGCTCAGCCCTACAGTCCAGCCAGGAACATTGTGAAATGAATGTGAGGTCTGCTGCAGATGGGCTTATGCAATCATGCTGAGGTGTGTGGGTGGACTTCAGGAAGGGAAGTGGGTGGATGGATATTAGGATGCTTTCAAAGGAAATCTGAATGACAGAGCCAATAGCCCCCTAAAGACAAATAACAAACACTAATTTCATTAAGTCCCAGGCTGCCCATTGTTTCAAAGCAGCAACATGCTCAGTAAACACTTCCTAACATACCACAATGTAAGTAGGCACAATGCCCATTATGTGTATTCTACTGTACACTATCCCCATTTGCTATATGCTAGCCCACAGATGACCAAGTCAAATACAGAGGACAAGTCAGCACAAGTCAAAAATGCAGACTTTCAGGATGTGAAATAGTTGTTGATTCGTTATCTATAAAAGAACCTCACAGAAAAACTTATTGCAAAAACAAAAACTTTAAAAAATTAGCATTGTGCATGAAAATCCGACTAAAAGCAACACTTTGCAGAGATAATTGAAATGATATTCTTAACCAATGAAAACAATGGCCATCCAGTTATACTCACTTTTTGTTGAACATCTAGTTTACTTCTGAGAGCATTGCTAGTTGTCTCATGCACTATTTTATTTTTTTTAAACTGTAATTTTTATTGAGTTTTTACAGAAATTTAAGAATACAAACAGTGAGATAATGTAAACAAAATATAAAGAGAGTGAGGGGAAGGAAAAAAAAGAGGGGGCAAAAAAATTCAGGATAAAGCATTGTAGAATAATCAACTAAAAAACAGTCTGAACAAGGGAAAACAGAACACAGAACTCATGCACTATTTTCATGTGATGTGCTGACACTGAATCCACTTACCCCATATTCTCCCTTAACCCTTATTTGCCATCCCATAATAATCTATGCTCTAAATAAATCTGTCACTAGAGTATAGACTATTATGGGATAGCAAATAAGAGTTAAAGGAGAGTGATAGTCGGATTTGAAATTCAAGTATCTAGAAAAGCTTGATCCTATAGTCATTGTCTCAGCTTATATAGTGGTTCACATTGGAACCTTTTGTCACAGATGTAGGTCAGGAAATACTCAATACAACATATTCTTCTGACATTAACATAGACAACTTATTCTGCTGAACATGTATATCTTTGCTATGGAGAAATGTGGCGAGCAGTTAGCAGAAACTACTGGTACAGTATCTCATAAGGTCCAGTTTACTTTGCATTGACCTGTGTAATAAGCCAATGCAAACAAGTGACATGTTTATCGTCAATCAGTGGTTGTTACGTGCAGGTGTAGAAGGACTCTTACTCCTCTCTACCCATTGACCACAGCAGTGTAGGACTGGGATGTCTAAGGCCCACCAGTGGAATTGTTTCTAGGGGCCCTCCGACAGGACCCCTGCAGATCAGCTGTACCAAGTCAGGGCGTCTAAATGTAATAACATGTCAGGAGTCATGCTGCTCACCTGCCATACCATGTGCACCACTGCACTACCTAATCCCACTGCTACACCCTGTATGGCAAGTGAACAGCATGACTCCTAGAATTGTTACCATTACCTGTAGCTGCACTGTCTTGGTAAAGCTGATCTGCAGAAGTCCTGGCTGTCGGACCCCTGCAGATGTAATATTGATGGCCTATACCAAGGTCAGGCCATCAGAATTAGAAAGATGGATAAATCCTTTAAAGAGGTTGTCCAGGAATTGGAGCAACCCATGTGGCGAGCAGGAGGTGTAAAATAAAATTTAAAAAAATAAAAACGCATACTCACCAGTCCCCGGTGCTCCATTGTCTGCCGCCAATGTCCATTCAGGCTCGTGCCAGCGCCTCCTTGCTGGGAGTCCTGCACCTCATGTGACTGGTAAGGCCAATTAGGTACAGGATTTCTAGAAATGAGGCGCCGCCATGAGACCGAACAGACACAGGCAGGAGACAACGGGGTGTTGGGGACAGGTGAGTATGCTTTTTTAATTTTTACACCTCCCTGGCTGCCACAGTGGTCGCTCCAATTTATGGACAACCTCTTTAAAGGGGTTGTTTGGGCCAAATTTTTTTATGGCCACTTCACTGGTCCCCCCATACTGTGGCCTCTTTACTGGTCCCCAAGGGGGGCAGTGAAGGGGGCTAACATCCTATGAGGGGGGACATTAAACTGTGTGGGGCATATTAAAGGAGTTGTCCAGGTTTTTTTTTTTTTTTTATGGCCTTTGCTCAGGATAGGCCATAAATACCTGATTGCTAGGGGTCTGACACACAGCCCCATCAGCTGTATGGAACCACTTCCGGAGCCCATTCTGTACACAACACAGGGCTGGAAGCAGAAAGCTCCATCCGCTGTACAGCAGCCCAGCGCCTTCACTGCAGCTCAGCTCCTACTGACTTCAATATGTGCTGAGATGCAGTGAAGGTGCCCAGCTAATATACAGTGGACAGTGCTTTATGCTTCCACCCCTGTACTGTGTAAAGGACGGGTGCTGGAAGTGGCTCTGTACAGCTGATCGGTCCAGGGTTGGCCCCCTACAGATCAAGTATTTATGGCCTATCCTGAATATAAACCATAAAAATTATGCCTGGACAACCCTTTTAATATAACCACCTAATGCCCCACACTTTATAGAGGTTGTCCAGCATATATATTTCTTTTTTGTAATTAGTCTGGGGGAGGTGAAAAAAAAAAAAAAAAAACATACTCACCTGTTCCCGGTGCTCCAGTATCCTTCCAGCATGGTCCGGTCCTGCAGCTCCGCTGTCTTCTTTTGCCGGAAGTACTCACTGACTGTGACGTCCCAGGTCCCTTCCCTTAGGCTGCTGATTGGCCTCAGGCGTCACGTGCAGAAGGAAAACAACAGAGCTGCAGGACTGAACTGCGCTGGGAGACACTGGGGACAGGATAGTAACTTTTGGGGGGAATTTCACCTGCCCCAGCCTAATTAAAAATAAATAAATATTATCCTGGACAACCCATTTAATGTCCCCAAGGATATTGGCCTCCATCACTGCCCCCCTCCCCCACAATATAATGACCCAATCACTGGTCCCCATACAGTATAGGGGACCAGTGAAGGGGCCACTGTATGGGGGGAATAGTGAAGTGGCTAACGTATGGGGGGGGATAGTGAAAGGGATGCTGTATAAGTCATACAGTAGCCCCTTCACTAGTCCCCCCTATAGCAGGATTAGGTCATTACTTACCTGTCTGCCCCTGTCACCTCCTGCTCCATTTTTGCTGCGGGCGCACTGATGTGACATCATGTGCGCCCGGAGCAGGAAGAAGCAGGAGGTGACAGGAGCAGACAGGTAAGAATTGGTGCTTAGCTTATAGGCCACAGGCTCAATGGGGCCCATGGCCTACAAGTCTGTGAGTAGTAGAGCAGGAAGCCAGTGGCTTTCTGTTCTACTAGTAGCAGAACCGGGTCGGCGGCGCCATTTCTCCCCGCTTTTGCTTTCCAGTTGTTAAAACTGGATCGCAAAACCAGGGAGAATCTGGCTGCATCACTTACCTCTACCTGCTCCTACTCGCGGCCTCTCCTCCAGCTTCAGCTTGGGCCTTGCGCACCGCACATCACGTTGTGATGACGTAATGTGCAACGTACGTGGGGGCCCCCTCGCCAGGAGTGGGGAGAGGTAAGTAAATAGGGGCCGTTACTGCACTTCCACTGCCTATTTAAAAAAAACAGTGGGGGTCCGGTAGTGCCCCCTAAAGCCACGGGTCCCATCGGGGGGATTCACCGGTCCCCCAGTGGGCCAGTCCGACCCTGGACCATACATACACAACTGGCCAGACCAAGTTTACATGTGTATGGGACATTTGGGAAGAATAGTTGTCAGCCAAACACAACCAACTGCTATTAAAGGTGTAGTAGCACCTTCAGAGGGAAATTCATGTACCCTCCTTCCTTTCGAGAGCAGATACCCAAAACACTCGGTCTGCCATCATACCCAAAAATCATCAGGAGCTCAAGTCAAAACAATGGAATTCACTGGCATTAATCTATTATCTATGGATTGCTGCAGATTTATATATTACAATAATACTTCAGTGATGAGTTGTAGAAAAGATACTGAAATAAAAAACAATGCAGAAGGCCATGTTTAAAGATAACCTGTCACCAGGTCTGAAAATCCCAATGACATGCATCATCTGATAGGTGCTGTAACCCTGAGCATTTTGGTGTTTTGTTTATCCAAATCCTTTCAGTGATTTCAAAGATAGAGGCCCTTTTACTGTTTATACAAATTAGGGTATATTAGCCAAGTGGGCAGTAACACTGTGGTTTCTCTGGGGGCGGAGTGTGTGTGCTCTATTTTGTGCAGTGTTACTTGGTGGTACAAGTATATCTTAATTTGCATAAACACTAATAGGGTTATATATCTTTGGAATGGCTAAATGGATTTGGATTAACAAAACACCTAAATGCTCCTGGGGACAGTGTCTATCAGTTGATATATGTCATTTGACTTTTCAGACCTGGTGATAAATCCTCTTTTAGATCCGAAAAAAAAATTCTCAACTCTTGCATAATTATTCTCCAAGGCACCCTGAACATGAAGCTGAATAAGATTATCAGTATTTAAAAGGCTGATCCTGTATCCATGACATAGAGGAAAATGTTCATGTTGCACCTTCAATCCTACAAGTTTACAACTATCACAAAAGTCTAATCCATCATGTCCTGTCAAGATGTTTTGAAAGTCAGCATTTGCATAATCCAGTAGTCACAAGTTTCATATGAAAGAGCTCACAGTAGGCCTCAACCAAACCCCTTGTTTAGACCTTATCTAAGTAAACAAAGGCCCCAAGGGCTAACATGCCCGCTGGAAAAACTCCAACCCCTTCCATCTGGAATGTTGCAAAAACTTTAGCCTTAAATGTATGTAATGTGTCAAATGCTGATCCACAGGATTTGACATATTACTCAGTGGCTTCTGTCACCACAAACATAGACAAGAAAGAATACAGTATACCCAACAGAGGGCTATTATTACTGAACACACACAAATCATAGAGCACTTGATGCCATTTAAAGAGAACAAAACAAAGTAAAACAGTATGACAATATAACAATAAAATTATATTATTATTACTCTATATTCACTTCTGCCAGGAAACTAAAATTCTTTTCTGATTTCGTAATGTGGGCAGAACTGTGGGCATTGTCACACACTAATTCATCAATGTTTTTGTGCCAGAATTTTGTCGTATTTTTTTTCTTCTGTATGCCTAATTTATTAATCACTTGCTCAATTTTTTAAAATGCTTTGCACCTTTTTTCCAAAAGCAACTTGAAATTTGGGTGTGATTTAGATGGTGCAAAAAGTCCAATTTTTTTGCGCAAGGACACTCCACTTCTAAATTGGCTTTAGGTTGGGGCGCCACATTGCATACACAAAAAATGCTGCATATTACAGTACCTGCAGAGTGGATGGGATTCTGGCTAATCCCCATCCACACATTGCAAAAAAAAATCAGCAGCGGAAATGCTGCAATTTCAAAAACGCTCTAGTTTTTGTAAATCGCAGCATGTCAATTAAACCTATAGAGGTTTCCTCCGGGTACTCCGGTTTCCTCCCACACTTCAAAGACATACTGATAGGGAACGTAGATTGTGAGCCCTATATGGGACAGTGACTGTCAATGTCTGTAAAGCGCTGCAGAATATGATGATGCTATATAAGTAAGCATAATAAATAAATTATAATAGAAATGCTGGAGGTATAGTAGAGACAGAAAGTCCGCAGACGAAATCTCTGCGGACTTTCTGTGAAAACGCTGCAGAAAAAAACGCAATGCATTTTAGCTGCGGTCTTTTCTGCAGTGTTTTTTGGCTGCAGCTCACTACGTGCGGCCTTAGCCTTAAAAGTGCACCAAAACTCCTTAGTCAACTCTGGTGCTCTCTACCAGAGAATTGCGAAAAATTTAAGAACCAGTGTGAGACATTGTGATAAATTTGTTGCAAAAAAATACACTAGTAGAAAATAAGCCATGTCAGAAAAGTGGCATAAAAATCCCATCATGATAAATTAACTCCAGAAATTGTATCTCATGCATGGTTTATAACCTTAAGGTGTTTTATATGTCTTTGTTCTTATGCTATCCATGCACAAAATAATATAACTATTATAAAAATACTGGCTGTCACTGATTCTAGTTAGGAATATAGTACATTGTGAATAAAAGTCTCCCCACATAAGAAATAGCATTGATCCTTGTTTTTTTTTTACAATGAATTAAACTATTTATTACATTATTTATTACATTAATCACCCTCTATATAGTTTCATATATACAAAACTTAAAGCATTCCTACACTTTCAGGTGGTAATTTGTCATATGTGTACATAAGGAATGTAACTATTTCTGACCAATATATTACTGTGATCTGCATTTTTAGCTGCGTTTCCCTCTGCAAGCACTAATTCTCAGTTGTCTCTGAGATATTGGGTGGAAAATATATGTTATTGTGTTTCCCATACACAGCACATGAAGAAAACACATGAAGGCAAAAGGAGATTCTGCTCTCTAACTCTCTCACTCTACTATTGAGTCTTAGACGTGAGTGAAACTTATTCTATGTGAGCACCATATTTCCCAGCATGTACCTTATGCTGGGAGAGTGACTCCGAGCTTTATAGTTATACATAATAATAATAATAATAATAATAATAGTCCTTTAATAGTCCCACAATGGGGAAATTCAGTGTGTTACAGCAGCAAAGATAAGCAGATACAAATACAAATACAACATGTACAGGAATGTTCCAAGGTGAGAGGCATTACATTAATAGCAGACAGACAGATAGGACGTAGCAGAGGAGGGGGGGGGGGGGTTAACAGGCAGAGAGATATTTCAGTTCTCTGTGTGTAATGATCTCCGCTTAGGTCGGTGTTGGTTGTACAGCCTAACCGCGGTGGGGAGGAAAGACTTCCGATAGCGCTCCTTCTCACACCTAGGGTGGAGCAGTCGGTCACTGACAGTACTGCTCAGCGCGATCACAGTCTCATGCATGGGATGGGACTTCTTCTTCTGCATGGAGCTCACCACGGACAGTATCCTTCTGTCACCCACCACCTGCACTGGGTCCAGTGGGCTCCCCAGGACAGAGCTGGCCTTTCTAATCAGCTTGTCAAGTTTATTTCTGTCCCTGGTTGATATACTGCTCCCCCAGCAGGCCACTCCAAAGAAGATGGCTGATGCCACTACCGAGTTGAAGAAAGTTCTAAGAAGTGCCCCCCGGATTCCAAAGGCTCTCAGTTTCCTAAGCAGGTAGAGCCTGCTGTGGCCCTTCCTGTACAGGGCCTCCATATGATCTGCCCAGTCCAGCTTATTATTAAGGAGCAAACCCAGGTACTTATAGGTGTTCACAATCTCGATGCCCGTCCCCAGGATGTCCACTGGTTTAGGAGGGCTTCTGCCTTTGCGGAAGTCCACCACCATCTCCTTGGTCTTCCCCGCGTTAATCTTCAGGTGGTTCCGGTGGCACCAGTCCACAAAATCCTGGTTCAGTTCTCTGTACTCCCTGTCATCATCATCTGTGATGAGACCCACTATTGCAGAGTCGTCAGAATACTTCTGTAGGTAGCAGCTGGATGAGTTGCACCTAAAATCTGCAGTGTACAGTGTGAAGAGGAAAGGGGCGAGAACCGTACCCTGAGGTGCCCCTGTATTACAGATCACGGTACCTGACACACAGTCTCGGGCTCTCACGTATTGAGGTCGATTTGTGAGGTAGTCTAGGATCCAGTTGGAGAGGTGGTGGTCCACTCCAGCAAGGCCCAGCTTGTCCCTCAATAACCTGGGCTGTATGGTGTTAAAAGCACTGGAGAAGTCAAAGAACATTATTCTCACTGTGTTCCCTGGTTTCTCCAGGTGAGACAGAGCCCTGTGCAGAAGATGGATGATGGCATCATCTACCCCAATGCCCGGCCGATAAGCAAACTGGAGGGGGTCCATAGCGGGGCTCACTAGAGGGCGGAGATGTGTGAGAACCAATCTCTCCATGATGCTTGGAGTCCCTGCCTCCCAATGACATACTGTCCTGTAGTGATTAAAGTATAACTATAGTGCTATGAGTCCCTCTCCCAGTGTAAGGAACATACTGAAAAATAAGGCACTCACACAGACCGAGTCTCACATCGGAGACTCAGAAGTATGAAAGCAATCTCACTCAGAGTTTTCAGATGAGCATGTGATTTAAGACAGAATGCTTACAATTTATTTCCCTTACTTGTATAACTCCAACATATTCCGCAGCGGTCTACACTGTCATTAATTGTCCCGGATAGGGCTCACAATCTAATTCCCTATCAGTATATTTTTGAATTGTGGGAGGAAACCAGAGTGCACAGGGGAAACCCAGTCATAAATTATATGGCATATACTTGTAATAGGTCAGCCCAGTCTTGTAACTCATAGGGCCCTTCCTGTGCCACATCTGACACTTTTTATGTTAATGTACTACTGATATAATGATGCACCATCGCCTTTAATATAATAATGCAATATAAGATTATATAAACTAAATAATATCCAGTTCTCATTGAATTCAAGTGGCTATTATTATTTGCAGCCCCTCTTCCCTCTGGCTAATATTTGAGGGTCTTATTAAATCAGAAAGCCATAATAAGGTATTTTAACATTTTGTAATTAGCTAAAACACTCATTTAAACCAGATTATTAAATATCAATAATATCAGGTAGTTCTGTGAAAATTCTTTTCTTTTTGTTTATAAATATGCAAATAATACTAAAGTGTATTGGGCGTGCCAGAACATCCAAGTGCTCTGTATTAAGGTTTGAAATACAGAGGCTCTGGCACATCCCCATAGCACTTTGAGCCTCATTTGCATATTTCTGCTTCAATGATTTTTATTTTATTTGTATCAGTTTATAAAATGCACAGAAGTACAAAAAAAGAGAAAACAAGACTAATATACAGGTCAGTAAAAACACAGCCCTTCATATAAATACCGTATTTTTAGGTAAAGGAAAAACCTTGATAAAAAGTGCCTGCATTTTACAGTCTAAAGACACTTCCTTAACTATTGGGTGAAGCGCTGATAAATAGTTTTTTTCAATCACACAGAGAGTTTTACATCTACACAGCTCTCTCCCTCCCTGCCCCACTGTGGTCCGCCAGCTGTAGTATGGAGCTTCCTCTCTCCTGCCCTGTGATGTAACAGGTTAGTGAACTGTCAGATCTGAGTGGGGGCATTCAGGAGCATTATGCTGGGTGTGAGGCACTCGGAAGAATCATTAGTGCCCCCCATCAAGTATAATGGTCCTTAGTACCCACTCCACAGTATAATGCTCCAATAGTGTCCCCCATAGAGTATTATACTATGTGGCATTAGTGCCTGCCACACAGTATAATACTCCATTAGTGCCTGCCACAGAGAATAATGTCCCATTAGTGCCCCTATACAGTTTAAGACCTCAATAGAACCCGCCACACAGTATAATTCTCCATTAGGGCCCACCATACAGTATAATGCCCATTAGTGCCCCACACACAGTATAATGCTGCATAAGGGCCCATCACACAGTATAATGACCATTAGTGCCCACCACACAGTATTATGCTCTATTAGTGTGCCCCATACAGTATAGCGTACCATTAGTGCCCACCACACAGTATAATGTTCTATTAGTTCATACACACCGTATAATGCTCCATTAGTGCCTGCCACAGAGTATATTGCTCCATTAGTGCCTGCCACAGAGTATAATGCTCCATTAGTGCCTGCCACAGAGTATAATGCTCCATTAATGCCCGTCATACAGTACAATGCCATTTGTCCACCAGGGAAAGTAAAATTAATATGAAAAATTTTTTCCTGATTTTTCTTGCCTAAACCTGGGGTGCATCTTATAGTCAGATGTGTTTTATATAGCTAAAAAGAAAGGATGTCCAGGAATTTGAATATGGCCTATCCTTGGGATAAATATCATACCGTAAATATCCAATCGGTGGGGGGCAGATAGCTGCTTATCCCCCCATCCTGCACAGATCAGCTATTCAGTGCTGCGTCTGGTCCCTGTGATATACAGTGCATGGAGCCAGAAGCAGATAGTTCTATACACTGTATAGTGTCTGGGTGACATTACTGCAGTTCAACTTGTGAATATCCCCTTAAGTAAGTGCCCAAAATAAACAGTCCATTAAATGTGTGTTTGTAGCACAAAACATTGAACACATCAATGTGAACTGTAAAGCAATGATACAATCACATTAACAGGGTCATGTCAACAAGTCTGCATTTTACCTAGCTGGATTATTGCTATTGGTAGTGAATATAAAATACAGTGCCAGACATAGTGCCACTTACTGGCAAAAATAGATGATAATAAAACTTTATATTAACTTTTATTACTGCTCATTAAAATAACAGTGTCAAAGGGCCCAAATACAAAACATATCATCAAACATTCAGATCCAAATAACAATAAATTGTGGCCCTGATGCCTGTACGTTGGGATTGGTTTGTATTTGAGCCTTCTAGTCTAGTTATGTTAGTTCAATGCAATATAATAATGGTTATGTCTTAATAATCAGCAATTGTTCCCCATAAAATAACAGTGCAACTAATCTCCCTCAATGTGCTGAACAGAAGCTAGTAAGTTATTACAGAAGGACAGCATAGTGACCAGGTGCCTGGTACAGTTCTCTCCAGACACAATCCAGTGTGGACAGCACATTGACACTGACAGAAAGGCCTCTGTCTTCTGGATGGTTGTGACCCTGAAGGAAACTGCAATCCCAATAATCATGGATCTGAAAACTGGACTGTCCGACTAGAATTGCAATATATAACACAAGTATAAACATGAAAACAACTCAATTAGGAGAGTGTCTTATTTTTGTCTATGCAGGTCTGGGAATCCCTATACAGAAATGCAGCCCTTTAGTTCAATCCCTTCCCGTGACACACAATTTTCGTTTATTCATTCTCCCCACCTTCCAAAAGCCATAACTTTTTTTTTTTTCCATTTACAGAGCTGTATCAGGGCTTATTATTTTGCAGTACAAATTGTTTTTCATAAAAAAAAAATTCAGAATGGAGTGATATTGTAAATAAACTGCATTTAGGCCATTTTCTCATGAGTTTTTGTATTAACCGAGTAGCCAAAATGTAGCAAGGTAATGTAATCTGTATTCTGTGGGTTGGTACAATTAGGGCAATACCAAATGTTAAGCATTTTTTTATGTTTTAACACATGGAAGGAAATTCCAAAACTTTGAAAAATAAAAAAAATTTCTTTGAGTTGCCATACTCATGAAACACGAAACTTTTTTATATTTCCATGTACAAAGCTAGGTAAGGCATCTTTTTTCTGATGCTTTGATCACTTTTTATTCCATTTTATGGAAGGTGAAACTGCGATAAAAATGACAGTGTGGAAATTTTGATCTTTTTTCCTGCTACACCATTCACCATATGAGATAACTATTTTTATATCTTTATATTTCAGGCATTTTTGGACACAGCGATGCCTAATGTGTTTATGTTTGATTTAGTTAATTATTTATTTTTAATCCTGATTTAGGGAAAGGGGGGTGATTTGAAATTTTATATTTTTATTTTTTATTTTTTAGCTTTTCCTTTTAGACCTCCTAGGGGATTGATCACCGGTACAATATACTACAATACTAATGCACTGCAGTATATTGAGAAATCCCTTTATGGATTCATGGAAATGGATTGCTGTCCCTGGCTCTCGCTACCCCTGGATTTGGTCATTTTTGGATGTGGGGACATCTAAAGTGTTTATATTTGATTTTGTATATTTATTTTAATTTACAGTTTAGGGAAAGGAGAGATATTTGAAATGTATTTTTTTATCAGACGCCTTTGTCACATTTGACTGTCATCTGAAGGGTTAATGCCCACAGCGTGTAATACAGTGGAGACCTGACAACTATGGTGCTCACGTGGCTTCTGAGCAGGTGCCATTCATAATGTCCCAATATCTACCGTACTATTATTGCGGATATCAGTATCAGGAAGGAGTTAACATTTCATGTATCATCATCTAAGAAGGTAATGAAGACATATTACTTGCATACAATGGCCTTACATCTCAGAGATTGTACAGGACCATGACATGACAAAACAGTCTAAAGATGCATCAGATTTATCATCCAGCATCAGCCACTGTGATAAATATGGTGCATTTTCAGACTGCCTAATTTACACTGCTGAACAAGTAGTGAATATAGTTAATTGTTAATGGGACTGTAGTGTCACCTTAAAGCATGGTGTATCTTGGGTAAATCGGTACTTTTACAAAGTAGGATTACATAAAGTGAGCTAGCAGTTCTGTTTTTGCATTTGTAAATAGTTCATTGTGTGATACAACTGCTCTGCTTCTGCTTCTCTTTTTCTCATATGGTGGCTTGTACCAATAAAACCACTTGTAATGCAAGTTGGAAAATCCCAGTTATTTTCCAGTGTATTCATAGTCATATTTACTGAGAGGTGTAAAACATTATGTTGTTAACAAAATTTTGATTTTAGAGTATGAACTTTGGTAAGAAAATCTGACATCTTTCACTGTGCTTATAGTTCTGAGTATCTTGTATAAAAACAATGGTCACAATATCTTACCTTCAGTCCAATGCTTGTGGTCAAGCAAGAACAATACAAAGGTATATTTGTGATTCTCAGCAGTTAAATTAGGATCAGGACACAAGAGGTTAATAAAAGGAAATCTATTGTAAACTAGATGTTCCCCTTTTTAAATATTGGCTAGGAAGTCTAGCAGTCTTCTATCTGTATGAGAGATAGGTGGCCCCAAAGATACCATTTCATTCCTACAAAATTGGGTGAATGTGCCTATTTATGGAAGAGTCAGGGAAGATGGCTTTTGGCTAAATGATCACGATATGATTCAGTGTTGGCCCCAACAACAGGACAATGTTGGCACCAACAATAATAAAGTAACTTCAAATGTTTGCTCATCTTCTAATAAAATGAATGCATATGTTAACTGAGGGTTGGCATTTTCTAGTCTTTGGATTGGTGGGCATCTTAACAACTAGTTTTACCCAAGAAAGATGACAAGGGATTGGGATCTGGTAGAAACATTTTTATTTAATGGTATCTCAGTTTGGGATATAAGTATATGTATGATATGCTGGTAAATGTGGAATAAATGTTCATCACCTTCAATACCTAATGACTTATAATCCATTACTGTAAATGAGACTCTGTTATATTATCCTGTACATTGGATTCCAGCATTGATATACACATCCATTGGCAGTGTTCCTCATAAAATTTGCAACTGCATGTCTTTCTATGAGTAATGGGATGCTTGTACGTTGACAAGTATTCACATGCTGTATTCCTCTTCCATTATATTTTCCTCTTCCTTTAAGATGAGCCGAGGGACCAATACACACAGTGACTGACTACGCTCTTTAGTTCAAATGTAACCTAATATTTCTCTTTCTTCCCAGTGAAGGATTGCTCCTCTCCTGAACTCACACATGGATAATAATTCACAAAATGATCTCTGCAGGAAAAGGCAAGTCTCCAGCTGTCCTGGAATTCTAAGAGATCCCTATAGAATTTCTTCTCTTACCTGGGACTCGTTGCAGCTTGAGGAAAGTGTTATGATGTCCATGAGATCTGACACAAACACAGTGTGAATGTACTAGAAAGCTCAGAACCAGTAACTTTCATTATAGACAAGACTCTATGGAACGCAAAGTCTCTATGTATATATACTGCAGGCAGAGTAGTTCACTGGTTAGTCCAGGGCAATATCTATTTGTTCGTCCAGTGTTTTGCCCTTTCCAACAATCAGTTTGCAAACAAATGCTATAACATTTCTATAGGCGCATATAGGGCAAACATATTCATGAATGTTATTTTACATTATAGGGGTTTGTCAGTACAAACATTGATAATTTATCGCTAGACTATTCCATTGATATCAGATAGCTATAACAAAGTGGTAGTAGTGTTAAAGTGGCTTGCTGCTTTTTTTCCTGTTAGTTCTGCTTACTCTGTGTACTGAAATGAAAAACAAAATATAGCAATAAGGAACTTTGAAAGTATATCAATAGTAAGAAGTATACCAAGTGGTCCACAGCAATAAAGCAAATCCAAATACCTAAAACAATATATCTGAATCCACTTTTTACAGTATAAAATTCCATAGAGAAAAATAATATAATCCCAATATATTTGAATTTATCCAATGTTTTTTTTTGTTAAATTCTCATTGTTCTGTTTAATCCATACAATATTAGGTGTTTAGACCTGGCTCTATTCAGATGTTGGTGGCGTTTTTCCACATGTGTACAAGCCTTCTGCCTCTGGCAACATCAGTTGCATTTCTAATATTACAAGAAGGAAGTACCTTTCATCAGGTCAGAGTGTATTAACCTGTGCATGCCTGCTGGAATCGACCCTAGCCCCCAACCCACCCCACACACACACACACACACACACACACACACACACACACACATGCACTTTCCTTCTCCTGTCCTGGTCTACAATAAACATTATAGACCTTTTCTGGCTATGTACAAATGATAAGATCTTTGCACCCAAACATAATCCTTTATGACAGAGCTGTAGAGAAATAGCTAACAATTTACATGATTGTTCCAAGGGGCTCACAGGGTAAAGATAGAGAGACCCCACTGCTCTGATCGCTTACTGGGATGCCCTGTTTCATAAATGGAGAGAGTCCAATAATGGAGGTATATTATTCAATAGATACAGATGCAGATCTGTTACATATACATGTAACTGCAGGTTCAGCTGTGTCGTGTGCATGCCGTGAATATTAAATACATATATCCAATTGTCATCTGACTGATCCTGCAGCTAGGGAGAGTAATAATAAATTAACATTATATGAGGGAATTTCTATTTCAAGGGGAAGTCCAGTATGGACAAACTCTTTATTATAAAAAGGTAAACTAGTCAGTCTAAGGGTACATTCTGCTGGTACCATAGAGATCATATATTGTGGGATTCTCAGCAACAGGTATTCAATTCTCTTGCAGTGCTATCAAAGGGAAAATGATGCATTAGGCAATTCTCAGTGACTGTCCTTGTAACCACTCTATTGGGGCAACTGACGAGGGTCCTGAACACGAGATCTGCTCTGTGAGTTATACCCGAAGGGGTAATATTTCTCATATGGTACAGGGACTTATTAGACCCTGCATGCCAAGCTAAGAATACTGGGTTAGGAATATGCAAATAAGAACTCATTGGTGGAAAAGAGGAATTTGCTCCTAGCACCACCTTTTAGGGAGCTACCTTCAAAAAGGTGGCGCTAAGAGCAAATTCTTCTTGTCCGTTTTTTTTTTCTTGTTTACAGTGAAAACACACACACACAAAAACAACAGAAGGGATCATTTTTATTGAAAATTGCATAAAAAAAGACTACACAAATAGAAAGACCTCCAGTTTTGTAAATCAGTGCTTCTAGCAAATCAGCATAATGGGCATTAATACATTTGTGTGAAGCTAGCCTTAGAAAAAAATGTAATAATATGTATATAAAGTATAAAGTGGAAAACTAGTGCAAGTTATCAAGCCTAAAATTCTGACAGATTAACAGCTGTCAAACCCTGTTGTATTCTCAATGTTTTTAGTTCTTTGAGTGACCTCTAGTGGTAAAATAGATTACTGCTTAAAAATCAGCACTTGGGTTTAACCCCTAGACACGATGTTAAATCTTTTACTGTACTGGCATTAAAAAAATCCTACAGATTTTTTAAATAAGCTTAGTCGTGGAAGAATAGTTATATAACCTATTATTATAATTTGCTTTCCATTCCTCAATATTTTCAGTATCCCACGTATAGTCAATTTACCATGGAAACATCAAAAACCCTTATTGTTTCCATGACCACTCTAGACTTGACAACTGTAACACCTTACTAATCGGTCTTCTACTCAATAAATCCCCTCTACAATCTATCCTGAATGCATCAGCCAGACTCATCTATCAGTCTAAATGCTACTACAATGCCTCCAGCCTATGCCAGTCATTGTACTGGTAACCTGTCCACTGTAGAATACAATGTAAATTTATGACCCTAAGCCACAAAACTGCAGCTCTCTACATCTCCTCCCTACTCCCAAACCATTCTCTACATTCTGCCAATAACCTGAGACTAACATCCTCTATAATCAGAACCTCTCACTTCTATCTCCAAGACTTCTCTTGAGTTGCACCAGTTCCCTGGAATACACTAGCTATACATTCAGATTAACACCCAACTTTCACAGCTTCAAGCACATACTTAAAAAAACCTCTTCAGACAGGCCTATAGCATTTCCTAATCTAACACTTCTGTACTTATGCTCTCCAAACAAACTATTCACCTTCCGTCCCCCACACTATCTATAAAGACATGATGCCTTTATCTAGGTGTAAGTGTGTATCCCCAGGCACTTTAGATATGTATATAAAAGGACACTGGCAATAACCTCTCATAAACATGGATGGACCACTGTATAGACACTTCTAACCTCTTGTAGTAAACTCCCACTACTATTGTGTGAACAGATTAATTACTTTGCAGTGTCTCATTTTGAATACAAACCATATGATCTATAAAGTGCTGTGGAATATGTTGCTGCTATATAAATACAAATGTATTATTATTATTATTATTATTGTTAAAGGGGTTGTGCAGGATAAACTAAAAATTTAACACTAAGCTAAAACCCCTCCACCCTCCTAACTTGTAATTTACTCCCTTTAAAAAAAAAAAAAATATATATATATATATATATATATATATATATATATATATATTTACCCATACCCTTGGGGCGGTCACATGCATATTTTATTATTTCCAATACTTCCCCCCTCTCACCCCATCATACTTAACTGTCTTCATGTCCTCTTCTTCTGCTGGGCACGAAGCATCACTTCCTTCAGGGGTGCCTGCGCAATAGAGCACTCTGGGTCTATTGCGCAAATGCTGGCAGAAGTAAATAGGAGAAGCAGCGGGCCTCCCATGTATGCGCAATAGAACGACTCTATTGCGCAGGAGCGGGTAGAGGTCAAGTGAAGAGGAGACAGCGGCACAGAAGAAAATTATATCCAGGACAAGAAGACAGGTAAGTATGATGGGTTGGGGAGGGGGTTGGGGGACTGAGTTAGTTACTTAGGTAGGAAGGGCTAGTAGTCCACAGGCTAGCTAGGGAAACAGGGAGGGAGTGTGAGTGTGGGAGGGAGTGAGAGGGGGATCCGTGTGAACAGCAATGCATCATGATAGTTGTAGGCTAAGACAGCAGGAAGCTACCCATGTAAACAAATGCAGATGATGCCAGGAGCTCCCAGAGAAACCCAGAAATCACTCAAAACACTGCTAAAGGTATTTGGGTGCACTTATTAACCCATTAATAGCACTAACAGACCTTTAAAAAAAATGCCCAGAAAATCCTAATAATAATAATAATAATAATAATAATTGGGTACAATTAATACAGGCAGGGGCATAGCTATAAAGAGTGCAGAGGTCGCAATCACTTGAGCCTGAGGGGGCTCCAAACGACTCTCTACAACATAAGAAGATACCAGTATTATACATAGCACATGGTAAGTGGGGGGGGGGGCTCCCTTACAAGAGATTGTGTCATAAAGACCCATTTTTCAACAGAAACGAGCATGGTGATCAGCTGATTGTCACATTGTCTATTGGTCATGAGTGGCTTGACACATGGAATGCGACACTTTTAGCCCATATCCCGGATACATCTGTGTGTGGTGGCTCTTGAAGCACTGACTCCAGCAGCAGTCTACTCCTTGTGAATCTCCCCCAAATTTTTTAATAGCCTTTTCTTAACAATCCTATCAAGGCTGCGGTTATCCCGGTTTCTTGTGTGCCTTTTTCTACCACACTTTTTCCTTCCAATCAACTTTCCATTAATATGCTTTGATACAGCACTCTGTGAACAGCCAGCTTCTTTAGCAATGACCTTTTGTGGCTTATCCTCCTTGTGGAGTGTGTCAATGACTGCCTTCTGGACAACTGTCAAGTCAGCAGTCTTCCCCATGATTGTGTCGCCTACTGAACCAGACTAAGGGACCTTTTTAAATGCTTAGGAAGCCTTAGCAGCTGTTTTGGGTTAATTATTCTAATTTTCTGAGATAAAATTTATTGAGATGCACTTGTAGGTTGTATTAACTTACACTAGACAATCTAAAGATTCTCCAGATTTATTATCCAGCATCAGCCACTGGTCACATTTTCAGACTGCCTGCCTAAATTTACACTGTTAGGCTAAGGCCCCACGTTGCAGAAACGTAGTGTTTTTGTTGTTGAAGATTTTTCCATTCCTTTTTGTAGCCACTCCTCACTTTGGCGCACCAAAATCTGCAACAAAAAATGCTGCATTTCTTCAACACGGGGCCTTACTATAGGTTCACACCTGCGTTCAGGTTTCCGTTCTTCGGGTCCGCTTAGGGACCAGAAAAATGAAAACCCAATCCACTTAAAGAGCAATTAGACAATGACGGGGTCCGCCAGGTTTCTGCCCGCAGGGCTTGCAGGGCTTTTCCCTCCACATTGTTCAAGCGGATTCGGGGAATGAAACCCCGAACGGAATCCAGGCACAGTGTGAACTTAGCCTTACACTGTGCATTTTCCAAAAATGTTGCAGCCAGATGTCTAACATCTACAGTAAGTTTAAGGTCACAACTTTAAGGTCAGTGGTGTTTTTATCAGGTATGGTGTTTTTTTCTGGTGTTTTTATTTAGAGTTCTGTTTTTCTGAAATGCCAAGAAAAGATAATGTATAAAATGTTACACTAAACCCCACCCCCTCAAAAACACAGCAAAAAGAGAAAAATCCAGAAAGTGTACGTAAAACTAAATAACTTTTTTATTATACAATGAATAAACTTTATATGCTGAAAGCATAATATATACTATGTAATTTTATGTAATGCAAAAGAGGTAGAAATGATGAAGGGTTGCAGTGCATTATGGGGTGACAATGTTACTTACAGCTTCCATTATTCAGTTGGTAATATAAATTTTATTTTATTTTTATGGCCAGTATGCTGTTAGGAACCAGATACCTGTAACAATAAAGTGACTTATTACCACAGATTCACAATATGGACAGTTCTGCAAGCTATAATAACTGTCCCCCCAAAATATAGATTCACTAATACAACCCTACCTTCAGATATATCAACTCTGTAATAGATTAATGTTTTCTGTTTAGAGCCTCAGATTGTCCCCCTGGAGAATGTGGATTGGAGGACTGTTGTCCACAAGAGAGGCTGAAGAACAAACAATGGGAAATGATCAAAGTCTAAGTCCAGTTTGACCAGAGAGAAAGCTGTTTAGCATCATATTCCAGCTTCTCAATTTAGATAGGTAATAGCACCACCTACTGGCTGTGGGTAAAATAGGAATAAATTCCTGCATGGACATAGTTTAAACCAGGGGTGTGCAAACTTTTTTGCCAACAGGGCTAGATTTGGTTACATGAAAATGTGTGGGGGCTGATCTTTCAGCCTGACATTCTTTTAACCATTAAAGAGAACCTTTCATGTCCTCATATATGTGCAGTATTATATACCACTAGAAAGCCAACATCCAACACATCTATGAGGATGTGAAAGGTCCTCTTTAACATTAAATACAAATTAACTATTTTATAACATTTTTATTGCAAATGGTATACTTTTTGTTTCTTCATACAGAGCTTAAAAATTAGCCCCCATGACTGTTCTCACACAATATAATGACCCCATCACTGGTCCCTATGCATACACTATGAGGGACCAGTGAAGACGCAACTTAATGGGGGGAACCATTGAAGTGGCCACTGTTTGGGGGGAATAGTGAAGGGGCCACTGGTTTCCCCTATAGGAGTATTAGGCCATTACTTACCTGTCTGCTCCCCGATCCTGCTCTGTCTCCCTCCTCGGTGTGCACTGTTGTGACGTCATGTGCACCCGGAGCAGGAAGAAGCAGGAGGTGCTGTAGAGCAGACAGGTAAGTATTGGAACTGAGCCTGTGGCCTACAAGCTCTAGTAGTAGCAGAACTGGGTCGGTGGCGCAACTTCTGCCCTGTTCTGCCAATCCGGTTTTAACAACCGGATCAGCAGAACTAGGGAGAACCAGGCTGTATTAATTTACTGCACTCAGCTCCTGCTCGAGGCCTCCTCTTCCCTCTTCAGCTTTCAATGGGCTCTTTGCGCTGCACATCAGGTCGCGATGATGTAATGTGTGGCATTGGGGCCCCCTGGTGGCTAATGAGGGAAAAGGAGGCTGCGAGTGGGGATAGGTAAATTAATAGGAGCCATTACCGGACCCCCACTGCCTATTAAAAAAACAGTGGGGATGTGGTAGGGCCCCCTAAAGGCTGGTGGGATGGTGGAAATTTGAACACAGGCCGCATTTGACCCGCAGACTGAAATTGGGACATGCCTAGTTTAAACAATATAAGCAAAAGCCCAATTTCAAGCGAAACTCTCACACAAACCAAGAATCAGGTCAAGCAAAATCATTTGCAAGAGAAAGCAAAAAGGCAAATAGGAAAAGTTATTGTGGTCTTACACTTAACAGTCAATAAGGTTATACTAACTATACATAACAGATTTATAAATGGAGTGTAGAAGGGTAAGGGTACTAATGGTAGCCAGTCATATCCCAGAAGTTTTCATCTACATTAGATTTCATATGCAGTCTTTCTACCATAAATGACAAGTAGATCATCTTTACCTGATCTTTCCGTGTGTATTCTTATGTAGTTATGTACCGTATTTTTCGGACTATAAGACGCACCTGACCATAAGACGCACCTAGGTTTTAGAGGAGGAAAATTGGGGAAAAAAATTTGAAGCAAAAAAATGTGGTAAAATATTTAATAACATATGAGAGTTGCAGTTTTGGAACAGGGCATCTTTTTTTTTTGCGGGGTCAGGTGTACTTTTTAGTTATACCATTTTGGGGAATGTCTATTGCTTTGATCACTTTTTATTCATATCAGAGGCGAAACAGCGAAAAAAACAGCAGTTCGACACTTTAGATTTTTTTTTTCCCACTACGACATTCACCCTACGGGAAAAATATTTTTAAAAGTTTGTAGACCGGGCATTTTCGGACACAGCAATACCTAATATGTATGTGTTTTACAGTAATTTTCTGCTTTTATATGTATTCTAGGAAAAGGAGATGATTTAGAACTTTTATTTTTTTTATACTTTTTTTAAAACTTTTTTTTTTTTTTTACACTATTTTATTAGCCCCCCTAGGGAGCTTGAACCTGTATTGCACTCTATGGGAGATTCTGTACATTACTACTGAGGCTGGTCATAGACCAGCCGCAATAGTAATATTACTATGACAGGCGTGGGAGCCTTCATTAGACTCCCGGCTGTCACAGGAACAGTTCGGCTCCTGCGATCTCGCCGCACAGGAGCCGGCCTGCAACGAAAAAGTTAGCCACCGGCCCCGGGGGGAAATTTTAATATCTTTGGGGGGGCTTACAGGTAGGAATGCCCACGATCAGAGTGGACTCTGCATTAGCTCCAGGCCTCTGCTGTACATTACAGTAGCTATGGCGACAGCTCTGCAGCAGATCGGTGGCCATTATCTTTACAGACTCAGCATCCGCCGTGCTATTACGGCGGAAGCCAGAATGGGTTCGCATAGTCGGGACACCCGCTGCTCCAAGCCCAGGGCCCGCAGCATCACCCCACTCCTCCCGCTGCAGAAAGCTGGTGGCAGTAGGAATGGGGCGATGCTGCGACTCCGCTCCTCCGCCCCGCCAAAACACCCACATTCGGACTATAAGACGCACCACCCATTTTCCTCCCAAATTTGGGGGAAAAATATACGTCTTATAGTCTGAAAAATATAGTATGTATCAGAAAACCGCAGCGGAAACACATCACATTTTTTCCGCAGAGTTTTTCACAGAAAGTCCTCAGAGTTTTCCTCTGCAGACTTTCTGCTCTTGTTATACCTATACAAAAAACTTCAGCGTTTCCGTAGGTATAATTGATATGCTGCGATTTACAGAAACACAACTTTTTCACTGTTGATTTTTTTTGCAATGTGTGGATGGAATTAGCCAGAATCCCATCCACTTTGCAGGCACTGTAAAAAGTTGCATTTTTGCCACAGCGTTTCCGGCTGTGGCCAAAACGCTGCATTTCCACAATGTGGGGCCCCGGCCTTTACGTGCATTTTACACATACAAACATCTGTCTATCCAGTCAGACCAATGTCAATCTAAATTGATGTGTGTAAATGGTCAGTTGATCTGACTGCAGTGTATCATCTGCCACAGTTATAATATACACCACCTATAATACGATTATGGTATGTAAACGTTACCTAAAACCGATAGGAAATACACTTCCATCATAGGGAATCGAAAAGTTTTATTGTATGAAGAGAATAAAAAACAATAAAGGGAGTCTGTTACCAGAACTCAGCATATCAATGCAGCCCCGAACACAGACAGGTTGGGGTCACCTGAATCAGATGGTGTTTTCCTCTTGTGAATCAGTGCTAGTGTCTCCACTGCTCAGATATCACTGTTTTTGTCAATATGCAAATGGACTCTTTGAAGCAATGAGAGCCTTGCCGTTGCTCCAAAGAGGTAAAGTGACAACACCTTTATTGCCTTTGACATAAATGGCAATATCTTGGCAACAGAGGCAGTGATTCACAAGGGAAAACACAATTTGATTGATGTGACTGTGACCTATCTATCTGCAGGGCTGGGTTGACATGCTGGGTTCTGGTGACAGACTCCCTTTAACAAAACATGGATGTGTAAATGGTCTAAACAGAGCAATTTTATTGTGTAATATCAGTCTAGTCAGAAAGGAGTGTGTATAAAACCAGCTTTATGCATTAGGACCAAAGAATTGAAAAACTGGTACAAATAAGGGTGAATATGGACAGCAGGTGAATATTAATAGAAACTCCCTGACTAGATGTTCAGCAGTATTGCAGCATATAGCGTCATTGTCTCCTTTATGTCATGCTGTAAAATCTTGAATCACCTACAAAATGTCTAAATGATACATTTTAAAAGACTGCTTGCAAAGGTCACACGTCAAGAATGTGGAATGAAATGCATCATAAAGTGCACGACAAATACCTCATATTTCTTAGACCTTATCTTAGACTCTTGGACTTTTACACACCATTAAATATGCGTACAGTCTACTGATTTCCTTACGAGACATATAAGATCACCGGCAGGGTTTCTGAACTATTATACATTATTTGCTATATAATTTTATTTTCTGACCCTGAATACTTTATTTGCTGTATTAAATAAATACAGTGGGGAAAAAAAGTATTTAGTCAGCTTTGCGCCATTTTTTATTTTTACCCGACTCATTCCACTTTTGAAAACTGGTTGGAAAAGAGGGCGTGGCTAGCCTGTCTAGCTGTCTGTCTGCCAGATATTAAAGGAAAATTTTTAAAGTCACAAAAATTGTTGATGTCTAGTAAGGAGATGGCATAGAAAGTGGAGTAACATCTTAGAACAAAAGTGCTAGACTTATAGATATGCCAAATTTAGCAAACATTGTACAACATTTGATAAATCTGAAAAAATTACACCAATGTAGACTCCAACAAAAATAACTTTAAAATTCTGCCCTAATTTGTTCTCCATAAAGTTTACTGTGGGCGTGCAGTCTTCCATGTATCCTGCATTATAAGGGTAATGTACACATAATATAAAACCATAAAGCATGAGAACAAAAAGACCGACTAAAGAAAAATCAAATGTTAGCATAGTTTCTATTACAGACTGACAAATGCTTTCTTCTCTTGTCTTGATCATAAAATAATTGCTTGTTTCACAAATCTGCAACACTGTCCTTATCCGTCAAAAAGAGCAGTTAGCCCCCATGCAAATGTGCTTTGTCACAGTGCTAGACGTGTTTTTAATGGCTAGCACACTGACTCATTCTTTTCTTATGGCCCCATACATAAGAACGTGTATTATTACAAGTCTGTGTGGGGGACCTTGAACCCGGAGGCAAAACTCAGGACAAGTCCTATCTTTCCACAGTGTATAATAGGTGGAGGCCCAGGGGATGTGTAAAAAAAAAAAAATAACAGTTAGGTTAGATTCACACAACCGAGGTGCACATCCATTTTTCACAGCCATCTTGCATCCAAGAAGCACCCTCTTTCACAGATCCCCCAAACATTCAGTGTATGGAGGGATCTGTGAAAATTGCCAAAAATAGGACATGACCTATATTTTGACGGTCTGTGACAACCGACCGTAAAAATAACGGTCATGTGAATAGCCCCCATTCACTGATATTGAAATGAATGTTGACGTGTGCGCCTGTTAAAAAAATGGATGTCACATGGCCATTATTCACTGTCATTTGAATGTAACCTCATACTCACCTTCCCTCACCTCTTCTGGGCCTCCTTGCAGCATCAGGAGCTCTCTCTTGGTCCTCTTTTGACCTCATGGGTGACATTATGCACCCAGGAGTCACCACCTGTGGTTGGACCTCATAGGTCACATTGGGCACGTCAACATCATGACGTCATGGCGCTTGGTGCAGCCCATATGACCCAGGATGTATAATGTCACCCTGGAAGCCAGAAGAGGACCCAGAGAGAGCACCAGATGCTGCAAGGAGGCCCAGAAGAAGCGAGGGAAGGTGAGTATAACTGCTATATTTTACACCTCCCCCAGGCCTCCACTTATTATATTCTGGGGTCTGAAGAGACCCCAGAGTATGCTAATTTCACTTCTGGTTCTATCCAAACCAAAGTTTGGCCTGAAACGAATCTTTAGACCAAATCATCCTAACTATATCTTCAGACTCAGGATAATTTATGAAATTTATAGGTCCATGTGCCATCCATGTCGTTTCCTACAGAATCATACTTGCACATGTTCATGTGTATGTAGGCCTAGAGTATGTTCACACACAGGCAGAAAATATAGTCACTGAATCTGATCAGATTTTCATATTATAGGGTATCACGTAAAAAAAAAAAAAAAAGGCTTCAGAAAAACAGCAGGAAAAAAACAGTAAAACAACACATTTTTCACTGCTTTTCTCCTGTGTTTTTGATTTTTGCTCTGCCTATATAAATCTATGTGGAAAACACAGCATTTCCTCAGGTAAAATTAACAAACTGCATTTTTTTCTACAATGTGTGGATGAGATTAAATAAAATCTCATTCACTATTCTGAGACTGTAAAATGCAGAATTTTCTTTTACCCAACCCAAAACACTGCATTTTCACAACGTGCTGTTTGGTGCTGATGTTGGAGAAGATTTTGATGCTGATGACTGAATTATCTGCTTCCCAATGGTTATATAGGCTTTTCTTCCTAAAGTTAGGGCATGGAGTTTTTTTTGAGTTATAACCCCATCTGTATTTCTAGCTGTACAATTGAGAAGATACAGCTGGAAACATATCAAAAGTGTATTATCCTGCACAAAATATAGAAAAATTATCAGAGACTTTTTTTTTCCTCTCTCCCACCTCCTATTCCTCCTTCCTACCTACCCTCATGCTTTCTCCCTCACTTCTCGCCCCGACATCACCAACGTGTATGCACCTTTTAGATAACTGAAGTTACTGCACGTACTCAATTGCTATTGATAATCCCTGAGAAGTGAAATATAGGGGACCTTTTACTCCATGGGATCATTTATCCTTTGATATTTTGATTATAATAATTTTTTTTGACCACAATGGTATTAAATATGATAAAAGTTATACTTTAATTATATATTTTTTCCATTGCGCCTTTTCCCTTGTTTCTTTCCCCTTCCTACTGTTCAGTCATATATCAACTTTGAGTGGTGTACGCTGCAGTGGTTAAACCATCTCCAATTGGGTAGATGCAATTTTACAGTAGGAGTGGAATGTTTTGTATTTACCGTGAAGGTATCATTAATCCTGAAGATGCTGGTACATTAATGTAAATACAGATATGTAAATGTGTAGCCATATGTGGTCTTCATGGCAAGCTTTTCATTGCGCCATTTTTGATGCATCATTTTTTGATTGTCATTTTTTTACTCCCCACCTTCCGAAATCCCTAACTTTTTTTCTGCTTTTTTATTTTTGCATTCAGAAATTGTACTTCATAATGGTACCATTTAATATTCTATACGATGTATGGAAAAGCTAGAACAAAATTCAGAATGGGATGGACTTAGAGAAGAACTGCATTTGCGACAATTTTTATAGGTTTCATTTTAACGGTGTTCACTGTGCAGTAAAAATGACATGTTCCTTATATTCTTTGGGTCAGCATGATCACAGTGATAACACATTTCTATAGTTTTTGTCATGTTTCAGCACCTTCACAAAAATCCAAAACTTTGAAAAATGCAAAAAAAAAAATTTTAGTCACCATATTCTGAAATCCGTAACTTTTTAAAGTTTCCAGTACAAATGTGTGTAAGGTGTCTTTTTTTGGCACACGATGTTGTTTTTATTTGTATTATTTTGGGAAATTCCCAATATTTTGATTACTTTTTGTTCATTTTTTGGGGGGAGGTGAAATGGTGATTCAGTGATTTTGATTTTTTAATGCTATGGTGTTTGGGCATTTTCAAATACGGGATGCCTAATTCATTTATATATGTTTTTCTATATTTTTATTTGGGATTTAGGTTAGTCTTTACAAACCTGCGAATATCAAGATATCAGAGAGGTGGGGGACGCACTGGGCGGGGTGCAGAGGTGGGATTGGGGGGCATAGCAGGACTACATGCCCATGATTAGAGAGAACTCTGTAAAACAGCGGAGCAGGCGCCATTTTTAAAGTGTGGACATCTGCTGAATTAATACTATGGATGTCAGCAAGGGGTTTAAAAAAGGGTTTGGCATTATTGGGCTACACTGACCATATTTGCAGCATACTCATAGGTGGTCAACCTGCAGCAGGAAAGAATTGACAATTCTGGAGAAACAGCTGTAAGTGTCTGTGGACTGTGGAAAGTATAGTAAGGCTTTGGTCACATCTGTGTTGGGTGACCATTCGGGGACTTCATCCCTGATTCCGCTTGAAATATGTGGAGAGAAAAGTCCTGCAAGCAGGACTTTTCTCTATGCCGATTTTGGATGGAAACCAGGCAGAAACCCGGCAGACCCCATTATAGTCTATGGGGGTTTCAAGATTTTCTGCAAGTAACCGCTTTTTAAGTGGATTGGGTTTCTGTTTTTCGCATCCCCAAGTGGACAGAAGAACGGAAACCCCAACACTAGTGTGAACCTAGCATAAAGCACAGCTCCCGACAGTACAAGAGATGTATACCATGAGATTATTCTTCTAAAGTTGCACAACTAAGCATGATCTGTGAAGTGTAACAATAAAGTCTTTATGTATCTATAGCTTGTAGCTCTTTCTTCATGACATAGACTGTCCATAAACAGAAATTATATGACATCACTTTAAGAAAATAAAATTAAAATAACTTCACAAAATACTAGAAGATATAAAAAAAATCAATAAATCTTTGTCACAGACCCAGCTATGACAAGTGAAAAGAGATTGGGAACTGAAGAGAAAGCAGCATAGTCAGTGGAATAGAGAAACAATGGCTATTTATACAATGACAATGGCCTAAGAAAGTTTTGCAGCCCTTGGACATAGAGACACTAAATGACCTTCTCACCGCAAAGCACAATAGCTTTGTTTCTGTGAAAATCTGTGATTATTTTAACACCTACAAAGAGTGTGATCATGTCCAGATCTGATAACTCCAAATACATAACCATGTACAATGAAAGTGAACTAAATAAGTCCACAAAATATATTATATATATTCATATTATTGACTTCTGTGCTAACTAATATGGCAACCACTACAGCTCCAGCAGGCTTGATATGCAGCTAGGGGCCCAAGGCAGTAAGACAGTGGGGAAAAAAGTATTTAGTCAGCCACCAATTGTGCAAGTTCTCCCACTTAAAAAGATGACAGAGGCCTGTAATTGACATCATAGGTAGACCTCAACTATGATAGACAAAATGAGAAAACAAATCCAGAAAATCACATTCTCTGATTTTTAAAGAATTTATTTGCAAATTATGGTAGAAAATAAGTATTTGGTCAATAACAAAAGTTCATCTCAATACTTTGTTACATATACTTTTTTTCCCCACTGTATATCCAGGTGTCATGCGTTAGAATAGATGTACAGCCATGAACATACACACTTTCCAGTCACAGTCATTACCTTCATAACTATGCTCCCAGAAATGTCATAGTCACAGTACAATACAAGAACATTCCTCCATATAAGTGACAGTACGTTCACACATAATAGTACCTGCCACATACAACCCATAACAATGCTAGCCGCACTGTACTATAGCAGTGTCAGTCACATTGTACATTATCAGTTCCAACCATTTCCCCCTAAAACAATGCAGCCATAATGTACCAGAACAGTGAAGCCACATAATAATAGTGCTAGCAATATTGTACCTTAACAATGTAGCCACATGCTCCTATGATAACAGCAGCTGCATTGTACCAAAGCAGGGGCAGCCACAAGTCTAACAGTACAAGTCACATACTTCCATAACAGTGCCAGTCAAATGCCTCTTATTGTATGCCCAGAAACATTTCATGATCTTAATTACTTTACAACTATATTTTTATAAAGTGCAAAGCCAGCATTATCTTCCTTCCAATTTTTCTCAAGTGGCCTTCAGTCACTGATCTTTATGTGACTCAATGTTTTTTGGATGAAATTTGTGTGTGGGTTCATTTCATTGTATCATTCAGACATCCTGTTTTTTCATGGACTGTGGGTCTGTGAAAAAAAATGGATGCAGGTTCTTTTGGGGAGATGCATGAATTATAGTCCATGGATCCATGATAAAAACAGATGATATCTGTATGTTATCAGTTTTTTACAGACCCACAAAAATAGAATACAATGTTAGTCTGCATCTTAGACTTTAATTTAAATTTCTATATGATTAATTGCCAATCATTGTTTATTCATATTAACTGATATATACTTATATATATATATATATATATATATATATATATATATTAGGTCTGTAGAGGTTTTTTGGACTTGAACAAGAATGTTTTTTTTTCTCACTGACAGCAAACAAAGATCTGAAATGGTGAGAAACTGAAATATACATTATAATAAAAAAAATATCTTTTACTTTTGCAGAGGTGAAGCTTTATTTATTTATAGCTTTATTTTATCGTTTTGCTCATTCTTGAGTTAAATCGATCTAAAAATAATTTTACTCCTTAGAGCCCAGTGCCGAATACTTGTTCAGTTTCTATCTTGTGTAGTAAACTGTTGGTGCCCTAGTAAGCAGTGACATTACAAGAACATTAAGAACAGAGCCTGATGGGTATCTATCCATCCCTATTACCCCTTGCTCTGGAATGCTCTCCACTAATGATTTCCTAGGCAGCATCATCTCTTTAAAGCCTCAGCTGCTGCTTCACAGATTCACAATACATTCATATTATATCTGTGTGAATATCCATACTTTCAGCAACCATTTTACATTTTATTGCCAAAACCATATCTATCATATTTTACTTCTGCTGTCTAGTTTCCTGCTAGTACTGTACTTTCAATGTATATACACTACAGTAAATTTCTTTGGTGTGGTACATAATAGCCCAGTAATTCTGATAGTCTGGCACCTTTTCAGCACCAAACTGCATGATAATTTCTGAAAAACTGAAGGAGGTTAAGTAGATGTTGGCTATGCCAATAAAAAGTTGGCATATTTAGAAAATATATAGATAGAGAGAGAGAGAGTAAGAAGAGAGAGATACAGTAGATAGATAAATAGATAGAGAGATACGTTGGATATAATGCACATATTTAATATATAAAATATATTTCTGTGATACAAGATGCTATGGATATTGACAAAAGCAAATAGTCAGATTTCATGTGACTTCCGGTCTGTCCATTTATATCTGTAGTCTTGTTCTTATTCACACTGCATAATGTTGTAATTTGCTGTGTGTCAACTATCAGGGAATCCCCAGAAAATTCAGCTATCCATAGAAACTCTGTAGATTATTATTTGATTCCTCATAAAGCTAAAGAGTTTAATGCCTACAATAATGTTGTATTTTACTGAATTTTTTATAACCAGGAGGTCCCAGGAGGTTTCATAATCTGGGACTAAATGATTTCACCCTTTCATACTTGAGGAAGAAACCATCACAGGTTGTCACATGCCAGTTTGTGACCAGGCCCATTCCATTGCTTACATCTTAAGCACTGGTCTTCTCACTGGTGTTCCATGCTAAACTATTGCTATATAGTCTCGCTATGAGATCTGAGGCTTCTTGATAGCAGGGTTTTGTGGCATTGTACATCATTTGTGTCAGTTTCTGTTTATAATATCTAAAACTTTTGTATTCTTAAAAACATATTGGATACAAAATAGCTATACACAAGAGTGAACAAAGCAGACTTTCCATATATACAACAATAACAAAATGTGATGCTATTGTACAGTATTTGTACTTAGAATAAGAACAACATTAACCCATAGAATGTTTGATGTCATGGAAAGCTATATACTCTTATAGGGACACATTTTAAGCATTAATAGATTGGTCCCGAGAACTGGTCATCTCTTCAACTTCTTATTGGGATATGTTACAAGCTGCACCCAAGATCAAGAGGATGTGGTGATGTACCCAAATCATTCTGGATGAGGTTAGACAACCAGCCATTAGAAGCATGTGAGTCCTGCTGAATAATCCATGTCTTCGGATGCCCTTTTTATGTGTTTTTTTCTTTCTCGACAAATGACAGTCTTATGAAAAACAAATCTGAGGTGGTCTAGTTGGTCTTTGTTTCTCAGAGCAAGAAATTTCTGCATCATTGGTCCCAGACAAGACTTCCATTAACTCCCAATCCATGATGGAAGCGCGTGGAACAAAAAAGGCAACACTGTGTCCCATCCCAAAGACAAGCATGAAAACAAATGTTGCAGGAACCTGATAGAATAGAATCATCCGCTGGCAGTGACTGCATACATTTACCTACCTCAGTGTCTATTCAGGCGGACTTTCCAAGCCAGTGTCAATAGAGATAGATTGGACAGTGTTGCTATGGGAACAAATCAGTAGAAAAGTGATGGCTTCTAGGAAAGCAGCAAAAATAAAGGCCATGTTTGTTCTTGTGAGATGCGGCTACATTTCTAACAATCCCTGAAGATGTGGGGAGCAGGACTAATTGGGACACAGCAGAAGAGAGCAAACTTTCAGCTACTCTACACTCAAGGGTTTGCACAAAGAATTAACACAATCAGCAACCTGAGGGTATGAAAACTCTCTTAACACCACTAGTTCTAGAAACTCTCAGTCTGAAGAGTTTGCTACTTGTTTATTTTAAGTGTTTGTGTTTTTTTCTTTGTCACCTATGAGCATTGACTGGTACAAGAGGCCTAAAGAACGAGCTCCATTCTATTGAACAGACCCCAATATTCTGTGAAATGCACCACTTATTGGACTGAAAAAATAATCAATTATATAATCATAAAATTTCACATGATTCTGTCACTGTTTCAACATTTCAGATACATTTACCCAAATGCATGTATTTCTTTATTTCCAATTTCTACATGTTTTACATTACAGTGCTGTGTATTTTGCTTTATAGCTATATCCGTATTGATATGCATTAGTAAAATGCCCAGTTTAAACAACATACACTAAGGCTGCTGAACGCTGATATGGCCAACAGGTGTCTTGCCCAACCTACTCATGAACATGCACTCTCGGTTCAGTCACGCAAGCGTGTTTATCTAATGAGAAGAGGATAACAATATCAAATGTTTACATCAACATTAGCATCCCTACTCCTTCCCTTAAACAAGTAGATGCTACATCAAAATTTTCAGTGTCTACTGACAATAAAGGCATTTTCTTGCACCTTAATTTTGTTGTCCATCAATATGAGCTCAGTGGGGGTCCAATTCCTAGCAACTTCATAAATAAACTGTAGGAATGGGGACACAAGGCCCATTTTGTAGTAGCTGTGTGTAGTACCACAGCTTACTGGAGCTCCCTTCAAGGTAAGAAGAAATCACCAGGTAAAGTGCTATACACAGCCTCTACAGAATGGGTATAACACAATCCTGCTCAGAGCTGCAACCACTTCAAGTAGCTGATTCTGGGGGTACCCATTCAATTGCTGCCGACCATCTTTAGTTAGCAGGGATGGGCAGCAGTAAAATGTATTTATATATTGCTTATGCTATGCTTGTATATTAGAAATTGTAAAAGTGTTTCCCTGTATTTTGTAGAAAGTAACCCAATAGCTGTCTTATGATATTGCAGATGACTGTAACTTTACATGGATTATTACAACTACCATCCAACTTGTATGCTGCTTCAGTTACCTAGTATTTATTTTGAGTAATATTTTCAGTGATTGCTTTATAACTTACTATATCTATACAATACATTATATTCTATGGTGGCATGTACAGATAAGAATTTGGGAAGTATATCATTAAATCAGACACTGAGATATATCAAAATCAAATTACTTCCTTTATTTTTAAAAGGGCCTGTGAAATGAGCTCAGCGATCTGATTGGTTGATGGACTACTGCTCTACTTTTCTGTTGTACGTACAGTAACAGTATCTTCACTATAGCTGTTTGCAACAGAGGGTAATGTTGACATCCATCTAGTATACTTATTTGGTGCATAGTAAGGGTACAATTACAAGGTGTGGTCATGATGTGGCTGTGATGTAGCCATGTTGTGGATAAAAAAAGGGCAGCTATGTCATTTGCCATAGTATTACATTAATTCACTAGAAACCAATTGTTATTGAGTATTTCTCATTAAGGACTGTGTGGTAAGCATGCCACTATAAACTTGGATCACTCAATTAGCTTGTAAAGAATTTTATTGGAATACTGTGGCAGCTGTCATGACTGCCAAGTTTTTGGCCGCACAATGGCAGCTGCATCTCAACCGCATTATAAACACACTATGTAACATTACCTTAATTGAAATATCACAAAAGAACTGAAACCTTACAATGCCAGCATGTACAAAAGTTCAGAGTTGTAATGAAACATATATACATTACTCATCAGTGACCCATTATCTGTTATCTGTCTATTACAATCCTCAACAGAGAAATTGCAACACCAAGAAGGAAAAGTCTTTACATTATGGAAATCACAAGATCATGTTAATGATATGCAAATGATAAAAGCTGGAAACAAAATGTTCATAACATCTTAATTTATTCAGTATTGTTTATGAGTGCCATGCACAGAAGTACACATACTTATGCATTATAGCATACCATAAATGGGGATATTAATGGTTGTCTGAGGAATGTTATGCCACACTGAATACACTTGGGCATGCAAATCATAAAGATTGGCTGCTGGCACCACCCTTTGCAATTGCTGATAAATTACATTCCAGATGTGCTTGATAAAAGACAAGTCCGAAGACGCGACATGCCATAGGAGCATGTTTAGGCCATGCAGATTGCTCACAGTCGCACAAGCAGCATGTGGCCTGACATTGTCCTCTTGAAAAATAAGCATACCATTTGTTCCACAACCAAATCAGCTGTTAGTGCACCTGAAATGAAAACTAGAGGAGTCTGGTTATCATACATTATGCCACCCCAGTCTCACAGCGGGTTCTACACCATTCCCTATTACTTCATATCTCACAGAAAATAAATGGTTTCATTTATTTTCTGTGAGATATTATGCCACCCCACACCATAATCCCATAAGCACTGGCCTAGGCATTCCCTTGTGAAGGCCTCTTCATGGCATGGCCCAGATGGTCTCCTGATGAATCTCCAGCTATCACTGAATCCAAGAAAAAAGTGGGAATCATTGCTGAAGACGATAGATTCAGCCTCTATTGCTGTCTTGCTGTGTATCATGATAGCCTTTGAGAACAGTGGCGTGAGGTCAAAGGATCACCTGCAGCTGGACAGCTGGCTCATAACCCAATGTCATGCAAACACCTTCTGATGGTTTGTGTCAACACTGTTTGCTGTCCTAGGCTTGAGATGTGATGTCCAATTTCACTTGCAGTACAGAATGGATCACTATGCGCCATTCTTCCAATGAGACGATCCATCTGTTCATCTGTGTGCACCTATTGCTGTAATTCCAATTCATCTTTATTTTCTCAGCCACCAGGACACCCAACATTGAACAGTGCTGATATCTCGGCCTGGTGATCTGCTTGAGTAATAAACCAAGACCTCTACGTTCAAAGATTCTGTCCCTCTCAGATAAGTGGCAATAACTGGCACTTAAACACACAGGAGGCATCACACAATCATCCCACATCACTTCATCTGAGTTTTTTGAGGTTTCATGTGGCTAAAAATCTTTGCTTTCAATCTAGCTTTTATGCCCCTCCTACATGTCACAGATTGGAGCTAGGTGCTTGAAAATGAAATCGTTTGCAGATCTTAGCGACACTTAGCATTACGGATGTAGATTTAGATGTGGATGGACTTTAAACAGAATTTTCAGTTGCAATATGTCTGTGTCAACTAGGTGCCAGTAGTATTTGGCAGCTCATGGATAAATCAATGTGATTAAACCATTACAACGTACAAATATCACAATTTATTTATTGTTATTAAATTGATCGTAAAATATTGTATTACATAATAATAGCAATTAAATAGAATATTTCAATAATTATACTTGGCCTTTGGATATATAATGTTACTACGGCTAGGTTCACACTAGTGCTCGGTCTCTGCTCGGGGATTTCGTTCCCAATTCTGCTTTAAAAATGCGGAGAGAAAAGTCCGGCAAGCAGGACTTCTCTCTCTGCATTTTTCTGCCTTTTTCGGGCGGAAATCAGGCTGAAACCCGGCGGACCCCATTATAGTCTATGGGATCCTCGGGTTTCCGAGGGTAACTGCTTTTTTAAGCGGATTAGGTTTCCGTTCGAAAGGTCCCCAAGTGGACACCCCGAACGGAATCCCGAATGTAAGTGTGAACCTCACGTCATCTGAAAGTGTTTTCTCCCCTAATAACTGAGTAAATGTCATCACTGTAGGGTTGAACAACCCAATTTTTAAATACCAGTTTGAAAAAAAAAAAAAAGCATCAGTACTGCGCCCATCAGATGCAATAACTGAGTTGTCTCCTTTCCAGTTTCAGCAGCATTCCATCAATACTTCTCTAGTAGGTTGTGATTAAAACTTGCTGCTTTTCACTAAGAAATTTAGTATCCAATGCTGCAGTTTTATATGAACACTATTTACAGTGCCTTGCGAAAGTATTCGGCCCCCTTGAACTTTTCAACCTTTTGCCACATTTCAGGCTTCAAACATAAGGATATAAAATTTTAATTTTTTTGGTGAAGAATCAACAACAAGTGGGACACAATCGTGAAGTGGAACGAAATTTATTGGATATTTTAAACTTTTGTAAAAAATAAAAAACTGAAAAGTGGGGCGTGCCAAATTATTCGGCCCCCTAAAGTTAATACTTTGTAGCGCCACCTTTTGCTGCGATTACAGCTGCAAGTCGCTTGGGGTATGTCTCTATCAGTTTTGCACATCGAGAGACTGAAATTCTTGCCCATTCTTCCTTGGAAAACAGCTCGAGCTCAGTGAGGTTGGATGGAGAACGTTTGTGAACAGCAGTTTTCTGCTCTTCCCACAGATTCTCAATTGGATTCAGGTCTGGACTTTGACTTGGCCATTCTAACACCTGGATACATTTATTTGTGAACCATTCCATTGTAGATTTTGCTTTATGTTTGGGATCATTGTCTTGTTGGAAGATAAATCTTCGTCCCAGTCTCAGGTCTTTTGCAGACTCCAACAGGTTTTCTTCCAGAATGGTCCTGTATTTGGCTCCATCCATCTTCCCATCAATTTTAACCATCTTCCCTGTCCCTGCTGAAAAAAAGCAGGCCCAAACCATGATGCTGCCACCACCATGTTTGACAGTGGGGATGGTGTGTTCAGGGTGATGAGCTGTGTTGCTTTTACGCCAAACATATCGTTTTGCATTGTGGCCAAAAAGTTTGATTTTGGTTTCATCTGACCAGAGCACCTTCTTCCACATGTTTGGTGTGTCTCCCACGTGGCTTGTGGCAAACTTTAAATGAGACTTTTTATGGATATCTTTGAGAAATGGCTTTCTTCTTGCCACTCTTCCATAAAGGCCAGATTTGTGCTGTGTACGACTGATTTTTGTCCTATGGACAGACTCTCCCACCTCAGCTGTAGATCTCTGCAGTTCATCCAGAGTGATCATGGGCCTCTTGGCTGCATCTCTGATCAGTCTTCTCCTTGTTTGAGATGAAAGTTTAGAGGGACGGCCGGGTCTTGGTAGATTTGCAGTGGTCTGATACTCCTTCTATTTCAATATGATCGCTTGCACAGTGCTCCTTGGGATGTTTAAAGTTTGGGAAATCTTTTTGTATCCAAATCCGGCTTTAAACTTCTCCACAACAGTATCACAGACCTGCCTGGTGTGTTCCTTGGTCTTCATGATGCTCTCTGTGCTTTAAACAGAATCCTGAGACTATCACAGAGCAGGTGCATTTATACGGAGACTTGATTACACATAGGTGGATTATATTTATCATCATCAGTCATTTAGGACAACATTGGATCATTCAGACATCCTCACTGAACTTCTGGAGTGAGTTTGCTGCACTGAAAGTAAAGGGGCCGAATAATAACTTTTCAGTTTTTTATTTTTTACAAAAGTTTAAAATAACCAATAAATTTCGTTCCACTTCACAATTGTGTCCCACTTGTTGTTGATTCTTCACCAAAAAATTAAAATGTTATATCCTTATGTTTGAAGCCTGAAATGTGGCAAAAGGTTGAAATGTTCAAGGGAGCAGAATACTTTCGCAAGGCACTGAATGTCTTGTGAGACATCTGACGGTCATGGTATGTTTTCTTCAGGTGGAGAAAAAGGATCTCTGATTTCCATAGCATCATCTGCAGCTCTTCTAATCCTTTGCCGTCATGAGCTCTGTGGGATAATTCAGACTTTGTCCTGCAGATTATTCTATGTAATATATTTACTCCATTGGCTGGATTCCTAGAACATATACATTACTGTATAATCACTGAAAGTCATCATTATCTTTTATCGTTATGTTTATGGAGCCCTCAAGCACAGGCAGATGTAGTAGTTTAACAATAGCAGTATCGTGTTTTTTTGAGAGAGTGGGGTCAACAGCCCTCATGTACAAAGATGCTGACTAACACTTGAGACAGTGAGAGATCTTGGACAAGAGCAGCTGTGCAAGGCTATAGTGACCATACCTTGGAAACAACTTTTAGCATCTTTAATCATATTCAGTCATTGTATGATGAATTTTGTGAAGAAGATCACTGTTTTGCAGGGTTTTCCTTTCATATTGCCTTTTGAGAAATATATCATTATAACCAGTTGTCTGGAAAACCTTTTCTTATTCATTTTAGCAGAATTGTACTTCAAATAAAAGATGAAATTGCTTATTGATGTATATAAATTAGAAATCTGGGACAATTCGCCAAGCCTGCACTGTATGAAATGCTTCATACTAAGTCCCTATAGATTTGGCACTGTGCTGGTACATGTACAGTGAACGGACTGGCATGTACTGTATGTTTCGCAATGTTTAGATGTAGCTACAGTAGCACAGCTGGCCTGTGTGCCTAAATTCAATCCAAGGTTAAATGCTTACAATGCATATATTATCATTTAATAAGAGGAGTTTAAAGGGGTAGCACAGAACTAGAAAGCATGCTGACTTTCTTCAAGAAACAGCACCATCAACTGTTCATGGGTTGTGTCTGGTATTGCAGCTTAGCTCCATTGAAGGGAATGGGACAAAGCTACAATAGACATACTACATTTGGATAGATATTTCACTGTAAACTTATCTCTGCTGTTTTTATCCCTGCTCTTTTCTTAGTCGTTTATATCTCTGCTGGAAACAAATGTTGGAATATTAGAATGTATCTGTATAATAATCCTAATTCTGCTATCCTGCTGCAGAGCTAATCACAATGCAGCATTAACAAAATATAAATCCAGTATTTTTTGGACCTGCAGAAAGTATTTCAGTTTTCTATGGCATGAAGACTCTTTAGTAACCCAACCAAATGGAAATGCAATTTTTCAAGCTACTAAATGAATTCCAGGCCACCAATTTCATAGACTATACCTGAAACGCAAAATATAAGCCTCATGCTGCTCACGTTAGATGACAAACTGCACAGGGATTTCAAGTGCCAAAGTAACACTTAACCTCTATATATCTTCTTAATGAAGTCGGCATAGAAAGACACCATGTGATCCTTTTGTAAGAAAGCAAGCCAGTTACAATCTGGACTCACTAATAGGAGCTGTCACTTGGGCTTTTCCAGGTCAGGAGCTTGGAAGAGCAATTACATCAAATTGGTGGCTGCAGACACAGGGATAAGCCTCCACAGGCCAGGTACCTAAATCATTAGACATGGTCTTTTTCCATGATAAATTGTAGAAGAGAGTGAAACATGCTGCTAGCCATTAATCTGGGGCAATCAGGTTGAAAGCTGGCTTGTTTTATTCAGTAATTAACTGGTTATTTGAAGAAAAATGATACATAGCCTAGCGTGCGCCCATACAACTGCCAACTCGTGGATGGTAATGTGGAACTGTAGGGTATCTCTAGAGAACAATTCACACTGTTTCAATTAAAGACATTGACAAATACTGAAAAATTACTGCACGTTGGTATTGATAGAAATACTCCGATATACAGGGAATTGTGTTAAGCCTTTTTAGGTTGAGGTATATGGTATTGTATGTTTAATATAAAACAGATGGATATCAAAAATGTTGTATTCTTAGAATGACTCACCAAAGTAAGGTTTATAGATATAAGGTGTATACAAGCATAAACTGAGGTCTCAAATAATTGTAGAGGTGCTAGTCATTAGTTGCTATTGTAAGTTCTTGTGCACACAGCAGACACTGTTCATGCATCCTATATATAGAATATACAGTAGCAAAGTTTAACTTGAATCTTGCTGCAACTTGATAACATACAACTAAACCACTGAAAAGCCATTGAAACATAGTAACGTGGCTTATACAGTTGGATAAATGATCCATCAAGTCCATCCTATAGACCTACCATGTTGATGCAGAGGAAGGCCAGAATCCCTCATGAGGCTGACACCAATTGCCCCGTCAGGGGGAAAATTCCTTCCCAACTCCAAATACGGCAACAATAAATGCCTGGATCAACATCCCATCTCAATATATGTGTTCCCATAACTTGTGATATTTTTGCTTTCAGGAAAGGCCTCCAGGCTCCTTCTGAACTTGAGAGCTGAACATCTGGCATAGTCGCCACACCGTCACTGTATTATACAGCGGAGGCCTGGCACTAATGCCCACAATCAGTGCCCACACTGATCATAGGCATTAAGGTCCCTGGCACCTCGGTCAGCCATTTTCCCAGCGACGCATGGGTGCTGCCTTTTTAGTGAGGATTTTCGGCCCCGAGAATGAGATCCAGGACTGGCGATCTATTGTCATGACAGCCGGGAGCTTATTGAAGCTATATTACAGCTCTATGCAGCCTGTAATACAAGTCCTGTCAATTTGTATCAGTGCATTGTATTAGTGATTAAACCCCCTGGGGCTCAAGACCCCTAGGGGGCCTAACAATTACAGTAAAAAAAAAATACAAAAAAATATATATGGATAGATACTGTGTATAAAAATATATTTATAAATACATAGAAAAGTAAAAAAAAATTGTTACAACACATACGCATTAGATGTCCCTGTGTCCAAAAATGCCCGGTTCTACAAAGTTCTAAAAATATATTTCCCAAATGGTGAACACTGTAGCAGGAAAAAAAAAAATTAAAAGAGCCAAACCGCCGTTTTTTGCTGTTTTGCCTCATAAAAATGTGAATAAAAAGCGATCAAAGCAATAGACCACAGGTGTCAAACACAAGGCCCGCGGGCCGAATCCGGCCCGCTGCCTTCTGTTATCCGGCCCGGCACTTATCTGGCCCGCAGGGCCGCAGCATTTTTTATTGTCTATGTAATGTAAACCAGCCCAGGACAGGCCGCTTAAAAAAAACAAAAAAAAAAAAAAACAAAGCAACGCGATACCTGTCCTGGGCTGGTTTACAAGACCTCTGCATGTCAGCGCAGGCGGCGATACAATGACATCATCGCGCCTCCTACGCTGACACGCAGACGTTGCGGCAAGAAGAGGAGGCGGCGGCTGCATCAAGGCATCGCAGGTAGGTGAAGATAAGTTTTTATATATATATATATATATATATATATATATAAATAGGCCGTTACCTGCTGGAGTATCCCCGGCACGTAACGGCCTATTTACTTACCGATCCCCGCTGCTGGTCGTGGCCGCCCCCGCTTCCCCTTGTGCTATGGGACGCAGAAGCGGCTGTGTGCAGGAGCGCGGAGCGGGGATGGTAAGTGAGGCCGCCGCCGGCGAACTCCATCAAATACTACTATTATTATACTCCGGGGGGCTTTTCAGACCCCGGAGTATAATAATCGGAGACCCAGGGGAGGTGATAAACATAAAAACCATTGTTACTCACCTCTTCGGCGATCCGATGTTGCTCCCAGCCGGCTTCGGCCTTCTTTGGTGACGTCCCAGGCGTCACGTGAGCCAGGCCGACGTCATTATGTCGCGACGCCGGTCTGTGCGACATTGAAGAAGGCCGAACGCAGGGAGCGCACCGGGGCCCAGGTAAGTAACACTGGTTTTTATGTTTGTCACCACCTGGGTCTCCGATCATTATACTCTGGGGTCTGAAAAGACCCCAGAGTATAATAATAGTTCATGGGTGGGGGGTCACTATGGGGCATAATACCGTGTGTAGGGGCCACTATGGACCATAATACCGTTTGCAGGGGCCACTATGGGGCCTAATACCAATGCAGGGGCCACTAAGGAGCATAATACCGATTGCAGGGGCCACTATGGAGCATAATAACGTGTGCAGGGGCCACTATTGAGCATAATACCGTGTGCAGGGGCAACTATTGAGCATAATACCGTGTGCAGGGGCAACTATGGAGCATATTACCGTGTGCAGGGGCCGCTGTGGGGCGTAATACCGTGTGCAGAGGCAACTATAGAGCATAATACTGTTTGCAGGGGTAAACGGTATTTGTATAGTGCTTAATTTTTGATATATTCAGAAAAGGATGAGGCTAGTATGTAACATGCCAATGTCTTAAGTTTTAACAATACATTATGTTCTTCCTGGTTGCCCTCAAAGGGCTGATTGTAACAGTAGTAATGTACAAATGTAACTACTCCTTAATAGCTCGCTTAACTGTTAAGGAGAAGTTACTTTTATACATGTGTAAAATAATCTTGGCCCTTCAAGGTACCCCGTGAGGCTGAAGTGGCCCCAGGAGAAAATGAGTTTGACACCCCTGCAATAGACATTTCCCAAAATAGTATAACTAAAAAGTGCTTCTGGCTGTACAAAAAAATATGTTTTATGCGTCAGAATATGGAAACTTAACAAATTTTTTTTTGCTAAATTTTGGATTTTTTTAAGGGGTTAACACGTAAATAAAACTATATAAATTTGGTACTCCTGGAATCTTACCGACTCATAGAATACAGGTGACATGTCATTTTGGCTGCACAGTGAATGTCGTAAAAACAAGACGCACAAACACAGTTTTTTTACAATTCTACCCCATTCTAAATTTTTTTCCAGCTTCCCAGTACATCGTATGGAATATTAAATATTAATGTCCTGCAAACATTAAACCCTCAAATATCTCTGTGGACAGAAAAATAAAAAAGTTATGGGGTTTGTATGGCATGGAATCAAAAGCGAAAATCAAAAAATTCCTTCGGTGAGAAGGGGTTAATGGGAAAACCCCTTTAACTTTTGTTGTGTCTTAGAAACTGCTGTTTATATTACTGTTCTGAATTATTACCTCAAGTAAAGTACAGATAATAAACAGACCTGCTAGAGACTATGTATTCTGAAGTCAAATTAGTAAGGAGCAGAATGAGAGGGGATCAGTCTGTCCTGTCCTTGGGTAGGCCATTATATGGAAGTAGCCACATCCGCAATGAGCCACAACCACAATGGGGAGGTTCCTACACCCTTTACAGGGACATAGCCTGTTGTCTGAGGGGGTGAGGTGACATGTTATGTATAGTTTGCAGTGTACTTTTTTTTTTTTAAACATAGATCTCTGTTGGTGGTGCCACTGTTACTCAACCATCCCAGGCATCCATTTAACATTGAATCCCCCCTCCTTATAGCCTACATGTTAAATGTGTGTGTGTGTGTGTGTGAATGCAATGTGAAAAGTCCCTTAAATTGGTATCCTATTTGGTTTTTTGTTGTTGTTTTTTTTTAAAAACTAGAACAGTTTTCCAGAAATATCACCACTCCTGTCAATGGGCTGTTTGGTGTTGCAGTTCAGTCCTATTTACTTAATGTGATGCAATACCAGACATAGCCCATGGACAAGTGTGTCACTGTTACTGGAAAAAGAAGATGGTTTCATCTAATTTTTGACATCCCCAAGGAGGTATGTAACAGTAAAATGATAGAAGACAATCAGGTGAGGTATCAACTCCTTATTGTGGGCATCTGCAGGTAGTGGAAGCACTAGAAAGAAGAAGAATGCCCATGGTAAGTATCAGCCTCTATCAGTTTCTAATAGAATGCGTCAGTTCCTATATAAAACTATTATATAGCAGTGTTTAAGTACCGTATTTTTTTTGTATATGACCAGGCACAACACATCAGGCAGAAATAAATGAACTGGTTGCTGGATCCTTTTACACGGTTTACCCTATTTTAAGCTCCGATTTTTTTTTCTCCTTTTTAATAGTACTTTGACCGGCACATAAAGACTTCATTTATTTAACTTTGATTTCCTGAATCAGACAAGCAGTGAGGTAGTTGTCACCCTGCAGAGTGAGGATCACAATGCTAGGAGCTTTGAGAAAAGACAGTTAATGAAAAACTTCACCAGGGATCCAGATATGAGGCTGCATGCTTCCACCCGGCCCACACAGAAGCTTCAGATCCCTTAAGCTGTACTTTGAAGACCGGGTGCAACAGCGTGCTGATGAAAGCAAGGTCACAGACCACTGGGGCCTCTTCTCTGTGTCGGGCCTTCAAGTTAAAAATCATTGAGGCTGTTTGACTAAACTTTACAAAACCTCCTAACATCTGATTAGAAGCCAGAGAAAGGCATTATCTTGCTTTACATATCTGCTCATTTGAGTTCAATTTTTAACTCTTTTTCCATGGGAATTAGACAGTGAACAATATGACAGCTCTGAAAGGGCAGATGCTAAGTTAGTCCAAGCAGTAATGATGGAAACCTTTGCACCTTGTGGATAACACAGCAGAGTAGCTCAGTTTTCTTTGCTAAATTAAATTTTTGAGAGTCCTATTTGTTATAAGCACGGGGGGGGTTGGGTAGCTATAGCGGGTGCAGAGGTAGCAGTTTCTAGCAGGCCCAGGAACCTGAGGAGGCCCCAAAGGTCCCTTTGCCACACAAAATATACCACTATTCTAAATGGTACATGAGGTAGAGGCACCATTACAGATTTCGGATTTGGGTTGGAGGGCTTCAAGTTATGACTCTGGTTATCAGTAAATAGCAGATGATGTCCATTAGTTCTGCTCTGAGAAGAGACAGCTCAGCATTATCTACCAAATCCAATTTTTTTTTGACTTTTTAGAAGGCCACTGTGTGGTTAGCAATAAATTGTAACTATACAAGTATCTGATCTGTAGCAACAAGAATTGTTATGACTGTGATGTATTTGTCTTGTGGCTGTTTTACAATATAATAAACATATTTGAAAACAGTTTTAGTTGTGGTTTCTGAGAATATACCATGAGGTCCACAGCTTCAGGACTTCATTAGATTCAAGGTTAAAAAGTGAAGATTCTGCTAATGTGCTTGCGTGAGCTGATATTATATTCTTGTGGGAGATTTCTTGTAACATCAGTGCCATCAGTATGTGGTCATAGGGTGGGGGATTGGCTGTATAGTAAAAATTACATACAGTTGAATAATACGGTCAGGTGCAGCAACTGTCAGGGAAATGTAGTATTACATGGTTCCTATTCAAATAAATAGGTGACCATCAGTGGCGTAACTAGGAATGGCTGGGCCCCAAGGCAAACATTTGACATGGCCCCCCCCACTGCAACCTCCCCCCCGCACATACCGCATTCCTGCACACACTATTATGCCCCATAGTGTCCCCTTAACATACTATTATTCCCCATTGTGGACCATACATGAACAATTATTATACTCTGGGGTCTTTTCAGATAATGACGTTTGCCTGGCCCACTGACGTCTGGGACTTCACCAAGGAGGCCCCAAGCCTGCTGGACAGCAGGAGAGGTAAGTAACAGTGTTTTTTGTTCCCCCACCTCCTCTGGCCCTCCGATCATTATACTCCGGTGTCTGAAAAGACCCCAGAATATAATGATAGCAGTGTTTGTGGGGTTTGCAGCCCGCGGCCTTACTTACCGATCCCCACTCTTGCTCACAACCACCTCCGCAGAAGGGGAAGCGCAGGCGGCCGTGAGCAGGAGCGGGGATCGGTAAGTAAATATGGCCCATTACCTACTGGTGTTACACCAGCAGGTAACGGCCTATTAAAAAAAAAACAAAAAAACATCAGGGGCCCACAGGGCCTCCTAATGTCCCGGGCTCTGTGGCAGCTGCTACCCTGGTATTTACGCCACTGGTGACCATGGAATACATAGTAGTGCACTCTTTGTAAAGGTTCTTGTCTTTGGTTACAAGAGGGGGCTGTGGAACAGGACAGCCCTATGAGATATGGAGTTATACAGGGGAGTATTTATAGGGATTGCAGGGGTAGCAGTCCTGGTGCTAAAAGGCCCCTCTACCAAATAGGTGAAAGCATTACTATAAATAGCATAAGGTTAGGTGGGAGGCCAGTTACAGATTTTGTGCTGAGGCTTATAAGTGTTTTAAAGAGGACCTTTCACCTCCTTCACCAAATCCCAGTCTTTGCATCCTTCAATAAATGCTGCTCCACTGATTCCGACACAGTTGGAATTTTTTTTTCTAGCCCCCACCATTTCTGAGTAATCATTTCTGTTATTTTCAACCCAATTACACTGTCTGTTGTCAGATGGGCAGTCCCTCTCTACCTGCTGCAGCACAGGACAACCCACCTGACAGTAGTGAGATTAATTATTGGGTGCTGAAACTACCAGCACTGATTGCTCAAGAACGGTGGGGGCTAGATAAAAAATTTCAACGGCATCAGAATCAGTGGAGCAGCATCTATTGAAGAATGCAAAGAGCTGGAGTTGGAGAAAGATCCTCTTTAAAGTTTACCTATCATAATACGGAAAATTTGTACTACATATCCTCAAGATGAACATAAATGATTGAAGGGATTGCTGAGCAGTAATTAATTGTTGTCCATCCACATGCATCCCCTGCAATCGAATACTGGCCATAGTGGTGTCATGACAAATTTGTAGGCATCATAGCTGAGGACAGCTATTGGCTGCAGTGGTCACATGGCTGTATGGCGCACCATGCCTCCAGCAAAGTAGATGAAGTATAGCAAGAACCTCTGAAGCCGTGAGACTGGAGCAGTGAGGGGTTTAAAAGTTGAATAATTGTCATGTATTTTTTTTTTTTCATTTCTTCACAATTCCTGCTCTGGGATTTACTTTTTTAATTCTTTTACAACCCCTTTAACCTAATGAGACCTGAAATGAGCATGTAAAACCAATAGCTTACACAGTGTTTGTATAACTATAATATCACTTGCACACAGAATAATCTTATACTGGCAAACTCAATGTGGATTACAATGAATGCATCAGTATAGTGCAAACAAAGACACAACATACATGATTGCTTTTCTATTTGACAGCATTAAGTGACTGCTTTGATCTATTACATGTAGCTCATGGTGTTAGGGGGCAGGATTTTGATAAGCTGATTGTATGACCTTAGGACAATGCAGGGCACCTGCAAAGACCCCTCTGTGCTTTCAGTAAGGCACAGGAGTTTGTAGAATTAAATCTCCAGGTCATTGTCTTTATGTGCACTATTACTATGTTCGAGTTCACAGCCCCATGCTTTGCCTTGTATATTATGTGCAGGAAGCTTCTTTGGAAATATCAGTACATAGCCACAAGGCTTCTTGTATTACAGTCCATAGGCTTTCTTGCATATTAAATACTATTACATATTCGTCATAGTTGTACAAATTAGGATCTGTATAAGACACTGCTGGTAGCTTCTGCTTCTTTTCACTTTTTCTTAAAGAACAGATTAGCTTTGCTCTCTGTAATGCATGTTCTAGGTTTTAATGAGAAAATAGCCATAAAGCTAAAGAGTTGTGTGAAATAAGGCTGGATATAATACATGGAGTACCTGTCTGTTAATACTGTGGTGTCAGAGACAGTCTGCAATATAGGGCTCTATATGGTACTATATTATGGAGTTATTCCTCCTAGAGACAATGCTTTTAACGTATATTGGCAAATAATGGAATATTTTGAATTTTCTGCAAATTTCATGAAATGGGTCAAAATATTATAAAATATTAAAAAATGATACACTAGCTTGGTGGCCAGGGCTGAAACTAGCACAGGAGTGTCACCACTGGAAAAGAGTAGACAACAGTCACAGGGAGTCTTGTTTTTCCAATTTTGTTTGTGGTAGTACTGAAGTCCATGGTGACCTATAGGGGGTTTTGTCTATGGCAACAGCATGGACAAGATCTCCCTGTACGTGGATGATATGTTGTTATGTGTAGACAATCCAGGGGATTCATTGGAATGCATATATTCCACAATAGAACATTATGGGTCCTTCTCCAGTTTTAAGATAAATAAAAAGAAGTCTGTTTTAATGCCTTTAAATAATAATAACCTGGTTAGCAACTATTAGACCTCTAGCAGACAACTTTAAATATTTAGGGCTGAATATTTCAGAAAAGTGGAAGATTATATTGCTCTTTAAAATCTCTCTCTGCTGGTTAAAATAAGGAGTAGAAAATCAATCAGTATGTCAGAAAGGTTTACTTTAGTTATTATAATATCCCTGCCTCAGCTGTTCCATGGATTTTCAAATTCACCATCTAGATAAATGATAATATATTCAGATATCTTAACTTGATTTTTAATATGCTTACTTGGCAAGATAAACTACAGAGGTTATCTTTGAATCATCTTTACTTGGAATGCTCTCAAGGTGGGTTGGGGGGTAATGAATATTAAGTTATTTTATGCATCCCAACTGAAGCAACTTCAAGTGGGAGGATGTTAGTCTTGGTAAAACTATATGTCAGTTTGGGAAAATTCATCTCCATCTCCCCATTTGTCAAATGTTAGAGGCAGTTTTTTGTTTTTCATAGGACACTTTCAACCAAAACTTATTGGTTGTTACATAAAGTTTGGACCAATTTACCAAAATAAGAGAATGTGAAAATTCAATATGCTTTTCTCTTCTTTGGAACAATGCTCGCTTACATAAATTCTTGGAGTTTAGCCTTATATATTTTCAGGAACGAAGGTTATTTTTAGGGATTGCACGTTTGCTGGGAGATGGTCAATTTATTATATTTAATAAACTACCTTTGAGGTTTCATTAAACAGTAAATCACTATTTTTAATGCACAGTTGAAATGGGACAATGATTTTCTTGATTCATTGGGTCAATTCCCTTATAAGGCTAAGGTCCCACATTGCGGAAAAGCAGCTTTTTTTTTGTTGCAGATTTTGTTGCGTTTTTTTTTAAACAAAGCCAAGAATGGCTACAAAAGGAATGGGAAATATATAGGTTCTTATACTTCTCCCTTCTCCTCAATCCACTCCTGGCTTTGGCTCAAAAAACCGCAGCAAAATCTGCAACAAAAAAATGCTGCGTTTCCGCAACATGGGGCCTCAGCCTAAAAAGGGTTTCTTTTGAAGTGTTATTCTATTTTGTTAAAGAGTTCAATACAAGGTATCACTTTTTAGTCAATAGTTACATGAGTTTCAGAGGTAGGCATACTTTCAAGTGGAACTTGGCAGAGTATATTTGGCACTTCAATTAAACATTTCACAAATAAGGCCAATAGGCTAATACAGTTTAAAAGCATACATAGGCTATTATACTCAGTCACGTATCTCTTTACTATAAAAAAGGGATACAAACAAAAAACACACATGTCAACATGGAGAGGACAACAGGATAAATATGATCTGGCTTGGTACCAAGCCTTATAGGTTCTGGGGGCTTGTAATAAATAAGATATATGATATTTTGGGCTGTAATATACCACTGGGTGATTTCTCTAGCATGTTATTCAATACCGGGGGTAAGTCCTGTGTGTATATATATTGTATATATATATATATATATATATATATATATATATACACACACATGGACAAAATTGTTGGTACCCCTCGATAATGAAAGAAAAACCCACAATGGTCACAGAAATAACTTGAATCTGACAGACTGAAATTTATCAAACTACATGTTGAAAAGCCACAAAGTTTCTTGTGGAATTTCCTATGGACAGATGAGACAAAAATCGAAATTTTTGGCAAGGCACATCAGTTCTATGTTCACAGATGGAAAAATGAAGCATATCTTCAAAAGAACACTGTCCCTACTGTGAAACATGGAGGAGGCTCTGTTATGTTCTGGGGCTGCTTTGCTGCATCTGGCACAGTGTGTCTTGAATCTCTGCAGGGTACAATGAAATCTCAAGACTATCAAGGGATTCTAGAGAGAAATGTGCTGCCCAGTGTCAGAAAGCTTGGTCTCAGTTGCAGGTCATGGGTCTTGCAACAGGATAATGACCCAAAACACACAACTAAAAAGACCCAAGAATGGCTAAGAGGAAAACATTGGACTATTCTGAAGTGGCCTTCTATGAGCCCTGACCTAAATCCTATTGAGCATATTTGGAAGGAGCTGAAACATGCCGTCTGGAAAAGGCACCCTTCAAACCCGAGACAACTGGAGCAGTTTGTTCATGAGGAGTGGGACAAAATACCTGTTGAGAGGTGCAACATATTATTACTTTTATCAGAATCAAGTTATTTCTGTGACCATTGTGGGTTTTTCTTTCATTAAACGAGGGGTACCAACAATTTTGTCCATGTGTGTATATATATATAAAATAAGTATTTGCTCACCTACAAACAAGCAAGATTTCTGGCTCTCACAGACCTGTAACTTCTTCTTTAAGAGGCTCCTCTGTCCTCCATTCATTACCTGTAGTAATGGCACCTGTTTGACATTGTTATCAGTATAAAAGACACCTGTCCACAACCTCAAACAGTCACGCTCCAAACTCCACTATGGTGAAGACCAAAGAGCTGTGGAAGGACACTAGAAACAAAATTGTAGACCTGCACCAGGCTGGGAAGACTGAATCTGCAATAAGCAAGCAGCTTGGTGTGAAGAAATCAATTGTGGGAGCAATAATTCGAAAATGGAAGACATACAAGACCACTGATAATCTCCCTCGATCAGGGGCACCATGCAAGATCTCACCCCGTGGGGTCAAACTGATCACAAGAACGGTGAGCAAAAATCCCAGAACCACACGGGGGGACCTAGTGAATGACCTGCAGAAAGATGGGACTAACGTAACAAAGGCTACCGTCAGTAACACACTACGCCACCAGGGACTCAGATCCTGCAGTGCCAGACGTGTCCCCCTGCTTAAGCCAGTACATATCCGGGCCCGTCTGAAGTTTGCTAAAGAGCATTTGGATGTTCCAGAAGAGTATTGAGAGAGTGTCATCTGGTCAGATGAAAACAAAGTAGAACTTTTTGGTAGAAACACAACTCGTCGTGTTTGGAGGAGAGTGAATGCTGAGTTGCATCCAAAGAACACCATACCTACTGTGAAGCATGGGGGTGGCAACATCATGCTTTGGGGCTGTTTCTCTGCAAAGGGACTAGGGCGACTGATCCGTGTACATGAAAGAATGAATGGGGCCATGTATCATGAGATTTTGATTGCAAACCTCCTTCCATCAGCAAGGGCATTGAAGATGAAACGTGGCTGGGTATTTCAGCATGACAGTGATCCCAAGCACACCGCCAGGACAAAGAAGGAGTGGCTTCGTAAGGAGCATTTCAAGGTCCTGAAGTGGTCTAGCCAGTCTCCAGATCTCAACCCATAGAAAACCTTTGGAGGGAGTTGAAAGTCCGTGTTGCCCAGCGACAGCCCCAAAACATCACTGCTCTAGTTGGCCCATTCCTCCATGCACTGATCTGCATGGAGGAATGGGCCAACATACCAGCAACAGTGTGTGCCAACCTTGTGAAGACTTACAGAAAATGTTTGACCTCTGTCATTGCCAACAAAGGATATATAACAAAGTATTGAGATGAACTTTTGTTATTGACCAAATACTTATTTTCCACCATAATTTGCAAATAAATTCTTTAAAAATCAGACAATATGATTTTCTGGATTTGTTTTCTCATTTTGTCTCTCATAGTTGAGGTCTACTTATGATGTCAATTACAGGCCGGCCTCATCTTTTTCAGTGGGAAAACTTGCACAATTGGTGGATGACTAAATACTTTTTTTTCCCACTGAATATATCGATTATTATTTGTTGTGCAATATATTATTGCTAAGTAGTGGATGTCCCCAAAATGTCCTACAAACTGGAATAGTCAAGTATCACTACTTATGTAAAAGGAATATGAGGTATTCCGACAGAAAAATAAAAAGATCAATTGGGAGTTAAATTGGATTAAGTGGTCGAGAGATGACATCAATGTAGCAGAAAGGTGTGATAAGTATAATTATTGAGATGAGGTTAGTTATTACAAGTATATGTATTTCTCTCTGCTCCATCGGTAAGTTGGGGGGTTGGTAAAAGGAGTCAAATCATTTGTAATTGTGTATTAACTGTTTTGATAATTATTGTGCACAGTGTATTGGATAATAAAAATAAAAAAATGAACATAAGGTTCTTAGTAAACATTTCGATCAAACTATATAAGCCACTTGACCCTTACCAATGACCTTCATCAAATTAAACCATGCTCTATTTGTTATTTTTTTTGCAGGACTGCATTTGAAAGAGCACCTGCAGGGGAAGCAACCCAGGAAAGCTCCTGCTACCAGGCTGAGCCCCTTTGGCTCTGGGCTGGATTCCTTCATTCTTATACAGACACAGCATAACAGCACCAGATACATACTCCCAAAATCCCACAACAACACAACCATATAATTTATGAAAAGTAACTATATTTAACCCCTTGCTGACATCCGCCATAATAGTACAGCAGATGTCGGCACTTTAAATATAATAGTGCTGCAGTGTTAAACCAATCTGCTGGAGTGTCACTAGCCACTCAGATTGCCACTCAGTTGTCTATGAAATACTTGAAAGCCTCAAATTAGTCTGATTAGGGAATTATACAGTGGTTGTCTTGATTTCATATGGGCAAGAGAAATAGGGATTCATAGAAAAAAGTATTGTTTTTATTTGTTCGCCTGCACATGGAAACTATCGTTACAAACTTTGAGAATTACTCTGTTCCCAATGTTAATAGCTTTGAGTAAGTCGGCCTTAAAAAAGATTTCATTTCACCCACAGTAATAAAACTATCTTATACAATGTGCCTGATATCTCTATACAGCAATGTCTTCCAATGGCAGGTGTCAGTCTGCTTCCTCGAATAACGTCACAGCTTGTGCTTGATAAAGTCTTCTTTATGTATAAAGTATCATGTGGTCATAGCATAACTGATTTTATATTCATGGGGTGTCTTCCAGAAAAGAACAAAAGGCACCTGGAAATGAAGCTATCAACATGACAGATGAAATCTCCATAGTGAAATGTCCTACAGCCAAACATATTAGAGGCAACTGCAGGAGCTCTGGACTTGGGGGTGTATGGGATTAACCTCTGACCCAACAGATCTGCAACATGGCTTTGATAAAACTGATAAATTAACCTAATTGTTAAATGAATGGCTTTCAATGTACTGTATTGAATTGGAATAAAAATATCAGATGAAAAAAACAGATACATTTTTAAGGGTTTTATTTTTAAGGGTATTTAAGTGTAAATATATTCGTTGATATATCAATAACAATATATATATATATATATATATATATATATATTTAACACCATCTTTAACTATTTCTGTTAGTCACAGAAGTAAGTGCCATAGTAAATATGTTCACCTATGAGAATATGCCCCATTGTAGGGTCTACATTACAATAAGAGGCCTAAGTTACACAAGCTTGTATTCAGACAATATGTCGACTTCAGGATGTTGGTCCAGTGGAATATTAGCAGGTGAATTTATCACCCCTCTATATTACTCACCACATGCTCCATAAAACATGCCACCATCTGTGAACACGTGGTATATGATATGCCCCTTGCTACCAATTAGAAATTGTGGTAAATAATGATATATTTTTTATTCTGAAGTTTGAGAAAAATGTGAATATGATGAAAAATATAGCAAACAATCAAACTCCAAAAAGCACGAGTTTATGTACTAATGTTTCTATTACTGAAATAATAGAAAACGGTTATAGTTTATTTCTGCAGCTTTCTAAAGTTGGAGAATTCATCCAAAACAATATAGTTAGTCAAAAGCCACAAGCAACTAGCTAAAAACATATACAGCTGATTTACCATATAGGCTGAGACAGAGATGAGAACATAATTTCATTCCTAGATTATATTCTAGTACTAAATGCTCATCACATCCATAGCAAATAGTGTTTAGTGCATAAACCTTAAACAGCAATAGCTAATACAGAATAGTGTCGATCCTGTTATAAAAGATACCTTGTTTCACACAAACAATACACTAATAAAGAAGACAGAAAGCCATGTGTAAGATCAGTCTATTCATTCCACCAGCATAGGCCAAATCCCCAGATACATTCTGCAGACATTTATTTTTCTGTGGTGCTATGTGTGGATTTTTCTCTTGTTTTGCCTTTGTGGAAATCTTTTGATATACTAGGAAATCATAAGCCTGAAAAAACAGTCCATTCATTTTCTTGCACAAACTGCTAAGCAACCAGACCATCCTCCCTCATTTCTAAAATTCTGGTGGATGCAGCCTCACAGTGAGACCCTTGTTTCTTTTTTAGTACTGCGGACATTGTGTTGTGGGGAAACACAGGCTTCACCAGCCGCTTTTGTGTTGAGAGAAATGTTAAAGACAATAGGCCAATCATGCAAAAAGTGTTAATTTGACATCTGCTACAATGTTGGTCTCCCACATGATCAATGGATGTCTCTGGGGAGTAGATACCAGTATTGAAAGAACTGTCCGGTCATTTGTGGAGTGAGTGGACTCTTTTCCTAATTAGAGAAATTAGATTACCTAATAGTAGCTGTCCTCCAGGTGCAGCGGTAGAGCTGGGGAAGGGTACATTGTCTTCTGGCAGGGGCAATTAGGAACCTATGCTAGGTTGAAGGTGTCAAACATGATACTCTGTTCAGACATAATGCATGGAGAATTTGACAAAGGTCTCTTACATTATTTATTAGGGTCCTGCACCCAATTGGATACGGGTAGGACACCCAATTATTAAATGTTTTTTCTGGCCCCAAATAAATCTTTTTATTCTGATGACCTATCCACAGGATGTATGTATGTGATCTTTAGGGGTCCAATACCCAGACCCTGCACATATTTGCTGTTTTGGCAGCCTCCAGACGTCGGAAGCTGTGGAAAAGGAGTGGTGCAGCAGTAATAGGAGGAGACTGTAACAAGAGGTCTAAATAGGAGCAACCTGCATGTACTCCCTGTCCACTCCCTGCCCTCGGCACCTGGATGCTGCCAGAGCAGCTAATCTATGCAGTGTCCCGGTTTGAGACCCCACCATCACATACTAATGACCTAGTGATACTAATGAATGGATATGCCACCAGTATGAAAAATCCATTTGGGGCTGGAAAACCCCTTTAAGATTTTTAGGCTAGTGGGTATTGGTTGGGTTTCAGTCTCAAAAATTCAATCTACAGTAGACTTTAATACAAAACCTGGTTATTTATCTTATGGATTCCCACATTGCAACTACTGTAGAAAGAAGGGCCATGTCATGTTAAGAAATAGAGTATACCATTTGTATTTCATGTTTCAGATTATGAGTTTGGAGTCGTAAAGTGAGATAATGGATCTAAAAAATTGAACTTTTGCAAACTTTTATTTAAAGCTTGTGTCTCATGTGACTTTAGTATTCTGGTTCTTTCCATTAAAACTTCAGATCCAGGCAGTAGAGGAGTATCTGGAGCATCTTATACCACTGATAGGAATGGAAGTCTGTGTTACTTCATTGTGGAAAAACTGGGATTATCCAAGGATAAAATTTACAACCTTATGTCATTTTATTTCTCGCATTTGCTTGTTTGTTTCTGTAACCTGCATTGACTGTTAGGGTATATGCACACATGGCAGATTAGCAAAAATTCCTGCAACTCTATCATTCATCTGAAATCTGTGTGCTTGCCACGGGAAAAAAAAAATCTAATTCATAGAATGGATTTTCAGAAATTTCTGCAACAAATTTGTGCTTGTTAATATTTCCATATTAGGAGCATCGCCAGGTGCACAACTTCCAGGTGCAGAATTTAAAGCCATGGTTCCCTAGAGGTATCTACAACAGTGTTTTCCCCATTCTGAGTGCTGAAGGATGACTCTTCTTGAGACAGAAATCTGTCATCTGTGCCCTTTATATAGCAAACAAGCCAAATTGTATTTTAAGGTTACAAGTTCTAGGAATTGAATCGTGATGAAGTTCTCGCTGCCAAGAAAATCAACTTTGAATCCTATGCAAAGGAGCACCTAGACACTCCTGGGACATGAATGTGAGCACCAGAGCACCCATTTTTGTTTGTGATTACTGCACATCAGGACCTGACAACCTTTATGCTTAACACTCATAGACAAAAGCAGGTGCTGCCACCCTCTTGGTGATCCTCACAGCTCATTTGCATATGGTCTAAAAGTTGAGTTTCTCAACAGCAAGTTTGCACTAACTGTCCCTACATCTGCATACAAGTGGTTGGAGGAAAGTTTGGTGATAGTAGATTCTCTTCCATCTAATAAAAGGAGGTTAAAACTCATGGTGGTGAATATACTGCGTTTTTAAGTACTGAAAGACATCCCACAAGCCATACCTCAAGACTAAAGCTAGTAAACTACAAGGAGATGAAATCCTTTCTAGAGTGGTTAGAAAGCTTCTTTCAGCAGAAACTTGTAGTTGCCATGGTTGAAAGGACGATGCTTAGGATGAGTGTGTAGGTTTCAGGTTTATATTGGCAGAGCAAACATTCCAGGCTCACAATCAGAACATCAACTCTGTTTGCCTTGAGTGTAATAGCAGAAACCAAGTGTTGTACTCCATAACAATAAAGACAATTGCATTATCTTCCACTTGTCAATAGTGTTACAGTGCTGAAGACTCTAGTTCAATATTTGTGGAGTCACAAATAGAGCATGGCTTTTTTGTTTGTTGAAATTAGCTGTTACATCCTCGAAGGTCAGCCATGAAGAACTTGCTGTTAGACTAAAAGTTATGTACTAATAGTTCCTAGTTGTTTTTCTAGGCAAGCTAATAGCTTTGCTATGGTTATTAACCTACATTGTGCTCATTTACACATGTAAAGACTACAAGGTGTAGTAAACCCTGGTAAATATGTAAAAGCCAGGCTTACAGAGGGAAGACTGCAAGTCAAATAAGTATAATTCATTACACAATACTTCCTCCTCTAACCTTAAGATCCACTCATGATTCCTTAGACTAAGGGAGTGTTCACACATAGGAATCTGATGCTGAATCCGCGTCAAATTCCACCTGAAATCTGCCACCATTCATTTCAATGGGAGTCAGTAACTGATTTTTTCAGCTAGAGGAAAAAATAAGTGTCCTGCTTGTTTAGGCAGAATCTGCCTGAGAACTCTCTTTGAAAGGAATGGGAGGCGCAACATACACCTTTTCTGTTGGCACAGAATTGTACGCAGAATTTTGTAAGAGACAGCCAATGTTGTCTTAAGCTTCATTTGTCTGTATAAACTGTTAATGTTGAATGTATTTCTGTGATTCTGTTCCTTTAAGACAGCAGCCATTGTAATTGTGACATGATGCTGGAGTGAGACCCCCCCCCCCCCTTTTATGTCAGCTTGCCTGTTCTGCAGACAGAGTGTGAGCAGAGAAGCAGGAAGTGACGAGACAGAGAGCAGCAGCCATCTTGGCAAGTGTTGTATTGAACTGGTGTGGAGATTTTTCTGTACAGCTAAGCTGTATCTTGGTCCAGAGACAAACAGAGTGTAAAGAGACAACAGGACTAGTGAGTCCACGTGAAAGGAACTGTGCTCAGTGGCTGATCAGTGAGACTGACATTGTGACTGTGTATATGGATACCACAGATAGAGACTCGCAGTGCTGTTGATGTACTGGACGGCACCTGCTAAATCCCGGCTTACATCCCAGCTCAGTGTATGGATTCGGCAGGACTGTCAGTGTGCTGAGTGGAATCTGCTGTTGGATTACATTGCATTCAGTTGGTTTCCCTGTCTGTTAAAGAGGACTTCATTTCTCCCAAGATCCTGATAACCGTGAGGAGAGGACGCTTCACTATAAAAGAAAGGACCGACTTTGGGCCCCACCGCACGCTTCTACGGACTGTAAGCGGTCCACCTGGACCACTGGGGAAAAGGGGGTGCACCCAAATGTGAAGTCAGGGTCAGTTAGGGATAGTTTTGAGTATATTGTTCATTCAGTGTCCATACTGCAGAAGTGGACAGAGTAAAAGTAGAAACCATTGCAGAATTTGCCTTGAAATTGTTCATGCTATATTGTATATTTTGCTTGTCTTTAGCCCTGTCATTTTACCTTTAACTAGCCTTTATTAACTTATAGTAAATATATATTTTTTTTCTTGAACTACCGCGTGTGCGTTCATTTCTGGTTGCGGAGTCCAAACCACCTGCCTTGCTCTCGGTTCACAAATTGGCGTAGTCGGCAGGATCCGCTTACCAGAATGGACGGTGACGCACCCGTTCGGGAGAATGGTGCTGGAGGAAGAATGCCAGCAGGGGCTATAATGAGTCAGTTAGCTAAATTTGATGGCAATAATATGTCAGTGAGTATGTGGGTGGAACAGATACGAATGATACAGCGAATGTACCAGACCGCACCAGAAGTACTAGTAGAGCTAGCAATATTGACATTACAAGGGGATGCTAAGACCACGGTGATACTGAGGCCATTTGAACAAAGGCAGACATTTGAGCAAGTAGTCCAGATTCTAGAAACCATCTATGGAGAAACTGCATTGCTGGGGTCTCTGCAGGCTCGGTTCTTCCAGAGGGTACAACAGGAGAATGAAAGCCTTCCCCAATATGCAAATGCCCTACAAGAACTGCTCCGAGATATTCAAAGGAAGGAAAGAGGGGGCTCGCCAGCCTTCTGTAACCCTGATCGGACTCTCCGTGACCAGTTTGTCCTGGGGATACGTGACGGCAGTTTAACTGTGACTATGCAGGATTTTATACGACGAGAGACTGATGCTAAATTTCATGATGTACAGGTAGAGGCCATCTCCCGTGCCAATAGTATGGTCCCGAGGCCGCAGACCGCAGTTGGAGTTACTTTGTCACAGGGGGCTAGTTCTGGCTCAGAGACAGTAGAAAAAGGGACGGTTAAAGAAATTCTCACAGTAATGCAGAAACTGCAAGAACAAATGGAACACTTGCACACTCGTTGTGATGAGCAGTCTATGAAAATTGCAGACTTCCAGAAGACTGGAGATGAAAGGGTGAGCCATCCACACCCAGCAAGTCAGAATCACCCACCACCCCGCTGGAGGGGTGAGGATAGGACCTACCGAAGGGGCCCAAACAGATGGCCAGAACGACGGGGGATACGCTGCTGGGAGTGTGGACGGATGGGCCACGTTGCTGCTAGATGTCCAGAGCAGCGACAAACTTATGAGAGACCGCCGTTAAACTGAAGTCCCCTGCTGCTGAAGGGCGTGTAGTAGGGGAGACTGACAAGGAGACTATGTGGGGAGAATGCCCTGATGATGACCTGATCGCTGCAAGTCCTGTCATACAGGTGGAAATGGAGGGTATTCCGGTTACCGGGATGATTGACACGGGTTCCCAAGTAACGACCTTGAGTAGAGACTGTTATGAACGGTAAGTCCGGCAACATGTGAAATATGATCCCCATACATTCGTACGAGTGGTCGCAGCTAACCAGTTACCAGTTCCGGTCGTGGGAGTGGCCTGGATGAATGTCCGGGTATGTGGCCAAGATCTAGGTAGGAAAGGCATTGTAGTGGTACAGGAGTCACATGAAGTAAAGGTCCCTGTCATTTTGGGGATGAATGTGTTAAAAGAATTAGATCAGATCCTCTTTGAAAAGAAAGGTCACGGTTATTGGAAAGAAACCACCACCCATCGGCCTACTCAAACAGCTTTCCAGCGGCTGATCCGGACATGTGGCTTACAGAAAAGTTCAGATGCACAGCGTCCTCTGGCTCGAATTTCAGTTCCTTTGCATACAAAAGTTACACTGCCACCCAGTCGGGAGACAATAGTGTCCATGCCCGTAGGCACCTGTCGGAAACTAGAGGGCATAGCTGTGTTGGTAGAACCACTGCAGGCAGCCGAAGGAGGTGTTGATCCGCTAGTGGCCCGTTCCTTGGCAATAGTTCGCAATGGAAGAGTACCACTTCGATGTGTAAACACTCAGGACCAGAGTGTGGACCTGACCCCAGGGAGGCTGCTGGCTAACATCTATGTGACTCCGGAGGAAGTAAGGAAAGTAACTCCAATGCAGCTGAAGCCGACTGAAAGGGATGAGTGGACCGTAACTGTGTCCATGGGAGAAGATGAGGAACCCACCTCTGAATGGAATGGCTGTGCAATTCGAGAACAGATGAAGATGGATGTAAGTTCATGTTCTCTGGAATGGGTGCAGAAGGTAGATGAGCTGTTGTGGGAGAACCAAGCCACCTTTGCACGGTATGCTGAAGATTTTGGATGTACCACAGGGATCTACCATGAGATTCCCACAGGAGACACCCCTCCAATTAGAGAGCGCTACCGACAAATTCCTCCACAGTTGTATCAGGAAGTGAAAGAACTGTTAGCTAAGATGCTACAGGGTGGGATCATCCAAGAAAGCCAGAGTCCCTGGGCGGCTCCTGTGGTGTTAGTAAGAAAAAAAAGATGGGTCCATCCGATTTTGCGTAGACTATCGGAAGTTAAACGCTTGCACCGTACGAGATTCCTACCCCTTGCCACGGATTGAGGAGTCCCTCTCAGCGCTAGGGAGAGCCCGGTACTTCTCCTCACTAGATCTGGCTAGTGGGTATTGGCAGGTGCCGATGGCCACAAAAGACAAGGAGAAGACGGCATTCATCTTGCCCATGGGACTATACGAATTTAACCGGATGCCCTTCGGGTTGACAAATGCACCCGGAACGTTTCAGTGGTTGATGGAGAAATGTCTCGGTGACTTCAACTTTGAGTTGACTCTCATCTACTTGGATGACATTATAGTGTATTCTGCGACCTTTGAAGACCATCTCCACCAGTTGGGGCAAGTATTTCGAAGATTGCGGGAACATGGGCTCAAATTGAAACCCAGTAAATGTCGGTTGTTCCAATCTGAAATTGATTACTTGGGTCACCGCGTATCAGGAGAAGGGGTGAGACCATCAAGAGACAAGATAGCGGCTGTTCAAGATTGGCCGATACCGACTACCCTGCGAGAAGTGAGGGCGTTCCTTGGAGTAGCCGGTTACTATCGACGGTTTATTAAGGATTTCGCCAAGGTAGCAGCACCACTTAATGCTCTCCTACGAGGCACATCCGGTGGTCCAAAGAACCGGTCCGTGAAGTGGGGACCTGAACAGGAACAAGCCTTCCAGGCATTGAAGGATGCACTGACAACAGCCCCAATCTTGGCATATGCTGATTACCACTTGCCGTTCCAGCTATATACAGATGCAAGCCTGTATGGTCTTGGAGCAGTGCTTTCCCAGCTTCAGGATGGCCAGGAGAGGGTCATAGCGTACGGCAGCCGGTCTTTGAGAGATTCTGAAAGAAACCCCAAGAATTATAGTTCATTTAAATTGGAGCTGTTGGCACTGGTATGGGCCATGACCGAGAAATTCTCTGAATATTTGACCGGTGCTGAAGTTTTAGTACTGACTGACAACAACCCACTAGCTCACCTGGAAAATGCCAAGCTCGGGGCGTTAGAGCAGAGGTGGATAGCCCGAATGTCTACATTCAATTACCGCATTAAGTATCGGTCCAAGACAGAGAACCGGAATGCTGACGGACTTTCTAGGGTAACTGCCCAGACCCCCACAGAAGACGTGGATCATGAGTTGGAGCATGTGGAGGTGCCCGATTTCAGCAGATTTTCACAGGCCTTGACCGCCACTAATCAGTTTGAGATGGAGGGGACTGAAATGGCTCCTTTCTTTGGTCCCTCACGACAGGAATGGGTACAGATACAACAGACCCATGAGGGGCTGGCGCAGATGATCAAGTGTGTTGAGAAAGGCCAGAAGCCCTGTAGAGAGGAAAGAGAACGACTGACACGTGAGATATTATCTGTTTTGAGTCAGTGGGAAAAGTTGGAGATGAAAAATGGAGTGCTATGCCGAAAGGTCTATTTACCTTCTGAGATTGACATTCGATACCAAATTGTGGTGCCTAGTGAACTGGCTCGCTCCTTGGCAGTTGAGGCTCATAATAAGAATGGACATTTTGGTCATGAGAAGACCTTTCGTTGGTTACAGCGACTGATTTACTGCCCTGGTCTTCGTCAAATGGTCGAAGAAGTATGCCGCAGCTGTCGAACTTGTGAGATCCATAAGGCAATAGAACAGAGAGCTCCCCTGCAAACCATCGTGACCCAGGAACCTTTAGAAATCGTCATGATAGACTATCTAATGGTGGGCCCATCCAATAGCGGACACCAGTATTGCCTCGTAATGGTGGATCACTTCACCAAATTTGCGGTGGTAACCGCCACCAAGGACCAGACAGCTGAGTCAGCAGCTCGTGCTCTGTGCCAAGATTTCATTCGAGTATATGGGTGCCCCCAACGCATCCACTCCGACCAGGGCGCCTGCTTTGAGGGACACGTAATGAAAGAAGTTCAACGTATCTACGGGATAAAGAAGTCGCACACGACTCCATACCACCCTCAGGGAAATGGGGCCTGTGAAAGATTCAACAGAACTCTGCTACAGATGCTGCGGACTCTGGAGGAAGACAAGAAGTTACAGTGGCCTCAGTTCTTGTCTGAAATGGTGTGGGCCTATAACAATAAGGTCCATTCTACAACGGGGTACTCTCCTTATACACTTCTCTTTGGGCGGTCTGGGCGAAGTATAGGAGAATTACAGTTGAATGATGTGGATGGGTTCCCTCCGAGGGATTCAACCTCTTGGGTGCGGGCGCATCGGCAGAGACTTGAGACGATCCATCGATTGGTGCGGCAGCGCCTGCAAGAACATCCCCATCCTGATAAGACCCCAGTGCAAAAAGCACCATTGCAACCAGGCGGCCTGGGGGTGGGTGGGGGGGAGAAAACCCGGGGGGGGGGGGGGGGGGGGGGGGGGGGGGGGGGGGGGGGGGGGGGGGGGGGGAGGTGGGGGGGGGGGGGGGGGGGGGGGGGGGGGGGGGGGGGGGGGGGTGGTGTTGGGGGGTTTTCTGTGAAAGGGGTTGCGGGGGTGTTTTTTTGAAGGGACAAATCACGATGGGCCTGCCAATGTGAATGAGCTCCCACAGTCAGAGAATGGAGGTGCGGAATGGGCCTCCGACGAGGAGGATGATTGTTGGCCGATCCCTGCTCCTGGGGATGTTCCACCTGTGACTACTGTATCTCCGGCCTGTGCCCCCTCTGGTGCGGAATCCGCTGGTCCTTCTCAGCCCATAGCTGCAGCACCCCATAATATACCACCGGTCCTCAGACGGACCACTAGGCCAAATGCTGGTATTCCCCCTGTTCGGTATGCGCAGGATGAGTTTGTTTGGCCTGCCATACATCGGTATACTACCACCCTGTGCATAAAAGTACAACCCTCTGGATATACAGTCATAGGCAGGGACTGCCAATCTTAAAGTGGGGGGGAATATGTAAGAGACAGCCAATGTTGTCTTAAGCTTCATTTGTCTGTATAAACTGTTAATGTTGAATGTATTTCTGTGATTCTGTTCCTTTAAGACAGCAGCCATTGTAATTGTGACATGATGCTGGAGTGAGACCCCCCCCCTTTTGTCAGTTTGCCTTTAACTAGCCTTTATTAACTTATAGTAAATATATATTTTTTTCTTGAACTACCGCGTGTGCGTTCATTTCTGGTTGCGGAGTCCAAACCACCTGCCTTG
>CAMRHE010000168.1:0-27500 GCA_947044405.1 Leptodactylus fallax
TATATGGACAATGCACAGTACTACTTATTTTTATATATGAGAATTTTATATGTATATATGGACAATGCACAGTACTACTTCTATTTTTATATATGGACAATGCACAGTACTACTATCTATTTTATATATATGGACAATGCACAGTACTACTTCTATTTTTATATATATATGGACAATGCACAGTACTACTTCTATTTTTATATATGGACAATGCACAGTACTACTTCTATTTTTATATATATACAATGCACAGTACTACTTCTATTTTTATATATGGACAATGCACAGTACTACTTCTATTTTTATATATGGACAATGCACAGTACTACTTCTATTTTTATATATGGACAGTGCACAGTACTACTTCTATTTTTATATATGGACAATGCACAGTACTACTTCTATTTTTATATATGGACAATGCACAGTACTACTTCTATTTTTATATATGGACAATGCACAGTACTACTTCTATTTTTATATATGGACAATGCACAGTACTACTTCTATTTTTATATATGGACAGTGCACAGTACTACTTCTATTTTTATATATGGACAATGCACAGTACTACTTCTATTTTTATATATGGACAATGCACAGTACTACTTCTATTTTTATATATGGACAATGCACAGTACTACTTCTATTTTTATATATGGACAGTGCACAGTACTACTTCTATTTTTATATATGGACAATGCACAGTACTACTTCTATTTTTATATATGGACAATGCACAGTACTACTTCTATTTTTTATATATGGACAGTGCACAGTACTACTTCTATTTTTATATATGGACACTGCACAGTACTACTTCTATTTTTATATATGGACAATGCACAGTACTACTTCTATTTTTATATATGAATGAAGTACTACTTCTATTTTTATATATGGACAGTGCACAGTACTACTTCTATTTTTATATATGGACAATGCACAGTACTACTTCTATTTTTATATATGGACACTGCACAGTACTACTTCTATTTTTATATATGGACAATGCACAGTACTACTTCTATTTTTATATATGGACACTGCACAGTACTACTTCTATTTTTTATATATATATACTCCTGTACTACTTCTATTTTTATATATGGACAATGCACAGTACTACTTCTATTTTTATATATGGACAGTGCACAGTACTACTTCTATTTTTATATATGGACAATGCACAGTACTACTTCTATTTTTATATATGGACACTGCACAGTACTACTTCTATTTTTATATATGGACAGTGCACAGTACTACTTCTATTTTTATATATGGACACTGCACAGTACTACTTCTATTTTTATATATGGACAGTGCACAGTACTACTTCTATTTTTATATATGGACAATGCACAGTACTACTTCTATTTTTATATATGGACAGTGCACAGTACTACTTCTATTTTTATATATGGACAGTGCACAGTACTACTTCTATTTTTATATATGGACAATGCACAGTACTACTTCTATTTTTATATATGGACAATGCACAGTACTACTTCTATTTTTATATATGGACAATGCACAGTACTACTTCTATTTTTATATATGGACAATGCACAGTACTACTTCTATTTTTATATATGGACAATGCACAGTACTACTTCTATTTTTATATATGGACAATGCACAGTACTACTTCTATTTTTATATATGGACAATGCACAGTACTACTTCTATTTTTATATATGGACAATGCACAGTACTACTTCTATTTTTATATATGGACAATGCACAGTACTACTTCTATTTTTATATATGGACAATGCACAGTACTACTTCTATTTTTATATATGGACAATGCACAGTACTACTTCTATTTTTATATATGGACAGTGCACAGTACTACTTCTATTTTTATATATGGACACTGCACAGTACTACTTCTATTTTTATATATGTACAGTGCACAGTACTACTTCTATTTTTATATATGGATAATGCACAGTACTACTTCTATTTTTATATATGGACACTGCACAGTACTACTTCTATTTTATATATATATGGACAGTACTACTTCTATTTTTATATATGGACAATGCACAGTACTACTTCTATTTTTTTATATATGGACAGTGCACAGTACTACTTCTATTTTTATATATGGACAGTGCACAGTACTACTTCTATTTTTATATATATACATGCACAGTACTACTTCTATTTTTATATATGGACAATGCACAGTACTACTTCTATTTTTATATATGGACAATGCACAGTACTACTTCTATTTTTTATATATGGACACTACCACAGTACTACTTCTATTTTTATATATGGACAATGCACAGTACTACTTCTATTTTTATATATGGACAATGCACAGTACTACTTCTATTTTTATATATGGACAATGCACAGTACTACTTCTATTTTTATATATGGACAATGCACAGTACTACTTCTATTTTTATATATGGACAATGCACAGTACTACTTCTATTTTTATATATGGACAATGCACAGTACTACTTCTATTTTTATATATGGACATGCACAGTACTACTTCTATTTTTATATATGGACAATGCACAGTACTACTTCTATTTTTATATATGGACAATGTACAGTACTACTTCTATTTTTATATATGGACAATGCACAGTACTACTTCTATTGTTAGATATGGACAATGTACAGTACTACTGCTATTTGATATGATATGGACACTGCACAGGAGGGACCGCTAGTTTGGAGATGATATTGGCCCACAAGAGAGGGGAAAAGCTGTACAGAACCGCTATGCTCGGGATATGATATTGGCCTCACAAGGAGGAGCTCAGGGGTCGGAGACTAACAGCTGTACAGAACCGCTATGCTCGGGATATGATATTGGCCTCACAAGGAGGAGCTCAGGGGTCAGAGACTGACAGCTGTACAGAACCGCTATGCTCTGGATATGATATTGGCCTCACAAGGAGGAGTCTGTGCAGGGATTGGAGACTCTTGTTGTACTTATATTCCAGCTAATGATGAGGAGCACAATGGGACTCTTGCTAAGGCTATTGATCACCTCCATTCACTGAGGAAACATATGGTCAACGAAGCAGGAATTACAGGAGATTGGCTCAAAGGATGGATATTATAATCTCCTAACTGGGCCTTGCCTTTAATTAAATCTGTGATGCTTCTCTGAGCTCCGGTATTGTTACTGTGCTGTGCTGGACTATTATTGGTTTCATGTTGCAAAAGACTATTTTCTAAAGCCACCATGATGCTTGCATATAATCCCGTTGCTATGGAAGACATGAATATTAAAGATTATAAGATATGCTCGTCCGATGAGGAAAATATTATATAATAATCTGATGTGTGAGTGAGCAACTAATTTTTTATTTTTTGGGTGAGTTGCATGTGTTGGGAATAACAACAGGGGGGAATGAAGAGAAATTCTTAAATATATATGTATATCCACTTGTAGTGCCATATTATCACATTAGATAATGCAATGTAATGAAGTCTTTGTGTTCTAATGTATACATGTATTCTCATACTGGGTGCTTGTAAGAAATATTATATCCTGTGAGACATTCTTAGTTGGGGGTAGCCATTAGCTGATGACAAGGGTTATCTTGTCTAGTGAAATGTTGGACAGGCCTTAGAGAGGACGTAGAGATGATAAATATCTGTCTGAGCTCATGTATAAGCCTTGGTTTAGGAATCATACTAATGTTTATAGGGATTGATGTTAAACTTCATCCAATAGGAAGTTAGAGTGATGTCATAGATAGGGATTTTATTGAATAAAGGAGAGACAAGCCCTGGATGTCTCTGAGATTCTGATAACATCCTACTGCCGATTGTACATGTATCATCTACTCCCACCTCGAGGTGAATAAAGACTTATACTTCTTGAAGACTGAGGTCTGAAGTGGTATTTCCTACAACAAGGTAGGTAGGATTTTCTTGTTTTTTCAGTGGGGTGTAGGGGATGACTGGCAGGACAGACTTTTTCTGATGGTTTTCTGTTGGTCTAGTAGTAAAAACAATAATGTCCCTCCCCCTTCATGTATGTAACGTGTAATATGTAGTCAGGAGTCACACACACATCTGAGGGAGTTTTCCAATTGGTTTTATTTCTCGACATCCGGCCGTACCAATTCTGTAAGATCTGTGATATGGTCTGAAGCCCCCCATCACCTGCCATGTATGTGGCCCCGCTGATGGTGTCGCTGCCCTCATTCTGCTGTGCTCTCTGAGAACGACACAAAGCAAAGCAGTAACATGTGTTATTCTGGGGTCACACTCTACATACATGCTTCAATCATATGTTCTACATGCGTGCTCCAGACTTGGACCCTACGCACACGCTACACATAGGGCTCACACAGACTGCACATAAGAGGGACCAGACAAGCTGCACTCGCACTGGCGCTACACTGCATATTAAGATCATGTAACTGACACGTATCTCACTCATACAACACATGTCAGTCACAAACAGTACACGTTCTCTTCACGCAACTCACATCTAGTCTTGTTGTAGAGTATCAGCAGTTCGGTGCTGGTTATAGTCTGTGTCTATGCTGTCCTCCTTTTCTGCCTCCAGTCACTATGGTGTAGTCTTGTTCTAGAGCTCTGTACCTGGAGGTATTAGTATTCTGTCCAGTCCCTATGGTGTAGTCTTGTTCTAGAGCTCTGTACCTGGAGGTATTAGTATTCTGTCCAGTCACTATCATGTGGTCTTGTTCTAGAGCTCTGTACCTGGAGGTATTAGTATTCTGTCCAGTCACTATGGTGTGGTCTTGTTCTAGAGCTCTGTACCTGGAGGTATTAGTATTCTGTCCAGTCACCATGGTGTGGTCTTGTTCTAGAGCTCTGTACCTGGAGGTATTATTGTTCTGTCCAGTCACCATGGTGTGGTCTTGTTCTAGAGCTCTGTACCTGGAGGTATTAGTATTCTGTCCAGTCACTATCATGTGGTCTTGTTCTAGAGCTCTGTACCTGGAGGTATTAGTATTCTGTCCAGTCACTATGGTGTAGCTTTGTTCTAGATCTCTGTACCTGGAGGTATTATTGTTCTGTCCAGTCACCATGGTGTAGTCTTGTTCTAGAGCTCTGTACCTGGAGGTATTAGTATTCTGTCCAGTCACTATGGTGTAGTCTTGTTCTAGATCTCTGTACCTGGAGGTATTAGTATTCTGTCCAGTCACTATGGTGTAGTCTTGTTCTAGAGCTCTGTACCTGGAGGTATTAGTATTCTGTCCAGTCCCTATGGTGTGGTCTTCTAGAGCTCTGTACCTGGAGGTATTAGTATTCCGTCCTGTCACTATGGTGTAGTCTTGTTCTAGAGCTCTGTACCTGGAGGTATTAGTGTTCTGTCCAGTCCCTATGGTGTGGTCTTCTAGAGCTCTGTACCTGGAGGTATTAGTATTCTGTCCAGTCCCTATGGTGTGGTCTTCTAGAGCTCTGTACCTGGAGGTATTAGTATTCTGTCCAGTCACTATGGTGTAGTCTTGTTCTAGAGCTCTGTACCTGGAGGTATTAGTATTCTGTCCAGTCCCTATGGTGTGGTCTTCTAGAGCTCTGTACCTGGAGGTATTAGTAATCCGTCCTGTCACCATGGTGTGGTCTTGTTCTAGAGCTCTGTACCTGGAGGTATTAGTATTCTGTCCAGCCACTATGGTGTGGTCTTGTTCTAGAGCTCTGTACCTGGAGGTATTAGTATTCTGTCCAGTCACTATGGTGTGGTCTTGTTCTAGAGCTCTGTACCTGGAGGTATTAGTATTCTGTCCTGTCACTATGGTGTGGTCTTGTTCTAGAGCTCTGTTTGAGTGATGCGTGCTGCATACATGTAGTGTGAGTGACGTGTGCTGCATACATGAAATGTGAGTGTTGTGTGCTGCATACATGTAGTGTGAGTGACGTGTGCTGCATACATGTAGTGTGAGTGTCGTGTGCTGCATACATGTAGTGTGAGTGAGGTGTGCTGCATACATGTAGTGTGAGTGACGCGTGCTGCATACATGTAGTGTGAGTGAGGTGTGCTGCATACATGTAGTGTGAGTGACGCGTGCTGCATACATGTAGTGTGAGTGTGGTGTGCTGCATACATGTAGTGTGAGTGACGTGTGCTTCATACATGTAGTGTGAGTGAGGTGTGCTGCATACATGTAGTGTGAGTGACGCGTGCTGCATACATGTAGTGTGAGTGTCGTGTGCTGCATACATGTAGTGTGAGTGAGGTGTGCTGCATACATGTAGTGTGAGTGAGGTGTGCTGCATACATGTAGTGTGAGTGACGCGTGCTGCATACATGCAGTGTGAGTGACGTGTGCTGCATACATGTAGTGTGAGTGACGTGTGCTGCATACATGTAGTGTGAGTGAGGTGTGCTGCATACATGTAGTGTGAGTGACGCGTGCTGCATACATGTAGTGTGAGTGAGGTGTGCTGCATACATGCAGTGTGAGTGAGGTGTGCTGCATACATGTAGTGTGAGTGAGGTGTGCTGCATACATGTAGTGTGAGTGACGCGTGCTGCATACATGTAGTGTGAGTGAGGTGTGCTGCATACATGTAGTGTGAGTGAGGTGTGCTGCATACATGTAGTGTGAGTGAGGTGTGCTGCATACATGTAGTGTGAGTGACGCGTGCTGCATACATGTAGTGTGAGTGAGGTGTGCTGCATACATGTAGTGTGAGTGACGCGTGCTGCATACATGTAGTGTGAGTGAGGTGTGCTGCATACATGTAGTGTGAGTGACGCGTGCTGCATACATGTAGTGTGAGTGACGCGTGCTGCATACATGTAGTGTGAGTGAGGTGTGCTGCATACATGTAGTGTGAGTGAGGTGTGCTGCATACATGTAGTGTGAGTGAGGTGTGCTGCATACATGTAGTGTGAGTGACGTGTGCTGCATACATGTAGTGTGAGTGATGTGTGCTACATACATGTAGTGTGAGTGAGGTGTGCTGCATACATGTAGTGTGAGTGAGGTGTGCTGCATACATGTAGTGTGAGTGATGTGTGCTGCATACATGTAGTGTGAGTGACGCGTGCTGCATACATGCAGTGTGAGTGAGGTGTGCTGCATACATGTAGTGTGAGTGAGGTGTGCTGCATACATGTAGTGTGAGTGAGGTGTGCTGCATACATGTAGTGTGAGTGATGTGTGCTGCATACATGTAGTGTGAGTGAGGTGTGCTGCATACATGTAGTGTGAGTGACGCGTGCTGCATACATGCAGTGTGAGTGACGTGTGCTGCATACATGTAGTGTGAGTGAGGTGTGCTGCATACATGTAGTGTGAGTGACGTGTGCTGCATACATGTAGTGTGAGTGACGCGTGCTGCATACATGTAGTGTGAGTGACGCGTGCTGCATACATGTAGTGTGAGTGAGGTGTGCTGCATACATGTAGTGTGAGTGACGTGTGCTGCATACATGTAGTGTGAGTGACGTGTGCTGCATACATGTAGTGTGAGTGAGGTGTGCTGCATACATGTAGTGTGAGTGACGCGTGCTGCATACATGTAGTGTGAGTGAGGTGTGCTGCATACATGTAGTGTGAGTGAGGTGTGCTGCATACATGTAGTGTGAGTGACGCGTGCTGCATACATGTAGTGTGAGTGACGTGTGCTGCATACATGTAGTGTGAGTGAGGTGTGCTGCATACATGTAGTGTGAGTGACGTGTGCTGCATACATGTAGTGTAAGTGAGGTGTGCTGCATACATGTAGTGTGAGTGACGCGTGCTGCATACATGTAGTGTGAGTGACGCGTGCTGCATACATGTAGTGTGAGTGAGGTGTGCTGCATACATGTAGTGTGAGTGAGGTGTGCTGCATACATGTAGTGTGAGTGACGCGTGCTGCATACATGTAGTGTGAGTGACGCGTGCTGCATACATGTAGTGTGAGTGAGGTGTGCTGCATACATGTAGTGTGAGTGACCCGTGCTTTCTGACCTGAGTTACAGGTACTCTGTTGGGGTGAGGTTTCCTCATCCTTGGCCCACCTCGGTCCCCACCCCCCTCTGCCCACTGTCTTAAAAAGTGGGGAGTGGGAAAGAAAAGGGACATCAGTGATGCAAGCCAGGCTCATGTGTCACATCTACACATATATATAGTAATTGCCCCCCCACATCGCACACAGTGAGTGAGCCAGTGCTTCTGCATCATGCGTGGCATGTGTCTTATGTGTGAGTGCTGGGTATGCATCATGTAATCCATGTATATATCTGTCAGCGTCCATCCCTGGGACCAGGGTAACTACACACCCCTGCATACACCTTCATACAGGTGTACATACATGCACTCATACATACACACCTGCATACACCTTCTTACAGGTGTACATACATGCACTCATACATACACACGTGCATACACCTTCATACAGGTGTACATACATGCACTCATACATACACACCTGCATACACCTTCTTACAGGTGTACATACATGCACTCATACATACACGCCTGCATACACCTTCTTACAGGTGTACATACATGCACTCATACATACACGCCTGCATACACCTTCATACAGGTGTACATACATGCACTCATACATACACACCTGCATACACCTTCTTACAGGTGTACATACATGCACTCATACATACACGCCTGCATACACCTTCTTACAGGTGTACATACATGCACTCATACATACACGCCTGCATACACCTTCTTACAGGTGTACATACATGCACTCATACATACACACCTGCATACACCTTCATACATTTGTACATACATGCACTCATACATACACACCTGCATACACCTTCTTACAGGTGTACATACATGCACTCATACATACACGCCTGCATACACCTTCTTACAGGTGTACATACATGCACTCATACATACACGCCTGCATACACCTTCTTACAGGTGTACATACATGCACTCATACATACACGCCTGCATACACCTTCTTACAGGTGTACATACATGCACTCATACATACACACCTGCATACACCTTCATACATTTGTACATACATGCACTCATACATACACACCTGCATACACCTTCTTACAGGTGTACATACATGCACTCATACATACACACCTGCATACTCCTTCTTACAGGTGTACATACATGCACTCATACATACACACCTGCATACACCTTCATACATTTGTACATACATGCACTCATACATACACACCTGCATACACCTTCTTACAGGTGTACATACATGCACTCATACATACACACCTGCATACACCTTCTTACAGGTGTACATACATGCACTCATACATACACACCTGCATACACCTTCTTACAGGTGAACATACATGCACTCATACATACACACCTGCATACACCTTCATACATTTGTACATACATGCACTCATACATACACACCTGCATACACCTTCTTACAGGTGTACATACATGCACTCATACATACACACCTGCATACACCTTCTTACAGGTGTACATACATGCACTCATACATACACACCTGCATACACCTTCATACATTTGTACATACATGCACTCATACATACACACCTGCATACACCTTCTTACAGGTGTACATACATGCACTCATACATACACACCTGCATACACCTTCTTACAGGTGTACATACATGCACTCATACATACACACCTGCATACACCTTCATACATTTGTACATACATGCACTCATACATACACACCTGCATACACCTTCTTACAGGTGTACATACATGCACTCATACATACACACCTGCATACACCTTCTTACAGGTGTACATACATGCACTCATACATACACACCTGCATACACCTTCTTACAGGTGTACATACATGCACTCATACATACACACCTGCATACACCTTCTTACAGGTGTACATACATGCACTCATACATACACACCTGCATACACCTTCATACATTTGTACATACATGCACTCATACATACACACCTGCATACACCTTCTTACAGGTGTACATACATGCACTCATACATACACGCCTGCATACACCTTCTTACAGGTGTACATACATACATACCTGCCTACATCTTCATACATATATACACCTTCATACAGATGTACATACATGCACTCACATCTTCTATTTGTATATACACTCACAGCTATATACAAGATTACATAAATATATTCTTACATACGTACACCACACATACATGCATTCATACACCCCCATATATGATAATTCATCTTACCTAAGACTGTCAGCTGTGTTTCATTCTCTACATACAGGGTTGTACCTGAGGAGATGTCCGTCACCTCACACAAGTACTGGCCCGCATCCTTCAGGGTCACATCATTCAGCCGCAGTCCTTGCGGGTAATATTGGGCTCGGTTCTGATAGGGCACTAGAAGAAGTGAAGGCACTAGTCACACAGGTCCTGAGGAGGGGACAGAATCGGGCAGAGCTATCACCTGTAGTCAGAGCACGCACCGGTCAGCTCTCCATTGTAGTAGATGAGTGCGGCGTCCTGTTCGGAGATGAACTTCCACTCGATACGCGGATTGTGAAAGGTGGAGGGGTAGTTACAGGGGAACTCCACATCTGCAGAGAAATAATGACATGATCAGCAGGGGGCGCAGTCACCGGGCAGCTGGCAGTGTATAACATGGCTACTTACTGTCTCCTTCCTTGACAGTCATCTTGCTAAAGCAAAGCATCGCAACAGCTGATGAGAAAGAACATGGTATTGTAAGAGATATCTGGAAGCCACAGATAACACCATGTATGACCACCACACGGGGCACCGGGCTATGGCCAGAAGATAGTCCGCTCCTGGGACAGAGATGATGGAAGGATACACAGGGGAGAACGAGCTGTACAAAAGGTCCCACTATTCTGGTGCAAGATTTCACCAAAACGTCATACATCTAAGTAAACCCCCCATAAACTTATTAATCTTCATATATATATATATATATATATATATATATATATATATATATATATATATAGAGGTACACCCCCACATACACATATATACATAGAGGTACACCCCCACATATATACATAGAGGTACACCCCCACATATATACATAAAGGTACACCCCTACATACACATATATACATAGAGGTACACCCCCACATACACATATATACATAGAGGTACACCCCTACATACACATATATACATAGAGGTACACCCCCACATATATACATAGAGGTACACCCCCACATACACATATATACATAGAGGTACACCCCCACATACACATATATACATAGAGGTACACCCCCACATACACATATATACATAGAGGTACACCCCCACATATATACATAGAGGTACACCCCCACATACACATATATACATAGAGGTACACCCCCACATACACATATATACATAGAGGTACACCCCTACATACACATATATACATAGAGGTACACCCCCACATATATACATAGAGGTACACCCCCACATATATACATAGAGGTACACCCCCACATATATACATAGAGGTACACCCCCCACATACACATATATACATAGAGGTACACCCCTACATACACATATATACATAGAGGTACACCCCCACATACACATATATACATAGAGGTACACCCCCACATACACATATATACATAGAGGTACACCCCCACATACACATATATACATAGAGGTACACCGCCACATATATACATAGAGGTACACCCCCACATACACATATATACATAGAGGTACACCCCCACATACACATATATACATAGAGGTACACCCCCACATACACATATATACATAGAGGTACACCCCCACATATATACATAGAGGTACACCCCCACATACACATATATACATAGAGGTATACCCCCACATATATACAGAGGGGTACACCCCCACATACACATATATACATAGAGGTACACCCCTACATACACATATATACATAGAGGTACACCCCCACATACACATATATACATAGAGGTACACCCCCACAATATATACATAGAGGTACACCCCCACATACACATATATACATAGAGGTACACCCCCACATACACATATATACATAGAGGTACACCCCCTACATACACATATATACATAGAGGTACACCCCCACATACACATATATACATAGAGGTACACCCCCCCCTACATACACATATATACATAGAGGTACACCCCCCACATATATACATAGAGGTACACCCCCCACATACACATATATACATAGAGGTACACCCCTACATACACATATATACATAGAGGTACACCCCCACATATATATACATAGAGGTACACCCCCACATACACATATATACATAGAGGTACACCCCCACATACACATATATACATAGAGGTACACCCCCACATATATACATAGAGGTACACCCCCACATACACATATATACATAGAGGTAAACCCCTACATACACATATATACATAGAGGTACACCCCCACATATATACATAGAGGTACACCCCCACATACACATATATACATAGAGGTACACCCCCCACATACACATATATACATAGAGGGTACACCCCTACATACACATATATACATAGAGGTACACCCCCACATATATACATAGAGGTACACCCCCACATACACATATATACATAGAGGTACACCCCTACATACACATATATACATAGAGGTACACCCCCACATACACATATATACATAGAGGTACACCCCCACATACACATATATACATAGAGGTACACCCCTACATACACATATATACATAGAGGTACACCCCCACATATATACATAGAGGTACACCCCCAAATACACATATATACATAGAGGAACACCCCTACATACACATATATACATAGAGGTACACCCCCACATACACATACCTCTACATACATAGACACCCCCACACACACACATACCTCTACATACATAGAGAGACACCCCCACACACACATACCTCTACATACATAGACACCCCCCACACACACACATACCTCTACATACATAGAGACACCCCCACACACACATATCTCTACATACATAGAGACACCCCCACACACACACACATACCTCTACATACATAGAGAGACCCCCCCCACACACACACATACCTCTACATATATAGAGACTCCCCCCACACACACACATACCTCTACATACATAGAGGGACACCCCCACACACACACATACCTCTACATACATAGAGACACCCCCCACACACATACCTCTACATACATAGAGAGACCCCCCCACACACACACATACCTCTACATACATAGAGACACCCCCCCCACACACACATACCTCCACATACATAGAGACACCCCCCCCACACACACACATACCTCTACATACATAGAGACACCCCCACACACACATACCTCTACATACATAGAGAGACCCCCCCCACACACACACATACCTCTACATACATAGAGAGACACCCCCACACACACATACCTCTACATACATTGAGACACCCCTACCACACACACATACCTCTACATACATAGAGAGACACCCCCACATACACACACTTACCTCTACATACATAGAGACACCCCCACACACACACACATACCTCTACATACATAGAGAGACACCGCCACATACACACATACCTCTACATACATAGAGAGACACCCCCACACACACACCCATACCTCTACATACATAGAGACACCCCCACACACACACATACCTCTACATACATAGAGAGACAGCCCACAGACATATCTCTACATACATAGAGAGACCCCCACACACACACATACCTCTACATACATAGAGACATCCCCACACACACACACATACCTCTACATACATAGAGACACCCCCCCCACACACACACATACCTCTACATACATAGAGACACCCCCACACACACATACCTCTACATACATAGAGAGACAACCCCACATACACACACATACCTGTACATACATAGAGACACCCCCCCACACACACACACATACCTCTACATACATAGAGAGACACCCCCCCACACACACATACCTCTACATACATAGAGACACCCCCCCACACACACACATACCTCTACATACATAGAGACACCCCCACACACACATACCTCTACATACATAGAGAGACACCCCCACACACACACACACACACCTCTACATACATAGAGACTCCCCCACACACATACCTCTACATACATAGAGACACCCCCCCCACACACACATACCTCTACATACATAGAGAGACACCCCCACATACACACACTTACCTCTACATACATAGAGACACCCCCACACACACACATACCTCTACATACATAGAGAGACACCCCCACACACACACACTTACCTCTACATACATAGAGACACCCCCCACACACACACACATACCTCTACATACATAGAGAGACACCGCCACATACACATACCTCTACATACATAGAGACACCCCCCCCACACACACACATACCTCTACATACATAGAGACACCCCCCACACACACATACCTCTACATACATAGAGAGACACCCCCACACACACACATACCTCTACATACATAGAGAGACACCCCCCACACACACACACCTCTACATACATAGAGAGACACCCCCCACACACACACACCTCTACATACATAGAGAGACACCCCCACAGACATATCTCTACATACATAGAGAGACCCCCACACACACACATACCTCTACATACATAGAGACACCCCCACACACATACCTCTACATACATAGAGACACCCCCCCACACACACACATACCTCTACATACATAGAGACACCCCCACACACACACATACCTCTACATACATAGAGAGACACCCCCACACACACACACCTCTACATACATAGAGAGACACCCCCACACACACACATACCTCTACATACATAGAGACACCCCCCCACACACACATACCTCTACATACATAGAGACACCCCCACACACACACACACACATACCTCTACATACATAGAGACACCCCCCACACACACACCACTACATACATAGAGACTCCCCCACACACACATACCTCTACATACATAGAGACACCCCCTCACACACACATACCTCTACATACATAGAGAGACACCCCCACACACACACATACCTCTACGTACATAGAGAGACCCCCACACACACACACATACCCTCTACATACATAGAGAGACACCCCCACACACACACATACCTCTACATACATAGAGACACCCCCCCACACACACACATACCTCTACATACATAGAGAGACACCCCCACACACACACACACCTCTACATACATAGAGAGACACCCCCACACACACACACCTCTACATACATAGAGAGACCCCCCCACACACACATACCTCTACATACATAGAGAGACACCCCCACATACACACACTTACCTCTACATACATGAGAGACACCCCCACACACACACACATACCTCTACATACATAGAGAGACACCCCCACACACACACACCTCTACATACATAGAGAGACACCCCCCCCACACACACACACAGAAGAGACACCCCCACACACACACATACCTCTACATACATAGAGAGACACCCCACAGACATATCTCTACATACATAGAGAGACCCCCCACACACACACATACCTCTACAACATAGAGACATCCCCACACACACACACATACCTCTACATACATAGAGACACCCCCCCACACACACACATACCTCTACATACATAGAGACACCCCCACACACACATACCTCTACATACATAGAGAGACACCCCCACACACACACACACCTCTATATACATAGAGAGACACCCCCACACACACACATACCTCTACATACATAGAGACCCCCCCACACACACACATACCTCTACATACATAGACACCCCCCCACACACACACATACCTCTACATACATAGAGAGACACCCCCACATACACACTTCCATCTACATACATAGAGACACCCCCACACACACACACATACCTCTACATACATAGAGAGACCCCCCCCCACACACACATACCTCTACATACATAGAGAGACCTCCCCACACACACACATACCTCTACATACATAGAGAGACACCCCCCACACACACATACCTCTACATACATAGAGAGAGACCCCCCACACACACACATACCTCTACATACATAGAGACACCCCCACACACACAACACACAGAGACACCCCCACACACACACATACCTCTACACACATAGAGACTCCCCCACACACACATACCTCTACATACATAGAGACACCCCCCCACACACACACATACCTCTACATACATAGAGAGACCCCCCCACACACACATACCTCTACATACATAGAGAGACACCCCCCCCCACACACATACCTCTACATACATAGAGAGACACCCCCACACACACACATACCTCTACATACATAGAGAGACACCCCCACACACACATAACTCTACATACATAGAGAGACACCCCCACACACACACATACCTCTACATACATAGACACCCACACACACACATACCTCTACATACATAGAGAGACACCCCCACACACACATACCTCTACATACATAGAGAGACACCCACACACACCTCTACATACATAGAGAGAGACACCCCCCCACACACACACATACCTCTACATAGAGACCCCCCCCACACACACACATACCTCTACATACATAAGAGACACCCCCACACACACATACCTCTACATACATAGAGAGACACCCCCCACACACACACACATACCTCTACATACATAGAGACCCACACACACACACATACCTCTACATACATAGAGAGACACCCCCACACACACACACCTCTACATACATAGAGAGACACCCCCCACACACACACACCTCTACATACATAGAGACAACCCACACACACCCATACCTCTACATACATAGAGAGACACCCCCACACACATACCTCTACATACATAGACACCCACACACACACATACCTCTACATACATAGAGAGACACCCCCACACACACACACATACCTCTACATACATAGAGACACCAACACACACACATACCTCTACATACATAGAGAGACCCCCCCACACACACACATACCTCTACATACATAGACACCCACACACACTCACATACCTCTACATACATAGAGAGACACCCCCACACACACACATACCTCTACATACATAGAGACACCCCCACACACACACATACCTCTACATACATAGAGAGACACCCCCACACACACATACCTCTACATACATAGAGACACCCCCACACACACATACCTCTACATACATAGAGACACCCCCCCACACACACATACCTCTACATACATAGAGACACCCCCCACACACACATACCTCTACATACATAGAGACACCCCCACACACACACATACCTGTACATACATAGAGAGACACCCCCACACACACACATACCTGTACATACATAGAGACACCCCCACACACACATACCTCTACATACATAGAGAGACCCCCACACACACACACACATACCTCTACATACATAGAGAGATACCCCCACACACACATACCTCTACATACATAGAGACTCCCCCCCACACACACACATACCTCTACATACATAGAGACACCCCCCACACACACACACATACCTCTACATACATAGAGACACCCCCACACACACATACCTCTACATACATAGAGAGACACCCCCACACACACACACCTCTACATACATAGAGACACCCCCACACACACACACATACCTCTACATACATAGAGACACCCCCCCCACACACACACATACCTGTACATACATAGAGAGACCCCCCACACACACACATACCTCTACATACATAGAGACACCCCCCCACACACACACATACCTCTACATACATAGAGAGACCCCCCACACACACACACCGACATACATAGAGACACCCCCACACACACATTCCTCTACATACATAGAGAGACACCCCCACACACACATACCTCTACATACATAGAGAGACACCCCCACACACACACAACCCTACATACATAGAGAGACACCCCCACACACACATACCTCTACATACATAGAGAGACACCCCCACACACACATACCTCTACATACATAGAGAGACACCCCCCACACACACATACCTCTACATACATAGAGAGACACCCCCACACACACACACATACCTCTACATACATAGAGACACCCCCACACACACATACCTCTACATACATAGAGAGACACCCCCACACACACACACATACCTCTACATACATAGAGACACCCCCACACACACACACATACCTCTACATACATAGAGAGACACCCCCACACACACACATACCTCTACATACATAGAGAGACACCCCCACACACACACACATACCTCTACATACATAGAGACACCCCCACACACACACATACCTCTACATACATAGAGAGACCCCCACACAAACCTCTACATACATAGAGAGACCCCCCCCACACACACACATACCTCTACATACATAGAGACACCCCCACACACACATACCTCTACATACATAGAGACACCCCCCACACACACATACCTCTACATACATAGAGAGACCCCCCACACACATACCTCTACATACATAGAGAGACCCCCCCACACACACACATACCTCTACATACATAGAGACACCCCCCCCCACACACACATACCTCTACATACATAGAGAGACACCCCCACACACACATACCTCTACATACATAGAGAGACACCCCCACACACACACATACCTCTACATACATAGAGACACCCCCACACACACATACCTCTACATACATAGAGACACCCCCACACACACATACCTCTACATACATAGAGAGACACCCCCCCACACACACATACCTCAACATACATAGAGACACCCCCCCCCACACACACATACCCCTACATACATAGAGAGACCCCCCCCACACACACATACCTCTACATACATAGAGAGAACCCCCCCACACACACACATACCTCTACATACATAGAGACACCCCCCCCACACACACACATACCTCTACATACATAGAGACACCCCCCACACACACATACCTCTACATACATAGAGACACCCCCACACACACACACACATACCTCTACATACATAGAGAGACACCCCCCACACACACACATACCTCTACATACATAGAGAGACACCCCCACACACACACACACCTCTACATACATAGAGAGACACCCCCACACACACACATACCTCTACATACATAGAGACACCACCCCACACACACACATACCTCTACATACATAGAGACACCCCCACACACACATACCTCTACATACATAGAGAGACTCCCCCACACACACATACCTCTACATACATAGAGAGACACCCCCACACACACACATACCTCTACATACATAGAGACACCCCCCCCCACACACACACATACCTCTACATACATAGAGACACCCCCCCACACACACATACCTCTACATACATAGAGAGACACCCCCCACACACACACATACCTCTACATACATAGAGAGACACCCCCACACACACACATACCTCTACATACATAGAGAGACACCCCCACACACACACATACCTCTACATACATAGAGAGACTCCCCCCACACACACATACCTCTACATACATAGAGACACCCCCCACACACACATACCTCTACATACATAGAGAGACTCCCCCCACACACACATACCTCTACATACATAGAGAGACACCCCCACACACACATACCTCTACATACATAGAGACACCCCCCCACACACACATACCTCTACATACATAGAGACACCCCCCACACACACACATACCTCTACATACATAGAGAGACACCCCCCACACACACACACATACCTCTACATACATAGAGAGACACCCCCACACACACACATACCTCTACATACATAGAGAGACACCCCCACACACACACACATACCTCTACATACATAGAGAGACCCCCCACACACACACATACCTCTACATACATAGAGACACCACCCCACACACACACATACCTCTACATACATAGAGACACCCCCACACACACACACATACCTCTACATACATAGAGAGACCCCCCACACACACATACCTCTACATACATATGTGGCATCCCAGAGCTGGCTATGGCTGGGCTGAGGGTGATCTCTGTAGTCATTGTATTATTTCCTGTTGCTTCATAGCCTGTGTGACATAGCAGGGGGTCCTGAGTCTCACACAACACAGCGCCACCTAGTGAGCCTCACACATGCATTACACCTCCCATAGGATTGAATAGTAACCAAATGTCCAATGGGAGGACATCGCCTGGGAAAAGGGGAGGAGTCAGCTGATCACTGGGTCCCCATGGTAACACCCCTGCAGGAAGGTCCTGCGTGTGAGGAGTTAGAAGTGTGGAGTGTTAGGAGGAGGAGGTGAGGAGATAAGTGTGATGTCCTGTGAAGAAAGCAGTGAGTTTAGTGCAGGAATCTCAAGTCCTAGACAGGCCCAGGAAGGTTGGAGAGCTGACATACTCCAGCTATTCAGAAGATCCTGTCCCCTGTCTGCCTAGCCATCGCCCTGAAGGAAGTCAAGCATCATTATCTTGTCAGCATGACACTGTGGAGAGAACATTCTGGAACACGTGCTCCATAGCCAGTATCACAGGATCCAGGGGCCAAGGCCAGACCTGTGGAATATCCTGCCACCCTGACTATTGCACCCCGAAACTCTGAGCTATCAGGACCACATAACGTGAGTGGGGAATATTATGTACTAGTATCATGGTGGGCATCCTCCCTATGTGCCAAATAGGAGCCCAGACGCACCTTAGGGCTGTAACACTGAAGTATAAGGGGCTAGGAACACCTTTCATCAAGTCTACCCTGCACCCCAGGACTTTGCTGTGTCACCAGGCGTACCCCGTTGTTTTGTATGGAAGAAACTGTTTAAGCATTTGTGCCTCCACACCCATGGAAGTAAAAGTTCAACTTTACAACCGTTTCTGTGTCTGACTCTGCACCGACAACATCAGGGCGCCCCAAACACCACCAGTCGGCACAGTATAGGGGAAGCGCCCGGGGGAACAATCACCACCAACATTTGTGCAGCCCCCTCATCACCGGTACCAGTGGTGGTAACGTGGGACAGCACCAGCGCTGCGCCCTCGTGCCCAGAGACCGTGACAAGTCTGCGCTGTTTGCACCCCGCAATCCCAACTGCAGCGTTACCTTCCATCTGGTCACCGCAAGAAAAACTGGCGTCACGAACAGGATACGGGTGTGTGCCATTTTGAGAAAGTCGCCACGAAAAGTGCGCCAAATTGTCTCCAGAGCATCGGTCTTTATTGTGGACTTTGCTAAGATCAAGTTTATTCCCTGAGAGTGCTTGCCACAAAGAGGGGGAGCCCTGTACCCCTGAAGTAAGCCCTAAAGACTGTCCTCTCAGTGTGTTACAGCCCTGGAAGAGTTAAAACGCCCAGGACTTGTTTGCTGCGCCACATCGCTGTGTAAGAACGCCCACAAAGGGTTAACTGTACCTTGCAAAAGAGCGGGAGATTTTTAGCACTGCCCATGAGGCCAGGAGACCCATCTGCCGCCATCTTGGGAGAGCCCAGAATGCTGAGCGCAATGCTCCAGCGCACCCATACAAGAAAGTGAAAGGGGAACGTGCCGGCGCCATTTCTGACTCTCCGGTGCCGCATCACCGTCCCTGCTGTGCACCGCTGATCTCTGGTCCACGCTGCAGTTGCTGTCAGTGAGTACTGTGCCTCCCTGTCCTTGTCTTCAGTCCTCCCACGGCCCCAGCGAGTGTTTTCCGTGTACAGTGTCCGTGGGGAGTGCCACCATTAAAGAGGGGGAGCACACCGTCAGCCTGCATCACAGTGACTCTGTTAATAGCTACAGCATTCTTAAAGGGACGGCATTCCAAGTTGTAGTCTCCATTCCCTGCCAGCAAGCAGTTGAGTTTCTTAAAGAGACGGCGACCTAATTTCAGTCATACCTGCAAACAACATGACTGAGCAAAGTGACATTGTGCCATCTGTTTCTAGTGATCCAGCAGTGCCCATGGCGAGCAGCCTACCATTCTCCATGCCATTTTACCCTGGCGCACCATGGCTGCCGCGCTACAAAGGGGAGGCGCATACCCTCAGGGACTTTCGTGAGAAGATGCTGTCTCTCTTCCAGTTCTATCCTCTGAATACAGAACAGCAGATACAGATCCTGCTGGGCCAGCTTGAGGGTGCTGCAGCTAGGGAGGTCAAATCCTGGCCTGCCTCTGACAAAAGAACCCCTGGGCAAATTCTGGACAAACTCCAGGTGAACTTTGACGTGCGATCTGTCTCCGAGGTAAAGATGTACTTCTTTTCCAGACGACAACTACCTGGTGAGACCCTGCGGGACTATGCTTTATCCCTCCAAGAGGCGTTCAGAGCTGTGGTGCAAGTGGATCCACGTGAAAATGTGGAGTCTGATAAAATCTTGCTTGACCGCTTCATAGAAGGGGCGGGTACCACATTGCTCCAGAGTCAGTTGCGAATGCTTGCTGCACAACATCCCAGCATCACGTTTGCTGACTTCAAGGCCCTTGCCATCCAGGTCTTGGGACAGGAGCAGCCCCAGCCGAGCCCAGTCATCTGTGCTCCCTCACCTGGACCCTCAACAAGCATTGCTCCAGTTGTCCTGCCACTACCTCTGGGTACCTCACCTGCTGCCCAAACTGCGCAGACTACACCAGCAGACTCCAGAGATGACCTTCTGGCCCGAGTGGATCATCTGACCCGTGCCATGGAACAGATCACCGTCCGTCTAGATCGTCTGACCCAGCCGTCTTCATCGTCCAGTGATCCTTTGCGAAGTCTCAACATCTCACCTGAGTCGCCACCCAGACGTCCGTCTTCAGTGAAACCTCTGCAGAGTGAGAGGCCATACTGTACCTATTGCCATAGATATGGACACACCAGGCCTCAGTGTTTTCAGTTAAACGGGCCACCCCCGAGGCAGCGGGCCGCCCCTCGGGTGGAAAGAAGAAGGGCCCAGGTGAATCTTCAGTGCCATTGGCACGCTTCGTCTCAGCCTGCCCACACATCACAATCCGGGTGAACGGCGTCCCTCTGACAGCGTTGGTGGACACTGGATCTCAGGTAACAACCCTGCGCAAGCAGGTGTTCCTTGAACATTGGGATTTAGGTGTGTTGAATAGAACACCTGACACATGGATAAATCTGTGTGCCAGCAATGGACAGCCCATACCACAGCAGGGTTATTGGGAACCCACTATCCAGATTGGGGACTTGAAACTGCCTAGACAGGGTGTAATTGTCACTGATGTAGAGGATGATAGGTTTGCAGTTGTAATATTAGGCATGAATGTTTTACGCCATTGCTTTGCAGAAGTGTTGGATGCCTTGCATGCCTCTCTCCTTACAGCTTCTCCCAGTGACCAGCAGACCATTCAGCGGGCCATTCATGTACTCAATGCCCAGCACAAGTTCGCCAACAAACAAGGTGAAATTGGTCGAGTCCGGATCCAAGATACCCGTCCAGTAACCCTACAGCCTGGAACAGAAACTATGGTGTGGTGCCGTGCCCGTCCGGGCATAGAAAATCAGGACTACGAGGCCTTGCTACAACCCATACAGGTAGATGGCCAACCACTTGTCATGGCTGCCCGCAGCCTTGTCACAGTTTCCAATGGACGTGTTCCTGTCCGCTTAGTCAACTTGGGCGATGCTCCCGTGAACCTCCACAAGTTCCACTCTGTGGCCCTGCTACACCGGTTAGCACCAGACATTCTCTCTGGTGATTCTACCGCCACACAGCGTTCCACCCAAGCTGCTGAGAACATTCAGAATGGAGCCACGAAGTCCTGGTGGGATGAATTGAACGTGGGAGACGCCAATACCCCTATAGAGCACATCAATGGGGTTCGCAATGTGGCCAAGCGTTACCAACAGGCATTCAGCAAACACCCATTGGACTTTGGTAAGACCACGACCATACAACATCGCATTCTGACTGGCGACCACCATCCAATCAAGGAGCGTCACCGTCCAATACCACCAGCGATGTACCAACCGGTGAAAAAGTTGATCCAAGAGATGCGAGATGCTGATGTCATCCGGGAGATTAACAGCCCCTGGGCAGCCCCGCTAGTCCTTGTCAAGAAGAAAGACGGAACCCTACGATTTTGTGTGGACTATCGTAAACTCAACAACGTCACGCACAAAGACGCATACCCATTGCCGCGGATTGAGGAATCTCTAACGGCTTTGGGATCAGCTACCTGTTTCTCGACCCTGGACTTAACCAGTGGATACTGGCAAGTCCCTATGGCGCCTGAAGATCGTGAAAAGACTGCGTTTACGACCCCGATGGGACTCTTTGAATTCAATAGTATGCCATTTGGGCTATGTAATGCCCCAGCCACATTCCAACGGCTTATGGAGAGGTGCCTCGGCCATGAGAATTTCCAGAGTGTGCTACTGTACCTGGACGATGTTATTGTATTCTCCCCGGACATACCAAGAACACCTTCGTCACCTGTCCGAGGTATTCAAGGTACTTATACAGCACGGCCTAAAGTTGAAGCCCTCCAAGTGCTACCTGTTGAAACCCCAAGTTCACTACCTTGGGCATGTCGTGAGCGCACAAGGCGTCCAACCTGATCCTGAAAAGATCACTGCAGTCCAGAACTGGCGAAGACCAACTACCGTCATAGAAGTCCGAAGCTTCCTTGGATTCGCAGGTTACTACCGGCGTTTCATACCACACTTCGCCCAAGTAGCCGAGCCTCTGAACGAGTTGTTGCGCGGTTGTCCCAGAGAAAACTACAACCGAAAACTTCCGGTAGACTGGACAGCGCGTCAAGAGGAAGCCTTTCAAGCGCTTAAAGCACTTCTGACGCAACCACCAATTCTAGCCTATCCCGACTACAGTCAGCCATTCCGCTTGTACACAGATGCAAGTCACCAAGGTTTGGGTGCAGTGTTGTCCCAGGTTCAGGACAACAAAGAGCGACTCATCGCCTACGCCAGCAGGAGTCTGAGAGGCGCGGAGAAGAACGACCAGAACTATAGTTCTTTCAAACTCGAACTTCTGGCGCTTGTCTGGGCCGTGACAGAGAAGTTTAAAGACTACCTGGCTGCCACACCCTTTACCGTGTACACAGATAACAATCCGTTGGCGCATCTGGACACTGCTCGACTGGGAGCCCTTGAACAACGGTGGGCCTCTAGACTCGCGAATTACAAGTTCTCTGTCAAGTATCGCAGTGGCAAGTCCAACGGTAACGCTGATGCACTCTCAAGGTTGCCTGTGGGAGAAGAACCACCCCGAGAAGACATCTGGGAAGAGGTGGAGATGCCACCATTCTACAACAAGTTTGCCCAACAGGTTGCTATTGGTGTCCCTGTAGAAGGAGAATCTCTGGCGAAAACAGCTGCCGAATCCCTCCAGGAGCCATCTCTGTGGAAAACGTTCCAAGAAGAGAGCAGAGTTTTAGGAGAATTGTCAGATTTCCTGCTTACAGGAAGAATACCAACCCGTGTAAAGAGAGGTCTTCATGACGTGGAATTAAAACGCCTTTGGCGACAGAGGAAGCGCCTGTTTGTCCAACGAGGCCTTCTACTTAGAAACACTCTTGATCCTGTCACAGGTGAAAGGCTTCATCAGATCCTCGTACCAAGAAGAGACGCACAGATGATACTTGAGGCGTATCATGACAGATCCGGTCACTTCGGGGTACAAAAGACCGAAGCTACCATCCGTCGTCGCTTCTATTGGGTTGGGATGAGGAGTGACATTGAGAGTTGGTGCCGAGAGTGTCCCGCCTGTAGTATCACCAAGGAAGGTCGAAGAGATCAGAAGGCCCCTCTACATCCAATTAAGACTCAAAAGCCGTGTGAAATTGTTGCTCTGGACCATGTGAAGTTGGGTCCCACACGTTCCGGCTACAGCTACGCTCTGACAATGGTGGATCATTACTCCAAGTTCCTTGTCATCGTGCCTGTCAGAGATCTTACAGCAAGAACTACGGCTGAGACCTTCTACGCAGAGTTTGTCCGCCATTACGGTTGTCCTGAGCATATCCTCACCGACCGTGGATCGGCGTTTGAATCCCAATTGTTCCGTGAGCTGTGTCAGTTCCAAGACTGCAAGAAGTTGCGAACCACAGCGTATCACCCTCAAGGGAATGGTATGTGCGAGAAGGCAAATCAAGTGATCATCGGCATGCTAAGAACAGCCGCAGTTACACCTGGTGTTGAGTGGCCTGAACGTATCAAGGACTTGGCCTATATTTACAACAACACACCCCAAACATCTACGGGATACGCACCATTTTATCTAATGTTTGGAAGACAAGGTCAACTTCCTTCAGACTTAACCCTTGGTGTGAAGGTCCCTGACACCATCAATCCACTACCCATAACAGACTGGGTTGTTGAACACCGCCGACGTATGGAGGAAGCTAAAGAGATAGTTGAAACGCGCATGGATGAGGTTCGTAGGAGACAACAGGAGGATTACAACCATCGCGCCCATGCAGCGCCCCTGAAAGTTGGCGACCGTGTATGGTTAAGGAATAACCATCGGAATGGGAAATTGGATCCATTCTGGGAGAAAGAACCATACAGTGTCATCTCCATACCATATCCTGAATCCGACGTGTATGAGATCTCTAAACCTGGGAGACAGCCCCAAGTAGTACACCGAAACCGTCTGAAGCTGTGCCTTAAAGAAGGACTACCCACAGAGGTGCCCCCAGCTGAGACAACGAGTACAGAGATCTTGTCACCTTCTGAAGCGAAAGAGAGACCCCCAACGTTAACTGAGCTTATGTGGGCGCCTAAACTACTACCATTTAGCTGTTATCCACCAATTGCTCTAGTGCAAGAGAACCCTTCGACAGATGATTTAATTGATTTCAGTGACTCTGTTCCTTATTCAAATCTCGTTCCACTTAGGCGTTCTGAGCGTACCACAAAAGGCATACCTCCAACACGCTATAGTGATGCCATGGCTGTCCTTGAGTAAAAGAGGTTAACTGTCTCTGCTTCTGTATATATGTTATTCCTGCTCTGATTACATTAATGTTTTTCCTGTGTGTATATACAGTATATATATAATATCTTGCCATGTAATATAGTATTTACATTTATATGCAACAATCCAAGCCATAGTGCCTGGCTCACCGAGCCAAGGAAGTTCTGTTACCCTATTACGGTATGGACATTGGTGCTAGAGTGCCTACTCTTCCTTACAGAAAGGACTGTTTATTGTTTCTCAGAGAGACTCTCATGATAATGGACACTCACAAAATTTGTGCCAGAGAGCCTCTGGACCCATTTGCACTTTATTCGTATTTATTAACGTTATGTTACATTTCTCACCTTCACCCCAGCCCGTCGCCGAGGTCGGCTCAGTGAAAGAGGGGGAGTATGTGGCATCCCAGAGCTGGCTATGGCTGGGCTGAGGGTGATCTCTGTGCATTGTATTATTTCCTGTTGCTTCATAGCCTGTGTGACATAGCAGGGGGTCCTGAGTCTCACACAACACAGCGCCACCTAGTGAGCCTCACACATGCATTACACCTCCCATAGGATTGAATAGTAACCAAATGTCCAATGGGAGGACATCGCCTGGGAAAAGGGGAGGAGTCAGCTGATCACTGGGTCCCCA
>CAMRHE010000168.1:37500-42500 GCA_947044405.1 Leptodactylus fallax
CAACACACACACACACACACCACACACACACACACACACACACACACACACACAACACACACACACACACACACACACACACACACACACACACACACACACACACACACACACACACACACACACACACACACACACACACACACACACACACACACACACACACACACACACACACACACACACACACACACACACACACACACACACACACACACACACACACACACACACACACACACACACACACACACACACACACACACACACACACACACACACACACACACACACACACACACACACACACACACACACACACACACACACACACACACACACACACACACACACACACACACACACACACACACACCACACACACACACACACACACACACACACACACACACACACACACACACACACACACACACACACACACACACACACACACACACACACACACACACACACACACACACACACACACACACACACACACACACACACACACACACACACACACACACACACACACACACACACACACACACACACACACACACACACACACACACACACACACACACACACACACACACACACACACACACACACACACACACACACACACACACACACACACACACACACACACACACACACACACACACACACACACACACACACACACACACACACACACACACACACACACACACACCACACACACACACACACCCACACACACACACACACACACACACACACACACACACACACACACACACACACACACACACACACACACACACACACACACACACACACACACACACACACACACACACACACACACACACACACACACACACACACACACACACACACACACACACACACACACACACACACACACACACACACACACACACACACACACACACACACACACACACACACACACACACACACCACACACACACACACACACACACACACACACACACACACACACACACACACACACACACACACACACACACACACACACACACACACACACACACACACACACACACACACACACACACACACACACACCACACACACACACACACACACACACACACACCACACACACACACACACACACACACACACACACACACACACACACACACACACACACACACACACACACACACACACACACACACACACACACACACACACACACACACACACACACACACACACACACACACACACACACACACACACACACACACACACACACACACACACACACACACACACACACACACACACACACACACACACACACACACACACACACACACACACACACACACACACACACACACACACACACACACACACACACACACACACACACACACACACACACACACACACACACACACACACACACACACACACACACACACACACACACACACACACACACACACACACACACACACACACACACACACACACACACACACACACACACACACACACACACACACACACACACACACACACACACACACACACACACACACACACACACACACACACACACACACACACACACACACACACACACACACACACACACACACACACACACACACACACACACACACACACACACACACACACACACACCACACACACACACACACACACACACACACACACACACACACACACACACACACACACACACACACACACACACACACACACACACACACACACACACACACACACACACACACACACACACACACACACACACACACACACACACACACACACACACACACACACACACACACACACACACACACACACACACACACACACACACACACACACACACACACACACACACACACACACACACACACACACACACACACACACACACACACACACACACACACACACACACACACACACACACACACACACACACACACACACACACACACACACACACACACACACACACACCCACACACACACACACACACACACACACACACACACACACACACACACACACACACACACACACACACACACACACACACACACACACACACACACACACACACACACACACACACACACACACACACACACACACACACACACACACACACACACACACACACACACACACACACACACACACACACACACACACACACACACACACACACACACACACACACACACACACACACACACACACACACACACACACACACACACACACACACACACACACCACACACACACACACACACACACACACACACACACACACACACACACACACACACACACACACACACACACACACACACACACACACACACACACACACACACACACACACACACACACACACACACACACACACACACACACACACACACACACACACACACACACACACACACACACACACACACACACACACACACACACACACACACACACACACACACACACACACACACACACCCACACACACACACACACACACACACACACACACACACACACACACACACACACACACACACACACACACACACACACACACACACACACACACACACACACACACACACACACACACACACACACACACACACACACACACACACACACACACACACACACACACACACACACACACACACACACACACACACACACACACACACACACACACACACACACACACACACACACACACACACACACACACACACACACACACACACACACACACACACACACACACACACACACACACACACACACACACACACACACACACACACACACACACACACACACACACAACACACACACACACACACACACACACACACACACACACACAACACACACACACACACACACACACACACACACACACACACACACACACACACACACACACACACACACACACACACACACACACACACACACACACACACACACACACACACACACACACACACACACACACACACACACACACACACACACACACACACACACACACACACACACACACCACACACACACACACACACACACACACACACACACACACACACACACACACACACACACACACACACACACACACACACACACACACACACACACACACACACACACACACACACACACACACACACACACACACACACACACACACACACACACACACACACACACACACACACACACACACACACACACACACACACACACACACACACACACACACACACACACACACACACACACACACACACACACACACACACACACACACACACACACACACACACACACACACACCACACACACACACACACACACACACACACACACACACACACACACCACACACACACACACACACACACACACACACACACACACACACACACACACACACACACACACACACACACACACACACACACACACACACACACACACACACACACACACACACACACACACACACACACACACACACACACACACACACACACACACACACACACACACACACACACACACACACACACACACACACACACACACACACACACACACACACACACACACACACACACACACACACACACACACACACACACACACACACACACACACACACACACAACACACACACACACACACACACACACACACACACACACACACACACACACACACACACACACACACACACACACACACACACACACACACACACACACACACACACACACACACACACACACACACACACACACACACACACACACACACACACACACACACACACACACACACACACACACACACACACACACACACACACACACACACACACACACACACACACACACACACACACACACACACACACACACACACACACACACACACACACACACACACACACACACACACACACACACACACACACACACACACACAACACACACACACACACACACACACACACACACACACACACACACACACACACACACACACACACACACACACACACACACACACACACACACACACACACACACACACACACACACACACACACACACACACACACACACACACACACACACACACACACACACACACACACACACACACACACACACACACACACACACACACACACACACACACACACACACACACACACACACACACACACACACACACACACACACACACACAACACACACACACACACACACACACACACACACACACACACACACACACACACACACACACACACACACACACACACACACACACACACACACACACACACACACACACACACACACACACACACACACACACACACACACACACACACACACACACACACACACACACACACACACACACACACACACACACACACACACACACACACACACACACACACACACACACACACACACACACACACACACACACACACACACACACACACACACACACACACACACACACACACACACCACACACACACACACACACACACACACACACACACACACACACACACACACACACACACACACACACACACACACACACACACACACACACACACACACACACACACACACACACACACACACACACACACACACACACACACACACACACACACACACACACACACACACACACACACACACACACACACACACACACACACACACACACACACACACACACACACACACACACACACACACACACACACACACACACACACACACACACACACACACACACACACACACACACACACACACACACACACACACACACCACACACACACACACACACACACACACACACA
>CAMRHE010000168.1:662500-895000 GCA_947044405.1 Leptodactylus fallax
AACATAGTCTCTGGTAGTGTCATGGTCATTCTCCAGCGTGTCCATTCGGTTAGCAATGGAGTGTAAATCAGTGCGGAGGGTAGCAATTTCAGATCGGAAGGATGCTGTGATTTCCGCAACCATACTTTTAAGGTCTTGTTTAGTAGGAAGTTGAGGAAGAAGGTCCGCCATGGATGATGGTGCTGAAGATGGGCCTGGAATGCAGCTCTGGGGGTGCAGGACTGGAGGGGGGGAGGCATAATCCTTGGGAGTGTGGGGCGGAGGAGCCCCTACGCCAGCGCCTTCCACCGCGCCATCCCCCCCTGAGGAGGGGAGGGGCGATGGGGGAAGATAGTAGATGGGGGGCCACAGAGACCAGCTCTGTGGCCACAGGCTGCAACTCATCAGCGGTGTAGGAGGGAGCAGAGCCACTGACCTCAGAACTCCTTGAGAAGCTGGAGACATCCGGGGTCCTCTCATGCCGCTCTGCCAGGAGTGCTGGTGAAGCAGAATGTAGTTGCTGGGACATCCCAGGGTGAGGAGACTGTGGGAGCACTCGTGCTGGGGAAACTCTGGGTTGCCCAGGCGCCGACAGGGATCTCTGTTGAAGCGGCGCTCCGCTGGCTGACAGGGGGAGCGCGGGAGGAGAGAAGCTGCGCTGCGACCCCTGTGCCTGGAGAGCGGAGGAAATCCAAGATGGCCGCCCCGCAGCAGCCTGGCCCGGTAGAGAAGGCCGCTGGGCCAGAAAGGCGTCCAGGGTGGCCCCCCCAGACCTCTCCACGGGCGCTGGGGTGCCCGGGGCCACCTTCCTCGGTAAGCGCTTGCCCATACTGCGCCTCCTGAGGGGTCCACGGGTCTCAGTAGCGAGCGGAGGAGCGGAGAAGGACCTGCGCGCGTGCTACTCCATGCGCGTCCAGGCCACGCCCCCCTCTCCGCCGATTTTAAGCGTAATCTGGAATGGAGAGGCTCGAACGCTAGAACGTAGAGTATGTAAATTATTCCCCCATTGTTTGTACATTCTTTCCTTGATGCCTGGCCTATATCTGTTAAGACAGGATGCAGGATGAGTCGCTGGTCTCTCTGTTATGTACAGCTCTGCAGTCAGGACGATCAGGTCAGCTAATTGCAGTTTTGCTGATAAAGGTTTGGACAAGAAGTACCTCAAGAAGGGAATGGGGGACGTCACTACCTGTGACATCCCCGGTTCCCTTACTGAGGCCACTGATTGGCCTCAGCAGTCACGTGACCGCTAAGGCCAATCAGCGGCCTTAGCGGAAGGAATTCGGAACATCACAGTCGGTGAGAAATTCCTGAACAAGAATGGAGTCGACCGGACCAGACCGCCCTGTGTGGACACCGAAGCATCAGGGACAGGTGAGTGTGTTTTTTTAAAGAAAATATTATTTAGTCTGCACAACCTCTTTTTGGACCAGGCCCCATTTTTCAGAACTGACATGTGTCACTTTATATTGCAATAACTTTGAGTCTTTTTAACTTACTCAAGTGATTTTGAGATTGTTTTTTTGGTGACGCATTGTACTTCATGATAGTGGTAAACATTGATCAATATTTTTGCATTTATTTATTTAAAAAATATGGAGGTGAAAGTTACACATTACATTTTTTCTTCAATAATATATTTATTTAGGCCTAAAATTGATAAATTCACAAGGGGTTAAAAGGAGAATATGCATCTCACAATTTGTTATGAAATTTCTCCCGAGCACGGAAATAGCCCACAGCGTGACAAAGGGAAGGAGCAACACTGGGTATTTGAAAAGCAGATTTTGCTGGAATAGTTTTCAGGTGCCATACAGTGACCACATTTTGGAAACTACAGCCCTTACAGAATTCAGCATTTTGACCCCACAACTCTTTCACAGATTTTATTAACTTTGGAATGTGTAAATGAAAAATTACTAAAACGTCACTTTATCCCCAAAGTTTTCAATTTCACAAGGGATTAAAAGGAGAAAAAGACAAGGCTTGGAATAGAAAGAGCGCTATTTGGCTTTTGGAGGGCAGATATTGCAGGAATAGTCTTCAGGTACCATGTCACATTTCCAGAGCTCCTAGAGTACCTATACAATGGAAACCCCCCCAATAGTGACCCCGTTTTGGAAACTACACCCCTCGCAGAATTTATCAAGGGGTATAGTCAGCATTTTGATCCCACAGCTGTTTCACATTTTTTTATTAACACTGGGATGCGAAAATGAAAAATTACTTTTTTTTCCCCAATAAACTGTCAATTTAGCCTCAAATGTTTCATTTTCACAAGAGGTTAAGGGAGAAAAAGCTCCTCACAGTTCGTTACACAAATTCTCCTGAACACGGAAATACCCTATATATATATATATATATATATATATATATATATATATATATATATATATATATATATATAAAGCTATTTGGCCTTTGAAAGGTAGATTTTGCTGGAATAGTTTTCAGGTGCCATGTCGCATTTCCAGAGCCCCTAGAGTTCCAGTACAATGGAACCCCGCTAAAACTGACCCCATATTAGAAACTACACCACTCAGAATTTATCAAGGGGTATTATCATCATTTTGGGCCCAAGACTTCTCAAAAAATAATGTACAAAGTGAAAATTAAAATTTTTAAAGAAATATGCCATTTCGGTGCCCAATATATTCTTCCCACTTTGTGTCAATAGACATACACTCCTAAAACTTTTAAGTGGGCTATCCCAGGTACAAAAAAGTTGTATATGTGGGTGTAAACTGCTGATTGCACACACTGCAAGGCTCAGAAGGGAAGGAGAACTGCGCTTTATAGCCTTTGGAGTATAGATTTAGAGCTCCTTCACATCAGCGCCCTGCTGTGTGCAGAAACAGCAGTTTATACCCACATGTAGTACATTGTCGTACTCAGGATAACATACTTAATGTCATATACTGCTGGAGCACCATTTGGTTTTTGGAGCACAGATTTGGCCAGTTTGGTTTTTGGATGAAATGACACTTTGCGGAGTCAAAAACAAAAATAAAAAATTGTCACCGGTGGAAAGAGGTTAAGGCATTGCAGCTAGGACGTACTATTATGTCCTGTGTCGTTAAGGGGTTAATAAGATTGTCCTGGGTTCTATGATGTACTCACAATCCAGAATAAGAAAATACTGCTTAGCTTTGTACCGTTTTGTATGCCAGCATCCTAAGGTTCACTGTGTGGTGCTAGAGGGTGCAGGCGTGAGTGTTCTTTATATCAGCAACTCGTGTACCATAAGTGGCAGCTATATACACTAGTGTGTATATTTAGGGGGCTTCACTCCTTTGTAGCCTAGTGTGATAGTTAAGTGTGGAAGCGGAGTCCCTCTTTTTTTAGGTCACATCCATGGTCACATGTGCTTGTGTGGCGGGGGGATTGTTCAGATCCCAGAGAGTGGTTATGTATAATCTTATATGCATCTATGAGTGGGTATGTTCTTACAAATTGTATGTGTTTCATGCGTATTTAAACACAAAAGAATATTAAAGTACATGTGCAACATATTACCATCACCCCCGAAATAAATGCTAATGGTTAAAATAGCAAAGACATGCATAGGAGATCCTGACAAGGGAAACTGCAGGACAGAATGCTGGCTCTTTCATGCATTAATTTGAATGACCTGGAAAACAGCTTATGAGGCAATCTGAATCGGAGTACAACACTATGCATGAATGATAAGAACGGATGTCCATTAGTTACTGGAAATGCATTTCTTTTTCCAAAATTTACATATTCTACCATATTGGCTCTTACAGCTGAGGTTATTGCAACATTGTTATATCCACACACATATATCACAAACACACACACACAAACTGTATGGAGAAAAGTATTAGGACACACCTCATCATCACCGAGTTCAGGTGGTTCAGTCAGTCCCACTGCCACAAGTGTATAAAACCAAGAACCTAGCCATGCAAACATTTGTGATAGAATGGGTAGTTCTAAAGAGGTCACTGCATTATTCCATTCCATATTCCATATTAACGATCATGGTCACAGAGGATGCGACCTGCGACCGGGCCCAGAGGGGTACAGGACCCGCGGCCAGCTGGAAATGGCCAGGGCCCCGGACCAGCATGATACTGGTCAGGTTATACTCACCTGTCCGGGGCTCTTCTAGCCTGTTCTTGAGGTTTTCCTGCACTCCAGACGTCACTGCTGGCATCTGTGATTGGCCCCAGCGGTAACATGTTGGCGCGAGGGCGTAATAACGGTATCGCGTCCCATGTGACCGCTGAGGCCCAATCACAGGCCCCAGCAGTGACATCTTGAGCGCAGGACCTCAGTCGCATATTGTGCTATTAAAGGGCATTTAATAGGTGCAGAAATATACCTATGTGGGCACAAACAGATAAAGTAATGCAGAGATAATCATATTTTATAGATATGCAAAGCAGCGTTTAAGTGCACTAGGGCAGCGCCTGATTTACGAGATTTGCCTGCAGACAGAGGCTGAAAATGTCAATCACAGCAAAAGGGGAGATATTGCACACCGCATACAGAGGAGAGCTGAAGCATTTGCAACTGTCTGCAGGCATATCTGGCCCACCTTGCTGGTTGATTTGTAAATCCATAAAAAGATGATTATATCCGCATTGCTTCATCAGTTTGTGGCCAAAAAAAATGTTTGCTTCTGCTCCTGTTAAAGGCCCCTACACAGCACTATTATTGGTTTGGGAGCCATTTTGGACGATATGATTCTGTACCTTAGAATATTAATATGAACACTTTATATACATTTACTGTAAAATTACCAGCATTACAGTCACAGTAGTCTGGACCATTTTATTTTTTTTATCCTTTTCAGTTCTTCAGGAGAAATTACAAGCAATTTATAAAATTGTTAATATATTAGTACTTAAGAAGTTAAATCAGTTGTTTAGTAATTGTTTTACTTTTTTACTCGGACATTTATGTTGTTGGCATTTTATGTTGTGGTGACTATTTTTAAAAAATGACAACAGGATGTGATGACATATTGGGTGCTACTCTCAACACCAATATGTCTTCCTTTAATGGTGAAAAGAAATGAGTGGTGATACTTTTTCAAAAATAGCCCAGTGAATGGAACTAGGAGTTTATTATAATGTATCAATGTATGACAGATATCAACCTGGAGCAAAGGACTGGAGGGAGATTTTAGTGCTGCCACTATGTTCTGCTCACAGAGTACTGCCAGACTGATACTTATTGCTTGGGTAAAATGTGTCTTGGTTTATTTTTGTTTCATTCATTTTGACTGGCAGGGATCTATATCAGAAAAGACAAGTTATTCATATTGTCAAGCTGCAGGGAAATTGTCATTCCTATAGAATAGCACCTAACCTTCTTGATAGACTATAGAGAAATGTTAGAACAATGACAAGAAAAGATATGGAGAGCTGTTACCAATTTTAATAGGGGATATTCTTTTTTGAAGAAAATAGTCAAAATACACAAAATATTACAAAAGTATACTATGCTGCTTTCTGACACAGGTAGAATTTAAAGAGGACCTTTCACCACCTCCAAAAAGTCCAGCTCTTTATGCGAATTAAGTCTCTCCATTGATTCTGGCACAGTTGAAATTTTTCTCTATCCCCCACTGTTCCTGAGCAGTCGACGCTCTTAATTTTGGTCACTAATATGTTATTTAGACTGTGTACTATCAGGAAGGCGGTGTCAGGCAGGGGCAGGTAAGAAGTGTGATTCTGAGCTGTGACACTGGTTGCCTCTGATTGGTGCTCTGAATCCAGCCTCCTGCCTGACACTGCTTTCTGACATTACAGAGCTTAAATAGCACATCAGGCACTAAAACTATTTGCACTTATTGCTTGGGAACTGTGAAGGCGAGAGAAAAAATTCCAACTGTGCTGGAATCAGTGGAGCGGCACCTATTAACAGATGCTAAGAAGTTGAATTGGTGGAGGTGAAAGGTCCTCTTTAAATGATAGTTTTTGTGACGCTTGAATATATTGTGGAAATTCCATTCCCTTTTCTTACAGTTAGTATCACAAATGCCCTGTTTAGCCATGGAAATTTTCTCATAATAACCTACAACATTGAGACCATTTCATAATTCCTTCTATGGGCCTGTACACCCATCAAACTAATGTTCATTATAGCCTGTACCTTTTATATTGTCCACTTATATGGAGTATATGTGTTGATATTTCTGCAGGTCAACTGTAAGAAATTTAGAGATCCAAACAGATTTTCAGGTTACAAGATAATTTAAGTAGTTAATGGAGCTCTCTCAAGATAATGTATTTTTATATCGAAGCCTGTCTGATGATCTCTCTGGCTTCAGCTTCAAACACTCACAACGGGAAAAGCGCTGGTGGCCAACCGAGTGAGAATGTACTATTACTTGTATTACATGGGTGGACTAATAGAGGGGAGTCCTATACCGCATGCATATACCCTAATTGGGCTTATAGAAAGCAGTTGTGCTCATGAGATAACACAATTAAAAGAAACTGTATACAAACATTATCTAATTAATGAAGGCCATGTAGCAATAAATTTCACTTCTCTTCTATGGCTGAGTTCATATACTGTATGTGCTAGAGTCTCCGTAGAAGACTCCGTTGCAGAAACTGCCGAGAATCGGCGGAAAGCCCTGCATGGTGGACTTTTTTCTCCGCCGATTTCAGCTTTAAAATGGCGGACACCAGTGTCTATGAGTAACCGCTGTTTTATCGGTCCAGATCTCCATCGTTTGGGTCACCCAGCAGACCGAACCAAGGAGAGCCTAGTGCTAGTGTGAATATAGCATAACACCCTAGTTATACATAGTTAAATATAATTCAGGTACTTCCCCTGCTAAGACATCATTCACTGCATACATCTGGTGATAGGATTGTGCTGCTCAACTAGACTAAAGGTCACAGCACACTACCTTCTGGAAACTATGTTATGACTTTCCTAATATCAATACCCAGTACAGAAATTGCAAATCTCAGGTTGTTTGACTTGGCTACTACTAGAATAGAAGGAATGCCAAGAGCTTAACCTCAGGAGGTGAGGGAAAAGGAGACACAGTCTACATTGATTCCATGACCTAATGTTTCGCACAAGTCACTTACCAGTTGTTGGTCAATGGGAGGAATTGCATCATGATGTCCATAAATTATAGCAGGGTTATATTGACTGAAGAGGACAGGATAGAAGACTCTTTTCCCTAAAGATTAGATGAAACACAATATCATTATAGAGTTTTAAAAATCTCATCTAAATCTAATAAAGTATATGTTACAAATGAAAGGGAATGTCCACCTTATATTGCTCCAATAAATAAATGAACTAGTTCCCTTGTAGACCTGGTTGATGCAGCTTTTGCTTCATAGTTAAAAATAACAGTTTAGTACTGCAGTCATGTATTACTCCCTTGCTCACCTTGTCTTGGGCACTGTACAGACATATGTGCTCAGAGCAGGTTAGTTATTCACTAACAGAAAGTTATATACACAAACAACCATGTCTTTGTATAGGGAAAAAGACCCAGAAATTGCTTTGCAGAGAATACCCATGTCAGAAAGCAAGATTTGAAAATAAAAAAAGCAATGGGGAAATCAATGGGCAACATGATGTAACTTCAACAAGTGAAGTTAAACACCCAAATGCAAGAGAGCATCACAGAACATATCCAATTAAACAAATGATAACCCCTTACGACATCCGCCGTAACAGTAGAGGAGATGTCAGGTCTTTAAATATGCCGGCCGCCCTAAATCAGAGTAGGCTCCATAGCCACCAGAAGACTCAGCGCAATGCCCCACGAACAATCCAGGTTCACTTTTTTAAAAAATTAACAAAACAAAACATATTGGGTACACAGACATTTGTGCATAGTGAAAATACAGCAACAAACAAAAGGAATACTCTCAGAGGTGTAAATGTATAGCAAGGTGAAACATGAATTAAACCTAAAAATTACCCAAACCAGAGAGAGCAAGAATCAACAGTTGATTAAACCCACAAACAGCAGGGGACCGACTAAAACTATGTGATATGCAAATATATAGGATTACTTATCCACACCATGCAGACGCCCAATGAGCGTTTCTCCTATACCCAAGGCTTCGTCCCGCATCCTCAGGACCAAATCTACCCTCAGCTCAAAGTGCCTTTCTGACCCTCTAGACTCCCTCTACCACTGCGTAGATATAAAGGGTGTCACCACCTGTATCACCTCCTCCTAAGGCAAATGGGTTACAATAAAAGCCTTCCATCGGTGAAAGAACTTCCCAGTAAGGGAATCCTTTCTCCTTTCCACCTCCAATTGCTTCAGTTGATCTATCACCAAAGCCTAGTTCAGGGACACCGACCCCACAGAAGGTAAGCTAAGTTGTATCTCCAGTTAGCAAACAATACATTAGGGTTAAGAGATACCCAATTATCCCTCAACCATCATGTAGACTTTGGGACAGATGGAATCTGACAACAATAGCTTGTCCAACCCATTCTCAAAGACCTTTCTTTGGATGTTCACTAATCTGGAATTAAAAGAATGTTTGACCTGAGCAAACTGCAGAAAATGGGTAGGATCCAAATAATATAAAAATTTTTTTACCATACAGTGAATCAGTCACAGGAAAAAAAGAGTCAAAAGAGCCAAACCACCATTTTTTTTACATTTCATCTCCCATGAAAATTTGAATAAAAATAAACACATCAGTCATTCCACAAAATGGTATAAACAAACAGTACATCTGGTCCTACAAAAAGAGACGCCTTATGCAGCCTCATATATGGAAATGTAAAAAACCTATGGGAGTCAAATTCTTGGAGCTGTCATATTCTATTATTTCTCAAAGTTTTGGATTTTTTAAGGTGTTACAATTTAACAAAAACTATATAAATTTGTTTTTGTCATAATTGTAACACCTTTTTTCTGTAATTCCAACAAAATGTTTTGTTATGTTTTTTCCAGCTTCCCACTACATCATACGGTATATTAAATCATGACATTATGAAGCAAAATTTGTCCAACAAAAATTAAGCCCTCAAACAGCTCTGTGAACAGAAAAATAAAATTATGGCTTTTGGAAAAAGTGGGGAGTAAAAAAACTAAATAAAAAAATGGCTGCGGGTTAAAGTGTGCAGACCACAGTTACTCTCTGATAAATGCCCTCTGTAAATTGGCAGTTTTTCCACTACATCACCATTTGTTAGTAAAAGTTGTTATGGTAGTTAAGACAAGTTCTATCAGTTTTGGTTGGTGTGGGCATTATCAGCATGTTAACAGGTTTACGTCTATACAATTTATGGAATATGAATAGGACCTACCACAAATGTTTTATTGATAGGAGGCATCTGGTACCTCACCCAGTCCCAAGGACAGCAGTCTAGTGCTCAGAACAAGTATCTGAGGGCCCACCAGTAAAATTCATTCTAGGGGCTCACTGTATAACTGCAAGCAAACTACTCAGACACACAGAGGAAAATTTACTAAGCCAAATGTGCCAGAATTCTGCACCAAAAAACTGTCTAACATGTTGTGTACCACATTTATCAAGAGTTTTAGACACACTTACAATTTGTACGAAAAGGGTGTGTGGGTTATCTGAAAAGATATAGTATTTTAAGATGTGATCATCTCCAGATTCTCCGTCTCTGGTTACACTAAGCCTTTCCTCCAGCATTCTTTCACTCATTTTCCTACTTCAGTAATCCGTATCTGAAGCAAGTTGCAATGTGACAACTGAAACATTCTGAATTATTTGGATTGCTTATCTTATAATCAATAAAACTAAAATCACATTCATATCAAGTACCTTGGAGTACCAGGTCTACCTGTTCCATGTACTATGGGATGGATCCCTACTGAGCATCCAACTATAAGTGGAGTGACGTGAATCCCTTTTCTTACATTATTTTGATAAGTAATCTACCCATTTTATTATATGGACCCAGATTCTGGTTGAGATGCTGTGCCTTGCCTATCTGTATGTATTATAGTGAGCGCACTTTGTTCTGTGGGCCCACCCTAGCTCAGGGGCCCACTGGGAGATTCACCTGATTCCTTTTAGGCCAGTCCGAGTCTTTGTGTAAGTGAAGACAAATTAAGAATCTGATAACCCATAGTATACTATAGTGACTAACAGTGTTCTAAAGGGTTAATTTCAATAAAACTATATTAGGGAATTGCAAAGAATGCAGTTACTAACATTGTTAGTGCAGTTATATTTTGAAACTGCACTTGCTTGCAGGAACTAATCCAGAAACACATGGATACATTATTTCAAATCATGATTCCTAACACAAATCATCACTTCATTTCTAAAGCAAAAAAAGTTTTAAAAAAAATCGAATTACTTAAAAATGAAGAACTATAACAGATAGACAAGCAACAGATAGAAACGCTACAAGAATGAAACACAGGAATAAAAAAGTAAAAGGAAATCTGATTTTATGACCATCAGTGCTTAGGAGAGAGCATTATACTGCACTCTGCTCCGCCATAGCAGAGCACCTAGTAATAATTCATGAGATTATAAATAAAATAGACAATGTGAGCTGGAGATCAGAGAGCAGTTCACAGCTGGACAGGTCATACCTGGCTGTGTGTTGATTCTGCATGTGTTCAGAAACTCTGCATTGAAGTAGATATCCACATCACAAAAAAACAGAAGGACATTGTTTCCTTTCCAGGCACGAGCACCAACATCTAATCCTTTTCCACGGGAGAATTCCTCGTTCAGCTGGATGAATGTGAAGTTCTTGAAGTTTGCTGCCCTGGAAATAAATAAAATAAACAGGAAGATTTTTCTTTTTTTCTGTGAAATTTTCACAAGAATCAAACAGCTCATCTTTATACCATGTCCATACCAGTTATATAGTAGCCGTAATATAAATTATAATGCTACAAACAGGTGGAAGAGATGTCTACTAGAATAATCAGATAATACTGTATGTGCTCACTTTGTCTTCCCCTGAAATGAATAGTGAAGAAATCAGGCGATACCTTTTAGAGGCTGAGTATATTTGATAGTAAGCTTTTGAGAGTACTAGCTCTCTTCTTCAGACATGGAGTAATACAAGAAACTGAAAATTAACAGACTTTTTACACTGTGTTCCAAATTATTATGCAAATAATATTTTCTCATATTTTCCAAAATTACCTATATGAATTGCAGTCATTGTAATTTTCCAGTCATCAACTATTCGAGTATAATTGAAAGGTTTTGAACAGACTGCCTATGATAACAGTATATTTAAAAAAAAATAATAAACACTCAAAATGCATGTTTTAAATTATTATGCACAGCAGAATTTGCAACCTTTTCATTTTTATTAAGAACAAAAAAAATGGGCATTGTGAAATTATAAGCATTAGCAGGTTATTACAAACTGAAATCAAACAGTTTTCAAGCCAAAACTTTATTCGAGGTGATGTTACATTTGCACATAGGACCCCTTGTTCGAAAGAAGCTTCTGAACTCTCTCGTCCATTGAATTTGTCAGTTTTTGGATGGTTTCTGCTTCAATTGTTTTGCATGAGGACAGAATACCCTCCCAGAGCTGTTGCTTAGATGTGCACTGCCTCCCGCCATCATAGACACTCCTTTTGATGATGCTCCAGAGGTTCTCAATGGGGTTGAGGTCAGGGGAGCATGGGGGCCACACCATAAGTTTGTCCCCTTTTATGCCCATAGCAGCCAGAGATGCAGATGTGTTATTTGCAGCATGAGACGTGCATTATCATGCATGAAAATGATCTTTCTGCGGAATGCATGGTTCTTCTTCTTGAACCAAGTGCTGTTTGAGAAACTCCACATACATTATGGAGTTCATCTTTACCCCTTCAGGGATCCTAAAGGGGCCGACAATCTCTCTCCCCATGATTCCAGCCCAAAACATTACTCCACCTCCTCCTTGTTGGCACCGTAGCCGTGTTTGCATGGGGTGTCCATCAACAAGCCATCCTCCACTCCATCCATCTGGACCATCGAGCGTTGCACGGCACTCATCGGTGAACAAAACAGTTTTGAAGTCAGTCTTCATGTATTGTTTGGCCCACTGGAGCCGTTTCTGCTTGTGTGCAGTGGATAGAGGAGGTCGACAGGATGGCTTACGCACAGCTGCAAACCTCTGAAGGACCCTGCATCTTGTTGTTCGGAGGACGTTGGAGGCACCAGCAGCTTCAAAAACTTGTCTGCTGCTATGACAAGGCATTTTTGAAGCTGATCTTTTAACCTGACGTAATTGCCTGTTGGAAAGAGTCCTCAATTTTCCCTTATCAGCACGCACACGTGTGTGCTGTGAATCAGCTACATACTTCTTGATTGTGCGATGATCACGATGAAGTGTCTTGGCAATGTTGATTGTAGTCATGCCTTGACCTAAACACTCCACAATTTGTTGCTTCTCAGCAGCCGACACATCCTTTTTCTTTCCCATTTTGGCTGAAAATGTAGGCTGCTTAATAATGTGGGACAGCCTTCTTAAGTAGTCTTGCCTTTAATTGGACACACCTGCCAAACTAATTAGCACAGGTGTCTGCAATTGCTTTCAGTGATATAAAGAGCCCTGACACACATCACCATCAATGAGTTTAACTGACAAACAAAAAAATTCTTACCTTATCACGCCTAAACACTTTTTGCATAATAATTTGGAACACAGTGTATACACAGAAGACATGGATCTTCAAAAGGATCTTGGAATAACAAAATGCAATATAAGCTGAGAAGTTATTTACAACAGGTCAGGAAATAAACAGTCTGGAAAACTTGTGGGGCGTGATGGAGGGGTCTGTTATCTGTTAGCAATCAGGTGGTGATTTGTGACACACACAGTTCATACTTAGTGTGACATGAAACTGGCATGAATATTAAGTCCAAATTGCAGAGCTTGAAATTTTTGCATTAGCTTATATTCCCATTCCTTTCTCTTCCTCTGCTTCTTAAAATGTCCCATTAAAACCACAACCCACAGATCTTCAATAGAGTGGTCTTCTCTGGAGAAATGTGCGGCCACTGGGAGATCTGTTCTGCTGTTATTAATGGTGAATCTGTGTGAGTTCATGCGCTAAGTCTCTGCCCTGTTTCCCCTACATAGAGGCCTGTGGTGGGACATTGCACACACATTATGAGATACACCACATTGGAAGACCTGCAGGAAAATGTCCCCCAATTCTGTGCACCTGTTGTGACTGTGGGACAGGTGCACTGTCAGCGGTGTGGATGTGCCTGCAGTTCTTGCACCTGTTTTGCAGGCAAGGTGAGGTGCCATTTTCAGTTAGGGCCTTCAGGGCACTCTGGACAATAATACGCCTCAGGTTTGGTGGTTGTCGAAAGGAAAGGAGAGAGGGGACTGGAAATATGTCTGAGTCTGTTGTCCCTATGTAGCACAGGTTGGAGCTACTTGGCAATCCTTCATAGGATCTCCAGCTGTGGGTTGTAGGTGACAACTAGGGGCACTCGGGCTTCTTTCTGGGTCTCTTTATATGTGAGCAGACTGTCTGTGAAGGATCTCGTCCTGCCGAAACCCGCTTTCGGCACACCTGATATCGCTTCAATTACCTCACACCCACCTCCAGTGAGTGTTCTGGGCCGATAGGATAATACAAATATGAGCTTTCTAAATGTTATATATTTATTAACCCCTAAACGGGTCGGTACTAGACGCTTAGCACATACAGATAATACATGCAGCGCTTAGCAAGCAAATACAAGTGGAAAGCAACATGACACGGTGCCCAAAATAAAAATGGGAACAACAGAAGGAAAAGAACATATTACCAACACAAGCCTGTGATTGGTTCTCTGGCTTCAGATGATGAGCTCAGGGCACGTACTTCAAAAGTCCAAAAACATGCATCCAGGCATGCTACTGCTGGGGTAACACCCTGGGCAGTGCTATCTGGATGACTTTCAGCAGAACAAAAAGGCAAAAGACAATTTCCAGAACAAGTAGATAGTCAATTTCTCTGAGCCCATGGTGTAGGCGTCAGGGTTCATTCTTAAGCAAGGTACAGAGCATGTGTTTCCTACATGGTGTTACATCTCTTCCAGGTTAACAAAGGGTCTCAGGCCTCAATGCTAGACCACATGGTCGAGCACATGGTGGAAGTCTCCAACTTGACCTCCCCCATACCTCTCCTCCAGGAACAGCACATCACAAAGGACAGAAGACAAAAACCACAAAGACTGAAAACAAAAAAGAGCATCTCAACCTGGTCTGAGACCTTTTACCTCCCCTGGTCTCCTCCCTAAGTGAGGGAATATTTTTATGACAAAGACCTTCCATACAGCAGCGACTCTGAGATGGAACAGCCCATAAGGAATCCTACCAAAAAAATCTACCTGGACCCCACACCCTGGAACTAACACAGCACTGGATAAATATATTGACTGTTTCAGAAGCAAAGTAAAATCAGAAATCCTGGAGAAACAAAAGAAACAGGTGCATATCCTAACCCTGCACGAACAGAAGGCTATTGCTTCACTGAAAGAAAATCAGAATATAATAATAAAACCAGCTGACAAAGGGGGCGCAATAGTCATAATGAACACCTCAGACTATATCCAGGAAGCAAACAGGCAACTGTCAAATTCCATCCATTACTCCAAACTTCGAAGTGATCCCACAGAGGCCTATATGAAAAAACTAAAGAATATCATCAAGAAGTTTCCAATCCAGGTCCAGAAGCAGGTAAAAGGGCTTATCCCAGAGGATCCCAGGCCGGGCTGCTTTTATATGCTCCCAAAGATACACAAAGATGGCAACCCTGGGAGGCCTATCATTTCTGGCATTGGGACACTGACAGAAAACATCTCGGGTTGGGTGGAAAATCTCCTAAAACCCCTCGTCAGGGATACTCCAAGCTACATCCAGGACACCACTGACCTTCTTAAAAAACTGTATGTCCTGGGACAACTACCTGAGGGTACCATTTTGGCCTCCATGGATGTCGATCCCTGTATACCAACATCCCCCACAAGGATGGAGTTGCAGCATGTCGGGTACACCTGGAAAAACAAAACCTCCCAACAGAACCAGTAACGCAGCTCATACAATTCATCCTTAGCCACAACTATTTTACTTTTGGAGAGGATCTATATCTACAATGAATGGTGTGATGAACCGACCCTCAGTTGTACATCTTTCTTAGAAATGTATTTTTACTTGCTCATGTCCGTCCTCCCCCTACCTGTTGGAATGTTGTGTTTAACTTGGGTTTTACATTGCTGGACGATACGCGTCACTGGTTTTATGTGTGTTCATTGGAGATGGCTTGCTATAGCCAGGCACTTTTATTATCCCTGGCCAGATGGCGATGGGGGGATAGCAAGCCAGTGACCTTAACTTCACCCATCTCTCCGACGGTTCTGCAAAGGAGGGAGAAGGGGGGCTGCCTGGGTGCAAGGGGTGGGTGGAGCACTAACCATATGCTGTGGGCAGACCTGGATTCTGGGGTCATTCAGCAAAGAGGCAGTAAGAAGCTCTGATCTGGGAGAAGATGAGAGAGCTTGCCCTACTGAGGAATGCATTGAGGGCCTAGCATTGAGGCGTGAAGCCTTTCACTTTGTTCTGGACAACATGTAGAAGGATTGTTTTATGCAACTTGCTTAAGCTTGTGCCCTAGGCCCAAAACTCTGCTGTGGCCTAGAGAAACGGACTACGAGCCTATGCCGGTATTTTCTCTATCTGTTATTTCTATTTTTGTTTTTGTATTGTATTATTGCTCTTTTGCTTGTATGTTTATGCTTGATCATATTAATATTGTATATTTCTGTATATGCTATTAATTCGTACCGACCCACTTGGGTTATTAAACATATAAAATTTATATTGCTCGTTTCGTTTTATCCTATGACCCGGTCTACTCACGGTGTGTGAGTGGGAGGTTAAGAAAGAAGTTTGATCGCAGGCGTGCCAGGCGGCTGGGCGAGGTGATATTCTTCACAAATGGGAACTTCAATGGGGACCAGATGTGCACCCCAGTATGCAAATGTCTTTATGGCTGAACTGGAAGGAGCATATTTATCAACATGCACCACCAAACCTATGATTTACCTTCGTTATATCGATGATATCCTTGTCATCTGGACTGCAGGTGAGGAGGCCCTACTTCAATTCCATAATGACTTCAATGACTTTCACCCTACCATCAACCTTAAACTTAGCTATTCAGGGAGTGAAATTCATTTTCTGGATACCACAATATACAAAGACCACCGGCTACTCACATCAATATACCACAAACCCACAGACAGAACGGCCTACCTGAGAAACGACAGCTTCCACCCCAAGCACACAAGACAATCTATTATCTACAGCCAGGCTATACGATACAATCGTATTTGCTCCGACAAAGCAGACCTGGACAAGCACCTCATGGATCTGAGGATGAAATTTCTCCGATTGGGATACAAACCAAAAGTGACGGACAACCAATTAAACAAAGCGGCAGCCATTAACAGAGACAGTCTGCTCACATATAAAAAGACCCAGAAAGAAGCCAGAGTGCCCCTAGTTGTCACCTACAACCCACAGCTGGAGATCCTTCGAAGGATTGCCAAGTAGCTCCAACCTATGCTACATAGGGACAACAGACTCAGACATATTTCCAGTCCCCCTCTCCTTTCCTTTCGACTACCACCAAACCTGAGGCGTATTATTGTCCGGAGTGCCCTGAAGGCCCCAACTGAAAATGGCACCTCACCTTGACTGAAAAACAGGTGCAAGACCTGCAGGCACATCCACACCGTTGACGGTGTACCTGTCCCACAGTCACAACAGGTGCACAGAATTAGGGGGACATTTTCCTGCAGGTCTTCCAATGTGGTGTATCTCATAATGTGTGTGCAATGTCCCACCACAGGCCTCTATATGGGGGGAAATAGGGCAGAGACTTAGTCAGCGCATGAACTCACACAGATTCACCATTAATAACAGCAGAACAGATCTCCCAGTGGCTGCACATTTCTCTGGAGAAGACCACTCTATTGAAGATTTGTGGGTTGTGGTTTTAATGGGACATTTTAAGACGCAGAGGGAGAGAAAGGAATGGGAATATAAGTTAATGCAAAAATTTCAAACTCTGCAATTTGGACTTAATATTCATGCCAGTTTCATGTCACACTAAGTATGAACTGTGAGGGTCACAAATCACCACCTGATTGCAAACAGATAACAGATCCCTCCGTCACGCCCAACAAGTTTTCCAAACTGTTTATTTCCTGACCTGTTGTAAATAACTTCTCAACTTATATTGCATTTTGTTATTCCAAGAACCTTTGAAGATCCATGTCCTGTGTGTGTATAAAAAGTCTGTTAATTTTCAGTTTCTTGTATTACACCATGTCTGAAGAAGAGAGCTAGTACTCTTGAAAGCTTACTATCAAATATACTCAGTTAGCCTCTAAAAGGTATCGCCTGATTTCTTCACACTTCCACTACTTTCTATGGCTAACATGGTACAACATTATACTACCTGAAATGAATAAACAGTATATGGCCCATTTGCTCTCCAGTAATTCACCACATAGCTACAGATATTGCAATCCTTAAAAGGGGTTATCCACTTTCTAATATTGATGATCTATCTTTATGATAGGCCATCCATATTAGATCTGTGAAGATTTGACAGCCAGTAACCCCACAGATCAGATGTTACGAAACAGCATGACTCCCAGTTATATTTACATGAATATTAGAAAGTGCATAGCTCCTTTAAGAAGACAGTCATGGCACAATATCATGGTGCATTGTAACGTGATAATGTAATTCATTATCTCATTACAACCTGCTTTTGTGATACATAATTCAGAAACTGTAATGTTAACAGCTGCTACATCTGTACATCTCTCTAACAGTCCATCAGTTATTCATTTGACGTCCTGTTTATGCAACACAATATTCAGGCTAGTGATGTTTGACTAACACTACCATTTCTGTTTGTGCTCACTTTATGTTATAATTATATGTCCCTGGCTCTCCTTTTTGTGCAATGCTATGCGACTCCAACTGTCTCTTATTTCTACATGAGAAATGTATGGCAGATTTTTTTTTTTTTTTTTTTTTTTTAAGACTGGCTTCTCATACACCATCAGATTTAACAGCTCCAGAATGTATTAATAAAATATAATACAATATTAATAAATACATCTGACGCATTATTAGCCCATAAAATAAAATCTATGCCTGCTTATAACATTTGTGCTTAATTTTGAGCAACTTTCTGCCTTTACAATTGATTTTATTTTTAGTATACTGACTATATAATGGTGTGTGTTGTAGCCACTTCTACACTCTATTTTGCTCCATGTATATATCTACAATTGCATTATATTACTGTGTATACACAAAGCCTGTTATTAGTCGATATCAAGGGTTGGGACCCTACTTCATGACACATTAACAAGGAGTTCACTCCACAACACCTGGAACAATCCCTATATTGGAAACACACTGGCAAGTAAATATATGGGTATATTCAAATGTGTTTGGTTTAACAAAAACTGCTGCAATCTGCAGACATAGCAAAACCATGTGTAAACTCACACGTAGGACTATTATAGATACTATTATAGATACTAAGATAGCATCAGCACCAATTAATGACTGCCACTATATTCACAGGAAAGAAAATAATCACTGTATCCACTTATATCACAATCACTATAAATCTCAAGGCTGTCATCTATCAAGGACCTTCCTTTTATTTCGAGGACTATATAACTTTCCAGTTTAATGTTCCTATCAAGGCTAAGACAATCACAAAGATTTAACTCTCTGCCATTATTTTAAACCTGAAAAACGCAAAAGCTAAGAGATCATAGGTGCTGATACAAGAAAACTAAAGTTACAGTAAGGGCCACTTCAGGTAAAGTGATATTCATTTAAACAGTATGCAATTGCAGGGGAAAAAGGCTATATTAGTTTGAAAATGCTCTTCCCCAACATCATATTTCATAAGCAGAAGTGGCTTTTAGTGATATACTGCGCTTGGAAATGGCCATAGATACTCAAAAAGTGTTTTATGTTACTATAACAAGTAATACAATTTTTTATTTGATTTTTTACTATTGAGCATGATGGAAGCTCTAAATGTTTTTTTTTTCTTTATTTCATTTTTGTATGTATTAGGATTTGGGAAATGGTATGATTTTTCTTTTCTGGTTTCTATTATATTAAAACATAAATCACTTTAAAATTAAAATACATATATCAAAGCAACATGGGACTGTCAGAAAAAAAGATTAATTCTCAGACTCTTTAGACAGAAATTTGTTGATACATACAGCTTTGGTATGACAGAGGTACATTAACGGAACAATTCATTTACTGAAGCAAAAAACTGAAGAAGTGACAAGTAAATACAATCTATGCTTGATTGGCTTAAGAGAAAAAAAAAAAATCATATTGTAATCAGACTTTTACATTTTTTTTTTTTTTTTTTTTTAAGACCTTCATATTCTGAAAACATCCGGAAATAGATGACACGTTTGTGCAGTTCATACAATGCCTTGCGAAAGTATTCGGCCCCCTTGAACTTTTCAACCTTTTGCCACATTTCAGGCTTCAAACATAAGGATATAAAATTTTTATTTTTTGGTGAAGAATCAACAACAAGTGGGACACAATTGTGAAGTGGAACGAAATTTATTGGTTATTTTAAACTTTTGTAAAAAATAAAAAGTTGAAAAGTGGGGCGTGCAATATTATTCGGCCCCTTTACTTTCAGTGCAGCAAACTCACTCCAGAAGTTCAGTGAGGATCTCTGAATGATCCAATGTTGTCCTAAATGACTGATGATGATAAATATAATCCACCTGTGTGTAATCAAGTCTCCGTATAAATGCACCTGCTCTGTGATAGTCTCAGGGTTCTGTTTAAAGCGCAGAGAGCATCATGAAGACCAAGGAACACACCAGGCAGGTCTGTGATACTGTTGTGGAGAAGTTTAAAGCCGGATTTGGATACAAAAAGATTTCCCAAACTTTAAACATCCCAAGGAGCACTGTGCAAGCGATCATATTGAAATGGAAGGAGTATCAGACCACTGCAAATCTACCAAGACCAGGCCATCCCTCTAAACTTTCATCTCAAACAAGGAGAAGACTGATCAGAGATGCAGCCAAGAGGCCCATGATTACTCTGGATGAACTGCAGAGATCTACAGCTGAGGTGGGAGAGTCTGTCCATAGGACAACAATCAGTCGTCCACTGCACAAATCTGTCCTTTATTGAAGAGTGGCAAGAAGAAAGCTATTTCTCAAAGATATCCATAAAAAGTCTCGTTTAAAGTTTGCCACAAGCCACCTGGGAGACACACCAAACATGTGGAAGAAGGTGCTCTGGTCAGATGAAACCAAAATCAAACTTTTTGGCCTCAATGCAAAACGATATATTTGGCGTAAAAGCAACACAGCTCATCACCCTGAACACACCATCCCCACTGTCAAACATGGTGGTGGCAGCATCATGGCTTGAGCCTGCTTTTCTTCAGCAGGGACAGGGAAGATGGTTAAAATTGATGGGAAGATGGATGGAGCCAAATACAGGACCATTCTGGAAGAAAACCCGTTGGAGTCTGCAAAAGACCTGAGACTGGGACGGAGATTTATCTTCCAACAAGACAATGATCCCAAACATAAAGCAAAATCTACAATGGAATGGTTCACAAATAAACGTATCCAGGTGTTAGAATGGCCAAGTCAAAGTCCAGACCTGAATCCAATCGAGAATCTGTGGAAAGTGCTGAAAACTGCTGTTCACATCCACATCACTGAGCTCGAGCTGTTTTCCAAGCAAGAATGGGCAAGAATTTCAGTCTCTTGATGTGCAAAACTGATAGACATATACCCCAAGCGACTTGCAGCTGTAATCGCAGCAAAAGGTGGCGCTACAAAGTATTAACTTAAGGGGGCCAAATAATTTGGCACGCCCCACTTTTCAGTTTTTTTATTTTTTACAAAAGTTTAAAATATCCAATAAATTTCGTTCCACTTCATGATTGTGTCCCACTTGTTGTTGATTCTTCACCAAAAAAATTTAAATTTTATATCCTTATGTTTGAAGCCTTAAATGTGGCAAAAGGTTGAAAAGTTCAAGGGGGCCGAATACTTTCGCAAGGCACTGTATGTAAGTCTTGCTGTGTAGACTAGACCAGTCTCAGCAGAGAGTGGAAGATAAGGGCTTTTTCTCATGAACAATTTTTCTAAGTGATGTCCATGGAAAAAAAACAAAAAAAACAAAACAAAAACAGGACAACATACAGTGGGGAAAAAAAGTATTTAGTCAGCCACCAATTGTGCAAGTTCTCCCATTCAAAAAGATGAGAGGCCTGTAATTGACATCATAGGTAGACCTCAACTATGAGAGACAAAATGAGAAAAATCCAGAAAATCACTGTCTGATTTTTAAAGAATTTATTTGCAAATTATGGTGGAAAATAAGTATTTAGTCAATAACAAAAGTTCATCTCAATACTTTGTTATACAGTCATATGAAAAAGTTTGGGCACCCCTATTAATCTTAATCATTTTTAGTTCTAAATATTTGGGTGTTTGCAACAGCCATTTCATTTTGATATATCTAATAACTGATGGACACAGTAATATTTCAGGATTGAAATGAGGTTTATTGTACTAACAGAAAATGTGCAATATGCATTAAACCAAAATTTGACCGGTGCAAAAGTATGGGCACCTCAACAGAAAAGTGACATTAATATTTAGTAGATCCTCCTTTTGCAAAAATAACAGCCTCTAGTTGCTTCCTGTAGCTTTTAATCAGTTCCTGGATCCTGGATGAAGGTATTTTTGACCATTCCTCTTTACAAAACAATTCCAGTTCAGTTAAGTTTGATGGTCGCCAAGCATGGGCAGCCCGCTTCAAATTATCCCACAGATGTTCAATGATATTCAGGTCTGGGGACTGGGATGGCCATTCCAGAACATTGTAATTGTTCCTCTGCATGAATGCCTGAGTAGATTTGGAGCTGTGTTTTGGATCATTGTCTTGCTGAAATATCCATCCCCGGCGTAACTTCAAATTCGTCACTGATTCTTGTACATTATTCTCAAGAATCTGCTGATACTGAGTTGAATCCATGCGACCCTCAACTTTAACAAGATTCCCGGTGCCGGCATTGGCCACACAGCCCCAAAGCATGATGGAACCTCCACCAAATTTTACAGTGGGTAGCAAGTGTTTTTCTTGGAATGCTGTGTTTTTTTGACGCCATGCATAACGCCTTTTTGTATGACCAAACAACTCAATCTTTGTTTCATCAGTCCACAGGACCTTCTTCCAAAATGAAACTGGCTTGTCCAAATGTGCTTTTGAAACCTCAGGCGACTCTGTTTGTGGCGTGCTTTCAGAAACGGCTTCTTTCGCATCACTCTCCCATACAGCTTCTCCTTGTGCAAAGTGTGCTGTATTGTTGACCGGTGCACAGTGACACCATCTGCAGCAAGATGATGCTGCAGCTCTTTGGAGGTGGTCTGTGGATTGTCCTTGACTGTTCTCACCATTCTTCTTCTCTGCCTTTCTGATATTTTTCTTGGCCTGCCACTTCTGGGCTTAACAAGAACTGTCCCTGTGGTCTTCCATTTCCTTACTATGTTCCTCACAGTGGAAACTGACAGGTTAAATCTCTGAGACAACTTTTTGTATCCTTCCCCTGAACAACTATGTTGAACAATCTTTGTTTTCAGATCATTTGAGAGTTGTTTTGAGGAGCCCATGATGCCACTCTTCAGAGGAGATTCAAATAGGAGAACAACTTGCAATTGGCCACCTTAAATACCTTTTCTCATGATTGGATACACCTGGCTATGAAGTTCAAAGCTCAGTGACGTTACAAAACCAATTTTGTGCTTCAGTAAGTCAGTAAAAAGTAGTTAGGAGTATTCAAATCAATAAAATGATAAGGGTACCCAAATTTTTGCACCGGTCAAATTTTGGTTTAATGCATATTGCACATATTCTGTTAGTACAATAAACCTCATTTCAATCCTGAAATATTACTGTGTCCATCAGTTATTAGATATATCAAATTGAAATGGCTGTTGCAAACACCCAAATATTTAGAACTAAAAATGATTAAGATTAATAGGGGTGCCCAAACTTTTTCATATGACTGTATATCCTTTGTTGGCAATGACAAAGGTCAAAGGTTTTCTATAAATCTTCACAAGGTTGGCACACACTGTTGCTGGTATGTTGGCCCATTCCTCCATGCAGATGTCCTCTAGAATAGTGATGTTTTGGGGCTGTCGCTGGGCAACACGGACTTTCAACTCCCTCCAAAGTTTTTCTATGGGGTTGAGATCTGGAGACTGGCTAGGCCACTCCAGGACCTTGAAATGTTTCTTACAAATTCACTCCTTTGTTGCCCTGGCGGGGTGCTTGGGATCATTGTCATGCTGAAAGACCCAGCCACGTTTCATCTTCAATGCCCTTGCTGATGGAAGGAGGTTTGTACTCAAAATCTCACAATACATGGCCCCATTCATTTTTTCATGTACACGGATCAGTCGTCCTGGTCCCTTTGCAGAGAAACAGACCCAAAGCATGATGTTGCCACCCCCATGCTTCGCAGTAGGTATGGTGTTCTTTGGATTCAACTCAGCATTCACTCTCCTCCAAACACGTTGAGTTGTGTTTCTACCAAACAGTTCTACTTTGGTTTCATCTGACCATGTGACAGTCTCCCAATACTCTTCTGGAACATCCAAATGCTCTCTAGCAAACTTCAGACGGGCCCGGATATGTATTGGATTAAGCAGGGGGGACACGTCTGGCACTGCAGGATCTGAGTCCCTGGCGGCGTAGTGTGTTACTGACATTAGCCTTTGTTACGTTAGTCCCAGCTTTCTGCAGGTCATTCACTAGGTCCCACCGTGTGGTTCTGGGATTTTTGCTCACCTTTCTTGTGATCATTTTGACCCTACGGGGTGAGATCTTGCGTGGAGTCCCTGATCGAGGGAGATTATCAGTGGTCTTGTATGTCTTCCATTTTCTAATTATTGCTCCCACAGTTGATTTTTTTCAAACCAAGCTGCTTGCCTATTGCAGATTCAGTCTTCCCAGCCTGGTGCAGGTCTACAAATTTTCTTTCTGGTGTCCTTCCACAGCTCTTTGGTCTTCACCATAGTAGAGTTTGGAGTGTGACTGTTTGAGGTTGTGGACAGGTGTCTTTTATACTGATAATTTCAAACAGGTGCCATTACTACAGGTAATGAGAGGAGGACAGAGGAGCCTGTTAAAGAAGAAGTTACAGGTCTGTGAGAGCCAGAAACCTTGCTTGTTTGTAGGTGACCAAATACTTATTTTCCACCATAATTTGCAAATAAATTCTTTAAAAAATCAGACAATGTGATTTTCTAGATATGTTTTCTCATTTTGTCTCTCATAGTTGAGGTCTACCTATGATGTCAATTACAGGCCTCTCTCATCTTTTTAAGTGGGAGAACTTGCACAGTTGGTGGCTGTCTAAATACTTTTTTTCCCCACTGTACAGACAGAAAACAGGACTATTATAGTGAATAGAGCCATTCACATGTTTTTTTTTTTTTTCACAGAATGTGGTTATGAAGAGAGAAAAAGAAAAAAAGAAACAGTCAGGGATTGGCGTAGATTTTAGGTATAACTCACACCAATTTTGTACCATAATTTTTAAATCTGCCAGGCTGAGACGTCCCTGCCCCACCTTCATTCCCGACCTGCTCCTCCAACCTCTCTAAATTGGTGAGTAGGACAGAAAATGGAAAAGTAATGCATTTTTGGCACAAAGAGGTGTGTGCAAACAAATGTGTCACTTTTATGTTATGCCATGCCAAAACACTGGCGTGGCAAGATTAGTCAATGCCCCCATCACTTCTGTTCTACAGACTTTTATTTATACAAAAATTAAATACATGACACATTAAATCAAATCCATATTTTTACAGTAAAGTTAGTGAACACTTTAAGGGTTATCCTAAATTGTTTTATAAAATGTCACTGGAACTGGAAAACATAGTGGAAAATTAGGAAAGGATTGAGGTGTATTACTAGAAAATATATCAACTTGTAAATCCCAGCCTGGAGCACATAGATTGTTATGGTATGTGCCAAGACTAAATTAATGGCATTAGTTCCCCCCTTCCTAGCACCTGGAGGGAATAAAATGTGCCACTGCTCAGATATTCTATACTTCAAAGTCAAAGAACCAAAACATCAAAGACGAACAGATTATCTTGCCCTTAGAATAAGGCGGGCTGGAAAGCATATCTTCATACAACCATATGTACACATTGCCTACATCAAAAGTTGTTGAGAGCAACAGTTTTGTTTTCTTAATGAAATGTGCGAGTATACAGTAAAGACAAATCCTGATAACGTTACAGTACATTTCTTAACAGTAAAAAAAACTTAATTTTTTTTAAGAAAATTACCATCACTAATGTAAGGTATACATTTTAACTTATTTTTATTTATTTATCATGAGCTATAAATGAATTTATACTTTACATCCATAGCGGAGAAAGTAGTTGTGGATCCAAAGACAGTTGGTTATTTTAGAAGGTTGGTCAAAGAACATATTCTTATTAAGACAATGGATCTTTCCAAAGGTGGAATGCTATAACAAATTCTGTAAGCAGGAGGTTGATTAATAGCCAAATAGTATTAAACAGCACATGAGTCCTGAAGAGAGGGGGCAGGCAGACAACAGAAGTTAGAGGTTTAAGTAGCATGACTTATGTTTGCAAGGTGAGTGACAGTATAGTATGTTCTTTGTATGACTAAAATATGCACTTTATATGAGTCATGTTTCCAATAGGTTAGTGATGTGTGCAGCATGTGTCCTGCATGTGCGTGGGGTGTATGTGAAACATGTCCAGAGTGTTAGTGAGGTACGCGGCAGGTGTTCAGTATGTGACACATTTTGGGAGTGTTAGTGATGTATGCTACATGTGTCCAGCGTGTTTGCATGGTGTGTGTCCATTGTTTTAGTGATGTGCCCAGCATACATGCATACAATGCATTAGAAAAGACTTTAGACCCTTTCACTATTTTCAATTTCTTTTAAGCTGAGGCCTTGTACTAAAATAAAAATAAATTCAAGTCTTCTCCAATCAATTTGCACTTATTACCCCATAATGAGAATGTGAAAACCGAATTTAAATTTTTTTTTTTCAAATTAAAAAAAAAAGGTAAAACTAAAATTAAGTAAAATTAAAACTTAAGTATTCAGACCTTTTGCCATGACTTTTGAAATTTAGCACTGGGGCTGCCCAAATCTTTGTGATATTTACCTGTGGTAAATTCATTTGATTGGACATGATTTAGAAAGACCCCTGTCTATACAGTGCCTTGCGAAAGTATTCGGCCCCCTTGAACGTTTCAACCTTTTGCCACATTTCAGGCTTCAAACATAAGGATATAAAATTTAAATTTGTTGTTGAAGAATCAACAACAAGTGGGACACAATTGTGAATAGGAACGAAATTTATTGGTTATTTTAAACTTTTTTGAAAAATAAAAAACTGAAAAGTGGGGCGTGCAATATTATTCAGCCCCTTTACTTTCAGTGCAGCAAACTCACTCCAGAAGTTCAGTGAGGATCTCTGAATGATCCAATGTTGTCCTAAATGACTGATGATGAAAAATATAATCCACCTGTGTGTAATCAAGTCTCCGTATAAATGCACCTGCTCTGTGATAGTCTCAGGGTTCTGTTTAAAGCGCAGAGAGCATCATGAAGACCAAGGAACACACCAGGCAGGTCCATGATACTGTTGTGGAGAAGTTTAAAGCTGGATTTGGATACAAAAAGATTTCCCAAACTTTAAACATCGTATTTAAAAATAACGTATTTTGGTAACTTTCCTTTCCCCAAAAAATAGTAATAAAAAGTGATCGAAAAAGTCATAAATGCCAAATAATGGTACCAACAAAAAGTACAACTTGCCCTGAAAATAAAGAGCCCTTACATATCTCTGAGCAAAACAGCAAAAAAGTTATAGCTGTGTGAATAATCATCAAAAAGTGATGTTTTATTTGTAAAAGCAGTACAACCTAATAAAACCATTAAAAAAATGGTATCACAAACAAATTTGGCATGTCATTTTTAATGAAGAATGAATGCTGTAAAAACAAAATTTAAAAAATTGATAGAATTTTGTTTATTTCACACCCCCCCTCAAAAAAGTTAATAAAAGCTAATCAAAACATTGTATGTACAGCAAAATGGTGCCCAATGAAAGTACAACTCAACACCCAAAGAATAAGTCCTCACTTAGCTATGTTAACAGAAAAATAAAAAAGTTATGATTTTTAGAAGACGGGGAAGAAAAATATGAAAAAAAAGTGACCGAGCATTACCATACAAACTACCCTGCATCCTTAAAGTGCTAAAGTAAAGCTACACTTTAGCAGTTGTCTTTGTATGATTGACTATACACGTAAAGTGCAGAAAATACTGGTATATTACATATAAAATTATAGTAGTATAATGTTGTACCGTGTTAGCCATAGAAAGTAGTGGAAGGGTGAAGAAATCAGGCAATACCTTTTAGAGGCTAACTGAGTATATTTGATAATGAGCTTTCGAGAGTACTAGCTCTCTTCTTCAGACATTATGTTGTAACACAATGTCTGAAGAAAAGAACTAGTACTCTCGAAAGCTCACTATCAAATATACTCAGTTAGCCTCTAAAAGGTATTGCCTGATTTCTTCACTCTTCCACTACATAAAATTATATTCTATTAATGTAAAATTTATCATCAGATACCATAATTGTGACATTAGCGTAGTTTTTGGTATATTTACAAGAGGATGTGAGCAGGGACATACCTATGGTGGGGACAGAGGTTGCACTAAATCCATGGAGCTTGTGGTGACTAAAATGTCTCTTGACCCAATATGAATTGAACATTACTACAAATGACAAAAGATGGCTGGGGAACATGTTAGAGATTTTGCATTGGGTCTAGGAGCATTATGTAATGCTTCTGGGTGGGACCAAGAGTGATTGTGAAGGTGTGGCCAGAACATCACTGATAGGGTAGAGTCTTAAGCTGCATATACACAAGGCAAGCATTCAAGTGGGTGGGGGTTGGAATATATAATTAGTTGGCCAACAGCCATCAATTGTGTATGGCCAGCCTAAGTCTAAAAAAATTCACAGCTGTTTCCACTGCTCCTACCTGTCCTCTCTTCTATTTCCCAAATGTCAAGAGTTATGATAGCAATATACTTTTCATACTGTCTTTACACAATATAAATAAGCAGTTTTCCTAATATGTAAATAACCTAATAGTGTGAAACTGTACAAACGTAAATGTATCCAGGACCAGTCCTTACAACTATTGCTGCTTTAATGTAATCATATATCTAAGAGCGTGCCACCAGAGCGTGAAGCACAGAACAATTGATGAGAAAGATAAAACCGCAATATAAGAAATATAAATATTTTATTAACCCTGTAGTATTAGTTCTTGCTCCAAAGACTTTATCATAAAAAAAGGAAAAGTAGAAAAGGTCTGCATTATTTAGCAGTCAATGGATGTGAGCTTAGCCTAATAGGAAAAATATCATCATCCCAGGACGATTAATGCAGCCTAGCTTTCTTGTGTATTTGTAACTTGAGTAACAAATGATTCAGTCATTTTTCTCTGTATGATCTCCATGAATGCAATGTTTAAAGAACAATAGATACTAAGCAAATTTTTTATTTTCCTGAAAACAATGACAAAAACCCAAGAGTGCACTGGAAAGTGGTCTTCTAGGGGGGTTAGTACTGTATATATTAGACCTGTAATTCTATCACAAGAAGTCTGGTTAAGGTAAAGAGATTGTGTTACCAAAGTCTTTTGGAGAGATAAAGTTAGTATGCAGATCAGGAACAAAGATTAGACAGAACGGGCAGCAACAGTGCTTATGGAGAGGCAATTGGCTATTAGCAGACATTCAGACACAGCGGCTTTTAAAAGAGATGTAAGGAATTTGTCGCATTGAGAATTTTGCTGGACTCTGAAACCATGAGAAGAGATTTTAGAAAATAAGTTATAAGTTATAATATATAATATGCTGCCTGCACATTGAACTGCCTTTTCAGTGTGACAGGTTCCCCTTACTTCAGTATGACACAACCACACATCTTTTGCCAAAAGTTTTGAGACTGGCACACATTTTGGTTTTTACAAAATTCTGTGTTTTCAGATCTTTTAGTCAGATGTTTATATGGTATGCTGAATTACAATTTTCTTAAGTTTTTAAACTTTTATTTACATCAAGTTTATGCAAAGACTCAATATTTACAGTATTAGGCCTTATTTTTCAATACATTGCAATGCACCCTGGCATGCTGGATATCAGCTTCTGGGCCAAATTCTGACTGATGGCAACCCATTCTTACCTAATAACTGGTTGGAGTTTATCACAATTTCATTGGTTTTCTTTGTTCACCTGCTTTTTGAGGATTGATCTCAGGTTCTCAATAGGATTGAAATCTGGGCAGTTTCCTGGCCATCAACCCAAAATATCACTGTTTTATGCACTTATGCCTTGGTGTTTCACGTCTGTCTTGTGAATGGGTTGCCAGTAATCAGGATCTGGTCCAGGAGCTGATACCCAGCATAAGAGGGTGAATTGCAGAAGTCTTGAACAATAAAGATCAACACTGTAAATATTGAATCTTTGCATAAACTTGATGTATTTGTCAATAAATCTGTAAAAACTTATGAAATGCTTATAACTGTACTTTAGTAGACCATATAAAAACTTTTAGACCATCTAAAAACGCTGAAGCAGCATACTTTGTGAAAACCAAAATTTATGTTCATCTCAAAACCTTTGACATATATTGTACACATATGAATATTACAAAGACTGATATCAGTGCTAATAGCTGGAGGCTGCAAATTTGGACAACTAAAAAATAAAATTCAGGGGCCAAGAGGGTAAATTCCAAAATCCATTTGGGGACCAAGAATGCTAGTCCCTCCCTATCATATAGATAGGCATTGTACAGCTTCTCAACCAATGTATGCTTCCATATAATAAGCAGGATATAATATTTAATAAACTATCCAGTTTATCATGTCTCAAGTCCAAGGCTAGAGACAGTCAGTAAGCTGACAGAGCCAGAACAGGACAGAAACCATCAGAGGCAAGGGCTGAGCAGCAGGCTACTACAGGGAAAAATGTGTTGGTGCAGTTTCAGAAATTTGAAAACTGAGGGTAGGTAATATTTGCATGTAGCTGCATCCAGAATGAAGCCAGCTTGTACACCAGTCTGACACTGCTAACAGCAAGAAACGTCTACAACAATAAAAACGTGCTACGTATGCTATTTTTTTCACATAGGCAAAACAGTATGAAGAAAAATTAAAAATTATTTTTTACTCTATTTCCAAAAAACATTCAAGTGGTAGACAAAATACATTACATACTCAAAGTAACATACACCTAATGACATCATAGGTAGACCTCAACTATGAGAGACAAAATGAGAAAACATATCTAGAAAATCACATTGTCTGATTTTTAAAGAATTTATTTGCCAATTATGGTGGAAAATAAGTATTTGGTCAATAACAAAAGTTCATCTCAATACTTTGTTATATATCCTTTGTTGGCAATGACAGAAGTCAAACGTTTTCTGTAAGTCTTCACAAGGTTGGCACACACTGTTGCTGGTATGTTGGCCCATTTCTCCATGCAGATCTCCTCTAGATCAGTGATGTTTTGGGGCTGTCGCTGGGCAACACGGACTTTCAACTCCCTCCAAAGGTTTTCTATGGGGTTGAGATCTGGAGACTGGCTAGGCCACTTCAGGACCTTTGAAATGCTTCTTACGAAGCCACTTCTTCATTGCCCTGGCAGTGTTCTTGGGATCATTGTCATGCTGAAAGACCCAGCCACGTTTCATCTTCAATGCCTTTGCTGATGGAAGGGGGTTTGCACTCAAAATCTCACGATACATGGCCCCATTCATTCTTTCATGTACACGGATCAATCGTCTTGGTCCCTCTGCAGAGAAACAGCCCCAAAGCATGATGTTGCCACCCCCATGCTTCACAGTAGGTATGGTGTTCTTTGGATGCAACTCAGCATTCACTCTCCTCCAAACACGACGAGTTGTGTTTCTTCCAAACAGTTCTACTTTGGTTTCATCTGACCATATGACGTTCTCCCAATACTCTTCTGGAACATCCAAATGCTCTCTAGCAAACTTCAGACGGGCCCGGATATGTACTGGCTTAAACAGGGGGGACATGTCTGGCACTGCAGGATCTGAGTGGCCTAGTGTGTTACTGACGGTAGCCTTTGTTACGTTAGTCCCAGCTTTCTGCAGGTCATTCACTAGGTCCCCCCGTGTGGTTCTGGGATTTTTGCTCACCGTTCTTGTGATCATTTTGACCCCACGGGGTGAGATCTTGCGTGGAGCCCCTGATCGAGGGAGATTATCAGTGGTCTTGTATGTCTTCCATTTTCTTATTATTGCTCCCACAGTTGATTTTTTCAAACCAAGCTGCTTGCCTTTTCTAATTATTGCTCCCAGCTGTCGTGACAACTGATCAGCCACCCTTTGATGTCACTGGGACGCAAATAAGTTTGAAGATGACTGTCCCTATTGAAACAAATGGCTTTCTGCTTCAATTATACCCATAGGGAAACCGCCGGCATTTCCGTAGGTATAATTGACATGCTGCGATTTACAAAACGGCAACGGTTTTGGAAATCACAGTGTGTCCGCTGTGCGTATTTTTCTGCAATGTGTGGATGGGATTTGCAGTGACTGTAAAATGCGGTGTTTACGCCACGTGGCGCCCCGGCCTTAAAAACATTTCCTTACTAGTCCTGATCATGTGTTGTTCATTGTGCACATGACTTCAGCCAGGAGGAGGTGGCGGCTGGTCCTGTTTAACAGACAAGCACCTTGTTCACACATATGATCACAGCAGTGATTACAGGCAGCCACAGCATGTAAGGTACAAACACATTTTTTATCTGATTTATTTTTAACTATTCTAGCCTCTCCCCAGTCTCCATCAGACAGGCATTCTTCTGTGAGTGGTCAGAGAGTTTTATGGACACTGACGGGCTAGAAGCATGGTAGATGCATAGGGAGACTGAAGAAGAGGAGCAACAGTGCAAAAGATATGAATGCTTTATCATTAGCATCATGCAGGGAAAACTGCATGTGTTTTTGAACAATGTATACTTTAAAAAAAAAAACAAAAACGTGTGGGATTCAAAAATGCATGCATTTTTAAAAAAAAAATCATTTGCTTTTCTAATAAAACACACGTTTTTTTGTGCAAAACCACAGTATGCAAACACAGCCTTACTGTAAAGTGTTATATCATGCAACAAGATTGTGTGAATGTCCTTTACAGACATTCTCAGGCTAGGTTCACATCTGCGTTGGAGTCTCCATAGGACACTTTGACGCAGATTCCGCCTAAAATCGGCAGAGAGAAAAGTCCTGCAAGGAGCATAGTCTATGGGGTCTGCGAGTAACCGTTTTTTAAGCAGACGGGTTCTCCATCTTTCAGTTCCCCATGTGGACCTTAACGATACAGACCCAAACGCTAGTGTGAACCTAGCGTCAGTCAATATATATATACAGATACACATGCATATACATTGTTATATACTATATATACACATACATTTGCATATGTATAGGCAAATACAGATATACTGCATATACATTGTATATATAGTAATATATACACATACATTTGCATATGTATAGGCAAATACAGATATACTGTATGTATATATATATATATATATATATATATATATATATATATATGTATATCTCTAGCTAGCTATATAAACAGTCTCCATATCTCACCATCCACTACAGCTTGGAACGTGAGACTAACATCATTTTATAGACAATCATCATGGATACCTCACACATAAATTTGATTAGCATATGATTAGTTATGCAGATTCTTGTCGTGTAACTGCATTGTTACTGTAAACTTTAATTTTTAATTTATTATTTTGTAAATCCCCCTTTGGCTTTAACCACTACCTAAATCCTTCTAGGCACGCTCCCGATTAGATTCAAGCATGTCTCGACCAAAATCTGATCCCAAGACTTTTCTACACATTTCCAATATTCGTTCATGGATGGCTAAAGATAGCTGCCTCTTACATAAAGCAAATCAGAGAAAAAACTATAAAGTAAGACATGCCACTTGATGCAAAAGATATCCTGGTTAAAACATAACCATTAATAATAAATCAATAAAAACACACAGCGTGTCTCTTAGCAGGATAGATACATATAGACAAAATAGTCAGGTAACGGAGGGAGTGAGGTATGTAAGTAGCCTCAACCAGTGGCTTAACTAAAGTCTTGTGGGCCCCAATGCAAACTTTTGTCCGGGGCCCCCTACCCCCTCCCTAGAGCGAATTCTTGATAGTGACAGTTACAGGTGCTGCAGCGATATCTCAGATACTTGAAAGGGATACAGCTTTAGTACCCACAACTGCAGTTATCAAGAATACAGTGAGTGAGCAGCACAGCACTGACATGTAAACAATACTGGGACAGTATTACGTGCTCCACAGTGGCCCACAAACAGTATTACGTGCTCACAGTGTCCCACACGCAGTATTATATGCTCACAGTGGCCCCCACATAGTACTATTTGCACACAGTGGCCTCACACAGTATTATACGCTCACAGTTGTCCCCGCAAAGTATTATATGCTCACAGTGGCCCCCACACACAATATTGTGTGCTCACAAGAGCCCCCACTTCCTAGAGCCAGTGCTATTATTATACTCTGGGGTCTCCTCAGACCCCAGAGTATAATAAGCAGATGCCCAGGAGAAGTGATTAAAAATAACAAACACTTATACTCACCTTACCTCACCTCACCTCACCTCTCTGGGGCATCCTCGCTTTGACCTGCTGTCTGCGGCATCCTCTTCTGTCCGGCAACTGAGGTCTCGCGCTCCAGAGGTCACGTGGGGCGTGATAACGTCATTACACCGACGCCCCATGTGACTGCTGGCGTGACCTCAGTTACTGGCAGGAAGTGCCCCAGAGCGGATGCTCAGCCCAGGACAGGTGAGTATAAGTATTTTTTTATTTTTATACACCTAACCTGGGCTGGCAGATATTGGAAAGGGGCATGGCCGGGTCCCTTTCCATTAACAATATGTATAGCGGTCGGGGAACAAGGCTTTCCCCGACCACTATCATGGTGGTCCGGGGCCCTCCGGGCCTGGTCGCAGTCACACCCCCTGCGACCACGATTCTTACGCTACTGGCCACAACCCATGCTCATCGGAACGTGTGGCTATAGACAGAAAAAGTCAATGTCATGCAAAGAGATGTAATGATGCAGACACACTCCAAATGCTAATCTCCCTCAACCAAAATAAGTATAGGAATCACTCTGTCTCACTGTAAGCCTAGTAAAAAGAGATAAACCAGGCTGCAAAATAGTCGGAGGGGGACCTGGGCGGTGAAGCTACTGGCCTAACGCCACACAAACACAGTCTGCAGCCCCAAAGCAGCACTGGTATACTATACTGCATATAGCGGAGGAGTGAGACCAATAAACTGATTAAAAAAGGACCCTACGTGTTTCTTTTGGCTCAAATAATCAGGGGTCAGATTCTGAGTAGTGATACCAATGTTGTCTGTATTAAGCAAAACTGACACAAAACACCATGGCCTTCATCACATGCGGTCACAATCTCCCACCAACAGACCATGCTGTTTTGTGTCTGTTTTGCTTAATACAGGAGAGACCATCCTTTTAAAAGGCAGGTCATACTAGATGTTGTGTTCCAAAAGAATGTATTGCTTGACATAATAAAAGCATACATAAATTGTCTATAAAATTCTGTGTTTTCACAAATGAAATATCAATTGGTTTCGTAAACTTAAAAATATTGCAACTTATTCTGTAGAGCTAGGGTTTCAGTCACAAGAGTAAAACTTTCCATACAGAACTACTGTACTGATTACACGTCATGACAGTTGTACTAGTAGGATAAAGAAACATAGTTGGGAATTCCTCTAAGAATAGTTCAGTAAATATTAAGAATGTCTCAGATCTATATATTCCACAGATATTCAAGATTTAGAATCTTACATGTACTAAGTGTGCATTTTGTTTCATACTCACTTAGATGTGTTCTCCAGTATAGCTTTCACCTCCTGAGCCTGCTCTTTACCAAAGTATACCACTGTGAGATGAACTCTTTTATCCTGGTTTATGCATACTTCCCTGTATAAGGAAAAAAAATCATATCAATACACACTTCCCCATTTCATCAGCCTCAGTACCCCCCCCCCTTCCTTAAAATAAACCATAGGAACTCATCAAATAAACTATGCTGACTGAACATTATCCATGCTTACAGTAGGGAAAAAAGTATTTAGTCAGCCACCAATTGTGCAAGTTCTCCCACTTAAAAAGATGAGAGAGGCCTGTAATTGTCATCATAGGTAGACCTCAACTATGAGAGACAAAATGAGAAAACAAATCCAGAAAATCACATTGTCTGATTTTTTAAGAATTTATTTGCAAATTATGGTGGAAAATAAGTATTTGGCCACCTGCAAATAGGCAAGATTTCTGGCTCTCACAGACCTGTAACAACTTCTTTAAAGGGGTATTCTCATGAACATAATCATATCTATATTTGTAGATAAGTAAAAGTAAAACATTTTTGCAAATATAAGTAGTTAAAAATTCTGCAGAGTTTTAAAGATTTTCTCTAACTAACCCGGCCACAATAAGGAAGTCATGGCTGATTTTCTGATCTTAGAAAGGTCCTGCATTCATGGTCGTATCCATTGGCAACCGATCAAGACAACAACTTGTGACCACAAGATATTTAGAGAAAATCTTTAAAACTCTGCAAAATGTTTAATTAATTTACAAGTGCAAAAATGTTTAACTTTTAATTATCTACAAATTAAAAAATAGTTATGTTTGTGGGAATACCCATTTAAGAGGCTCCTCTGTCCTCCACTCATTACCTGTAGTATTGGCACCTGTTTGAAATTGTTATCAGTATAAAAGACACCTGTCCACAACCTCAAACAGTCACACTCCAAACTCCACTATGGTGAAGACCAAAGAGCTGTGGAAGGACACAAGAAACAAAATTGTAGACCTGCACCAGGCTGGGAAGACTGAATCTGCAATAGACAAGCAGCTTGGTGTGAAGAAATCAACTGTGGGAACAATAATGAGAAAATGGAAGACATACAAGACCACTGATAATCTCCCTCGATCAGGGGCTCCACGCAAGATCTCACCCCGTGGGGTCAAAATGATCACAAGAACGGTGAGCAAAAATCCCAGAACCACACGGGGGGACTTAGTGAATGACCTGCAGAAAGCTGGGACTAATGTAACAAAGGCTACCGTCAGTAACACACTACGCTGCCAGGGACTCAGATCCTGCAGTGCCAGACATGTCCCCCTGCTTAAGCCAGTACATATCCGGGCCCATCTGAAGTTTGCTAGAGAGCATTTGGATGTTCCAGAAGAGTATTGGGAGAATGTCATATGGTCAGATGAAACCAAAGTGGAACTGTTTGGTTGAAACACAACTCGTCGTGTTCGGAGAGTGAATGCTGAGTTGCATCCAAAGAACACCATACCTACTGTGAAGCATGGGGGTGGCAACGTCATGCTTTGGGGCTGTTTCTCTGCAAAGGGACCAGGACGACTGATCCATGTACATGAAAGAATGAATGGGGCCTAGTATCGTGAGATTTTGAGTGCAAACCTCCTTCCATCAGCAAGGGCATTGAAGATGAAACATGACTGGGTCTTTCAGCATGGCAATGATCCTGAGCACACCACCAGAGCAACAAAGGAGTGGCTTCGTAAGAAGCATTTCAAGGTCCTGGAGTGGCCTAGCTAGTCTCCAGATCTCAACCCCATAGAAAACCTTTGGAGGGAGTTGAAAGTCCGTGTTGCCAAGCGACAGCCCCAAAATATCACTGCTCTAGAGGAGATCTGCATGGAGGAATGGGCCAACATACCAGCAACAGTGTGCCAACCTTGTGAAGACTTACAGAAAACATTTGACCTCTGTCATTGCCAACAAAGGATATATAACAAAGTATTGAGATGAACTTTTGTTACTGACCAAATACTTATTTTCCACCATAATTTGCAAATAAATTCTTTAAAAATCAGACAATGTGATTTTCTGGATTTGTTTTCTCATTTTGTCTCTCATAGTTGAGGTCTACCTATGATGTCAATTACAGGCCTCTCTCATCTTTTTAAGGGGGAGAACTTGCACAACTGCTGGCTGACTAAATACTTTTTTTTCCCCACTGTATGTGCTTCTAATGTCTTTCTCCCTCCAGAAAGTTACATGTTAGCCGCTGATCTACAGCCACAAACCTGTAGATCCTTTAGTTTGGCAGTCATGAATATTACAGTTTTAAAGCAAACCTGTTAGATGATTTTTGCCTTAATACAGTTCTCAGCTATCTCTGGCACTCCAAAAATGGAACAGTGCGTAGACTGCGTGACCACCACTCCATTCAGAATATAGGACAAAACTCCCATTCTCCTGATCAGTGTGGGTCTGAGCGGTGGGACCGCAAGCGATCTGTGGATCAGGGATAACTTGCCCAGATGAGGAAACCACTTCAACTTAGTTTGCCACTCCTCATCCTTATTAAAGCATACCTCCAGTTATAAACAACTTTTCATACATGAACAGTACAGGTGAAACTAAGAAATGGAATATATCTTAATAAGGATATCCGTTTCCTACACTTATTAAGCTTTTCTCCTGCTCCATATTTAGCCTCACACATAAAACTCTATGGAGCAGGGAGCGGTTAAGTAGGATTCCCCTGAGGCTGGTTAATTGATTTATTGCCTCATTTAGTGAACGCCTAGCCTTTTATCTACAACCTAGCAGTGTTAAAAAAAAGAAAGAAATAGCAGAGTATAACAGGAGCAATTATTTAAGTGCCTTTTCTATCCTCCTCCCCTCTTCATAGACTGATATGAAGAAAGTAACTGCATGTGGAGAAGAAAACAGATTTCTTAAATAAGATATATGACAACGTTTCTTATTTTCACCTGTATTATTAATTTATGAAAACTTGTTTATAACTGGAGGTATGCTTTAAATGTAATATAACTTAAATTTGACTTGATACTAATGTCCTCTTCACATCATATTCACTTTAAAGAGAGTCTGTCAGTAGGAAAATTGGTATCAAACTAATGATAGTATCTTGTAAGGCGGCTTCTACACTTTCCAAAGAAAACTTTCTAATTTTTCATTGATGCTCAATTTTCATGAAAATCAACGTTTTATTCCTATAAAATTTGCTGAAAAGGGCTTTAAGGGTGTATCTTCTCCTGCTGGGGTTTCACTCTCCTCTCTAGATAACCGTCCCTAAATGCAGATAATGTGTGAGAAAGTGAAAGATGTCACTCAAGTAATGGGGGGCAGAGCTGGATAGCAGATAGGGGTGACTATCTAAAGAAGCTAAAGAAGAGAGTGAAGTGCCAGCAGGACAAGAAACGCCCCTAAAGATGTTTTCAGCTAATTTGCATACAAATAAAATCCAGATTTTCTTGAAAATGGAGCAGCAATGACAAATAAGAAGACATCTATAGAAAGTGTAGAAGTTGCTCTACAAGGTACTGCCATTAGTCTACGCTACCTCCCCCACCTTCTAAATTACTTACTGTACCAAAGCGCTATATTTACCTAGATCACCCAGGCACATTTTCCGATTTTCCGGTGACGTTCTGTTTCCCCGTTTCCGGAAACAGAATGTCACCAATACTAAACCACCCCCCCACCCCATCATACTTAACTGTCTTCCTTTCCGAATCTTCTGGGCACGGGACCAGGGCTGTTTTAACACATTGGTGGGCCCAGTGCAAAGATTTCATAAGTGGGCATTCCCCCCCCCCATCACCACCTGCAATTATACCCATCTGAAAGCTGCCAAAAACTTTTTTTTTTATTGCTATTATTTTAGCGTGTAACGGATATCGCTAGAGAGGTGGTCAGCGTATTTTACTCTATAAAGATCAGGTATGGACAGGACAGGGACAGGGTCAAATGTAAACTTTATTGATGACTTTGTGTGTTGTGTAAGTATTTGATGCAACTCTTTGGGCGCTGCAACCTAGACGATGGTAAATGTCTGGGTCACAGTGCCAATAGCTTCCTGGTTATGTTATGTGCAGAGGGGTATTACATAAAATACCCCTGTGATTAGGCTATGCGCACCGCAGCAAATTTAGCTCCACTCACTTCTATGTTGACTCGCCCATTCTCATCCATTTTTCAATGTGCTCCCACACAGTATAATCCTCCTACAGTCATCCTAACATTATATGCCCCCACATTATAAATGTTCCCCTCCAATTGCCCCACAGTATGAAGTCTCCTCTCCTGGTGCCCCAGTTAAAACTGGGGGAAACTAGAGGGGAACATTAAACTGGGGTAGCTGAAGGGGGACATTAAACCATGGGGTTAGTTGGACAGGGACATTAAACTGGGGGCTGCTGGAGGGGGACATTAACCTGGGGCAACTAGAGGGGGACATTAAACTGTGGGGGTAGCTGGAGGGGGACATTAACTACTAGAGACAGACATGTCCCCCTCTAACTGCCCCTCGGTTTAATGTCCCCCTCCAGCTGCCCCCAGTTTAATGTCCCCCTCCATCTACCCCCCAGTTTAATGTTCCTCTTCATCTCCCTCCAGTGTAATGTCCCCCCTTCATCTGCCCCCAGTTTAATGTCACCCTTCATCTGCTCCCCAAATTTAATGTTCCTCTTCATATCCCCCTAGTTTAATGTCCCCCCTTCATCTGCCACCAGTTTAACATAATAAAACACTAATAGTCACCTCTCCTCGCTCCGTTCCCACTCTGTGAGGTCTCTTCTCTCAGACCGTTCAGGGAGCTGCAAGCGCGATGTGAGTGAGGTCATCACATCGCGCCCGCAGCTCCAGGGACCGGAACACACAAGGATGTGCTTCACACACAGTGGTGAAGCAGGGGCTGTCTGCGGATGGCTCCTGCTTTATCACTGTATTTAACTCATCTGTGTCCAGATTGGGACAGATTGGGTTGGGAGGTATGCCCAACGGGAGCCCTAGTACCATAGGGCCGGGTGCAAGTGCACCGTTGACCCTATGGTTAAAGCGGCAGTGCACGGGACATCACTTCCGGCTCTATTGCACAAGCGTGGGCAGCTGCCTGCCTAGAACAAGTTAAGTCCCATGCCCAGAAGGTCCTGCCCCGAAGACAGGCAAGTATGACAGGGTGGGGGTGGGATGAGTTAGTTAGGAAGGGCTAGTAGTGGGCGGGCTAGCTAGGGAAACAGGGAGGGAGAGGGGGGAGCAGGGAATCAGCTCTGAGTGACGCGCAAGACATTATGGTAGTTGTAGGAAAACAGAACAGGAAGCTACCCATGTAAACAAATACAGATGATGTCAGGAGCTCCCAGAGACCCAGAAATCACTCAAAACTCTGCTAAAGGTATTTGGTTGAAAATATTAACCTATTAATAGCACTAACCGATCATTTTTGAAAAATTATTTTTTGCATAAAAAAATCCCTTTAAAAATGAGCTAAAGAAAACAGGATGTGTTACGATTCAGTAGTCAGTGTAAACAGTGGACTACTTCAAGATTTAATACACAGTAGCAATACATTATTGTTTAAAAATACAGTACCTTTTATATAACATGCTAATAAAGTTCTTAAACATTACTATATTACAGACTATAGGAATAGCTACAGTATGCCCAAATAGACCAATACCTTCCAACATACAATCAATTTAATATTCAGAAATACAGGTTATTGGTTAAGAGTATTGCATGGCAGGACTCCTAGAATTTAATGCAGTAAACTCAGTTTAAATTTCTGTTTTCCCTTTCTATTTATTCAGCAGGTTTTCATTCATATGTAATAGAACATTCACATTATTTATATTTAGACGTAAAAGTCAGAAATATGTAATGCCATTACAAATGACCAATGTGTTCCTGACTTTTGATTATAAATTGGTTTGCAGCTATAGCCAAGCGTCTAACATTTTAATTAAGGCAAAATAATATATCTGTGTTCAGTCAGTGTCCCTTGGATACGACTGAATGCAAATTTCAACAGAAAGCACAGTACTAATCTGTGTTTTGCCATGCATCTTCCTTGCCTTACCTTGCTGATAAATGGTATTTATCTTCTGATTTCCATTTCTCACAAATTAAATATGTAAGATGACTTATGAAGTGCTTTTTCAGGCTGCACACTTTTTTTTTTCTTTCTTTTGAAATATAGACAAGAAAATCCCAACGGATCAGACATACCTTTTTTTTTTTCTCATATAAAATGGACCATATGCAGCAGAAAAAAAAAAAATCTTAATTCCATCTGCTTTCATTAAAATTAAATTCAATGAAATTTAATTTCACATATTTATAAAGTAGACACATATGATCCACTTATATTAAAGAGGATGTCTTTTTGGTATAAAGTTGGCATGGAGATCTGACTTCAGAAATCTCTGGTGGTCAACTGTTATTGCAAAGAAAGCCCTGCTTGTCCAATGCAGGACAATGTAATCTGAAATTCTGGCAACTGAAACGAATGGCAGTCCATGTAATACATGGAAAGGTTATGTCCACTAGAGCCATTCCATATTAATAACTCTCTGCTCTGGCTTATGTAAGATATAATCAGTTGATTAAATGATATTGGGGGGGATGATTTATAATTATTTAATGCCAGCATGTGGAGTGAAAAAGTGCACCGACAATTGTGACTTTGGTGAGCAGTGGGTGTTGAGGGGTGGGGCTCAGGTGGAGATGGCATAGCCTCCTGCAGACAAGAAAAGTCATTATAATTTCTGTCAGAGTAATATGGAGTAAATTATAGATCCTAGCTGGCAGAACAGATTTTAGCTTGTGCATGGAGGGCCAGTGATGTACTTAAAGGGGTATTCCCAGGTACATAACCATCTTAAAATTGGTAGATAATTAAAAGTTAAACATTTCTGAAAATATAAATAATTAAACATTTTGCAGAGTTTTAAAGATTTTCTCTAAATATCTTGTGGTCACAAGTTGTTGTCTTGATCGGTTGCCAATGGATATGACCATGAATGCAGGAACTTTCTAAGGTCAGAAAATCAGCAATGATTTCCTTATTGTGGCCTTGATATCTTCTGATACATGTAGTGTCCCTGCCTGATAAACTAGCTACAATAAGAAAATCATGGCTGGGTTTTTGAGAAGTCACAGACCATAGAAAGTTTCTGCATACGTGGTCGTATCCATTAGCAACCAATCAAGACAACAGACTGTCATCACTAAGATAGTTAGAGGAAATCTTTAAAACTCTGCAGAATTTTTAACTATTTCTATTTGCAAACATGTTTAACTTTTAATTCTCTACAAATATAGATATGACTATGTTCATGGGAATACCCCTTTAAGTGGTTGAGATATGAGCTGAGATATGATCTCCATCCTAGCTCACTGGGCATCAAGACTGGTGTAGGAAATGCCAGTCTTAATACATTTCCCCTAGTGTGCTAAAGCTACTTGTAAAACACATCAATAACTTTAATTGACACTGTTTCAACAAACTTTACGCAAATATATAGCACATGTGAATATAAGAAATGCCTCTTTCTACTCTTTTTATTTTTTTCCCCTGTTCCCCTGCGGTTTTGGAAATCGCAGCGTGTCTGCTGTGCTTACTTTTTCCACAATGTGTGGATGGGATTCACTAGAATCCCATCCACTTTGCAGAGACTGCGTTTTTTTTTTTCTGCGATGTTTCTGCCGCGGCCAAACCACAGCATTTACACCACGCATAATCCTAAATGTACTGCAGGTCACATGACTCAGATTATGCGTGTCTATAGATGTCTATCAAGAGGGGAAGGGGATGAACGAACAGAAAGTGCAAAAGATGCTGAATAGAAAGATGGCAATAGATTTCATAATTATTTCAGGTTACTCTTTATGATAAATTTCAGGTGTACTAATGTTTCTTAAAGACTTTGGACACCTGAATTTTAAAAAATTTTTTATGCATGCATTTTGGTAATTTTTTTGTCTATCGTATATTAAGAAGTATGTCCATAACATTCTCCCAGGAGAATGTCTTCTGAAACCAAATTTACTGTTTATGCAGATAACGCATGAGGTTTGGCAGATACTTTACTGGGAATGCTATTATTTTGTCTAAAGAAAAACTAGATAGTGTTTAAAAATGTAATATAAAAAGTTAGCAAGCTTAAAATTAAAATTAGCACATTAAAAAGCTTTGCAAAAAGTAAAAGCTCTGGTTATATATATGTACTTCTCTAATGGAGAATACATTTCAGGTTACCCTTCATAAACTGTCCTTCAGCCACTCACTTTCAGATATGACAAACCATGCAGCAATTATGCTCTGGCTTTTATTTTCCAATGCACTCATGAGAAGCTCACAAAGCCCATTTATTACATTGACCTGACTTGAGATGTCTAGTGCTTGATGACCATCAACAGAAGGCATGCTACAGCTGGGGGATCAGCAGGAGCCGCACACATTTGTGCACTGCAGCTTACTTCAGAGCATGGCTGCTCTGTGGTTCAGTAAAACTAAAGGTCACATTTGAAAGCTGATAATTAACCTATTTCTTTTGGTCTAATGAAAATTGATTTTCTAAAAATAACTCTGGATTATCTCGGAAAATCACAAGTAGCACCAAATTAGCAATAAAATAATAACAGGAGTATCAATTCCTCACAGTTTTCTAGATCACTGCTTGCTGTCATCCATTGTTTACTTCCAGTGGATAAAAATCAGTCCATGGTCATGTGATGGACACAGGTGCACAGCTCATTACAGTAATCAGATATCTGCCTGGTAACGAGCTGTGCACCTGTGTAAATCACATGACCATGGACTGATTTTTATCATTCTTTAGCAGTCAGTGCCACAGTGGTGTTAAAACATTCAGTGTAATGTTAAAGGGATTTTCTGAGCAAAAAAATCTTTTTTTTAAAAAAGGTCTGTTCGTGTTATTAACGGGTTAATAAGTGCACCCAAATACCTTTAGCAGTGTTTTGAGTGATTTCTGGGTGTCTCTGGGAGATCCTGGCATCCTCTGCATTTGTTTACATGGTGTAGCTTCCTGCTGTTTTAGCTAATGCAATGCATCATGGTAGTTGTAGACTGACTCACACTACCTCCCTCACTCCCTACCCCTTTCTCTCCCTCCCTCACACCCCCTCCCTGGCTTCCTAGCTATCAAGCCCACTACCAGCCCTTCCCAACTAAATAACTCAGCCTAACTAACTCAATCCACCCCATCATACTTGCCTATCTTCCTGTCCAGACTTCCCCTCTGTGGGGACGGCTGCTCCTCTTCTTTGACTCTGCCAGCACGTGCACATGGAGTATTGGGGACGTTCTGTTTCCGGAAACGGAACATCACCGGATAAATCAGAAAATGTGCCTGGGGCGGTCACATGACCGACCCAGGGATATGGGTAAATAAACATTTTTGGTAAAGTATGTAATTTAGAAAGGGGGGGGGGGGGAGGGTGTTTAGATTAGTGTAGAAAATACATTTTATCCCGGACAACCCCTTTAAATTTTGTTACATAGGTACCTCTACTACCCTCCCCACACCCAATAATTCTGTCAGTTAAATATATGTTGAAACATATAAAATAAAGAAACTTACATTTCATAACTTGCTGCACCATGATTGCACACAACAAAATGAATCAAGTTAAAGTTTGATGCATCTCTTTATTTCAGTCTCTAATGTTAAAATTAATACAGAAGCTTTCTCCGGTTTTTTTTTTTTTCACATGTAAGATAAAGTCCTGCACACAGAACTTTATGTTATATTTAAAACAATGACAATACAGAAGAAAGCTTATATATATTAACCCCTTCCCTCTGGTGGCATTTTTAGATTTTTGTTTTTGACTCCCCGCCTTCCAAACCCCATAACTTTGTTAATTTTCCTTTCACAGAGCCATATGAGGGCTTATTGTTTGCAGGACAAATTGTACTTAATAATGGGAAAAAAAATCATTATGGAGGGAATTGGAGAAAAATTGTTTTTGTACAACTTTTTTACGGGCTTTGTTTTTACGGCATTTACTGTGCTGCCAAAATGACATTTAACCTGTATTCTATGGGGTGGTACGATTCTGGGGATACCAAATTTATATACTTTTGTTTTTACGTTTTAATTTTAAAAAAAATTCAAAACTGCACAAAAAAAAATAAAAAATTTCGTGAAGTCGGCCATATTTTGACACACAACTTTTTATATTTTTGTGTATGGGGATGCATAAGGGGTTGTTTTTTGCAGGGCCAGGTGTACTTTTTAGTTATACCATTTTGGGTAATGTCTGATGATTTGATTGCTTTTTATTCAAATTTTTATGTGAGGGGAAGTGGCGGTTTAGCTCTTTTGATGTTTTTTCCCACTATGGTGTTCGTCATATGGGAAAAATATTTTTATTTGTTTGTAGACCCAGCTTTTTTGAACATGGGGATGTATAATTTGTTTGTTAGTTTTGGTTCATTTACTTTTACTTCAAATCTAGGGAAAGAGGGGTGATTTTGAAATTTTAATTTTTTTATTGATTTTTTAAAAATATTTTTACATTAATTAATTAAATTAATTTATTTTTACTATTTTACGCTTTTAATTGCAGGTCCCATAGACTGCAATACAACCGTACTGAAGTCTATGGGACTTTCGCTATATTACTATTAAGGCTGGTCATAGACCAGCCTCAATAGTAATACTGCTATTGCAAGCCTGGAATTTTGGGACCTGCCGCTCTGTTTTTCAGTGATAGTAAAATAACAAAAAGCAAGAGATTGTCTCTGTTTTCAGCTACCACTTGGGGGTAATTGAAAACGTACTGCTTTTCTATTGCAATTCAAGAGGTTGTGCCAAGTTTACAACTTATCATCTATCCTGTGCCTGATCAATGGGGATCTAAACATTGGGACTCCCACTGATCATGAGAGCACTTATCTCTATGGTACCGAAAAACAGAAGCCAAGTACAACTTTCAGATGGAGGTAAAAGTGATCCCCATTCTTGATAAGCTGGGGTCCCTGCAACTGGATCCCCATAGATTGTAAACTTAACACAACCCCTTTAACATATGGATGTGACCAGATTTAACAGATTACCAGTTCAGTTACACACGTAGACAAAATTGTTGGTACCCCTCGTTTAATGAAAGAAAAACCCACAATGGTCACAGAAATAACTTAAAAAAGCCAGATTGGAATTTGCCAAACTACATGTTGACAAGCCACAAAGCTTCTGGGAGAATGTGCTATGGACAGATGAGACAAAAATCGAAATTTTTGGCAAGGCACATCAGCTCTATGTTCACAGATGGAAAAATGAAGCATATCTTGAAAAGAACACTGTCCCTACTGTGAAAAATGGAGGAGGCTCTGTTATGTTCTGGGGCTACTTTGCTGCATCTGGCACATGGTGTCTTGAATATGTACAAGGTACAATGAAATCTCAAGACTATCAAGGGATTCTAGAGAGAAATGTGCTGCCCAGTGTCAGAAAGCTTGGTCTCAGTCGCAAGTCATGGGTCTTGCAACAGGATAATGACCCAAAACACACAGCTAAAAACACCCAAGAGGAAAACATTGGACTATTCTGAAGTGGCCTTCTATGACCCCTCAGCTAAATCCTATTGAGCATCTTTGGGAGGAGCAGAAACATGCCGTCTGGAGAAGGCACCCTTCAAACCCGAGACAACTGGAGCAGTTTGCTCATGAGGAGTGGGCCAAAATATCTGTTGAGAGGTGCAGAAGTCTCATTGACAGTTACAGGAATCGTTTGATTGCAGTGATTGCCTCAAAAGGTTGTGGAACAAAATATTAAGTTAAGGGTACCATCATTTCTGTCCAGGCATGTTTCATGAGTTTTCTTTTTTTAAAAATTCTGTTGAAGCACGGTTGAAAAGCAATGTCGGACTTTCATTTGTTCATTTTCATAGAATTTTTATATATTATTACTTTTGTCAGATTCAAGTTATTTCTGTGACCATTGTGGGTTTTTCTTTCATTACATGAGGGGTACCAACAATTTTGTCCACATGTGTAACTAATGCAATTTCTCATAAGCCCAGTTCAGCACTATATTCCCCCTCCCTGGTCAGGATAGTCATACATACACACAAATAGGACAGTTAGCATATGCCTTTGTTAATTTATCAGAAGATCATGTTGCTTTTATAAAAGGTGCCTAACTTTTGACACATATCTCACCTGAAATTGTGCATGAACTGCTGAAACTTGTCAGCTCTTTTTGCTAAAGGGACAATGATATTCACAAGGACACTGGCCATATTTAGCTTTTCATTCTTGACTTTCACCACAGGTCCAAATGGTCGAAAGAGTACAAGGCGCTTAAATTCTTGATTCCGATCTCCTTTAAAAGTCAGTTCATACAAAGTCCCTTTATCACGTTCTGTTCTGTAAATACCTAGATATGGACAAAATAAACTATTAGAATGGCTGTGAATGACGGTGAATGTACACAAGGCATCAGTAAAAATGGAATAAAAGCTTGAAAAATGACTAATTGATTCAATGATTAAATGATTCAGGGTTTAGTGGTCCGATCAATCTGACAACACATATATTCACACCCAAGGCATTCCACAAAATCTTAGCGATAACCTGTCAGTATGGTCTACTATACAGGGTTGGAGGGCAGCTGGGAAATTATGTAATTTAGATCTATTTTAATTCCTTTTAGGGATAACACAAGTTTTCCACATGAAAAAATACACCTATTTACAGAGCTCTTGAAGTGGGCTGCAGCTTACATTCAGATTTTCTGAATAACCATATCACACCTCTCTCTTATGACAAATCTTTATCTCTATTATCCCCACTAGTGGGTAACAGGTTTATATGCAATTTACACATGTAGGCTCAGTAATGCAGTTAAATTTGGAAAATAATAAAGCGCACTCCTTAGATTTAGTACTATTGAAAGGCAGGGAGGTACCATATACCCTTAGCGCTATCTACCTATCCATCTAGATTATTAAGCTTGTCAATCAGTGTGAAATACCTCCCCAAGTCTGGGAAAATGGTCTTGTGAATACAAGATGTTCTGAATGCTGCACTAAAAGTTGATCCTGAAAAAAAACACATATTTAATGATATTTCATAGGGCATATACTACACCATGGGTCAAATATAAAATGACTCCCATTGGGTTTCAAAACTGAGCTAAATACTCTTTACCATCTGCAGTCATTTTTAAGTGTATATTTTTTAGATTGTGACCAAAATTAATAAACAAAAATAGGTGTCAAATTTTGGCCCTTGACCCTGCTCTGTAATTTTGTCAAACCATGTATGTTGAGGAAGCTCAAGCAGATGTTTCCACTACAGCATGTTTGTGAATCAGCAAGTCAGTATCCTGTTGTCTGTGGCTCCTGAATACATACCAAATAGGCATGTTATGCAGAGGATATCCTTACTATTTTTAAAGGCACACCTGTTCCCTTTAAACTAGAACTGAACAATAGATGAAAATGGAGACTCTTCAGTAGTTGATACCTTTTAATAGCTAATGGATAGAGTAGGGATTTTTAGAGTGAAATGCAGTTTCACACTGTGAGGGGAAGCAGGAAAACAGCCCAATTTGAGAAGAATTAAAGTTTTTTCTCTGATAAGATATATTACATGTCTTGTGGCCACCTATACTATTCATGTATGGAAAGTTTGTTCAAACAACAGTGCCTACTTAAGGTCTCTTGGAAGGTTTCACATCTATGTAAAATGTGATCAGGCTGACTGGTACTTGAAGACTGTAGGCTTTGTGCTTTTGAAGTTCTACTTTATAGTTAATTTCCAAGTCTGTGTCATCTTAGACACTGGATTTTTGATAATACTGCAATATTTTAGTATCCCTTAACCCAGTTTAACATCACTTCATCTCCCCTTTTTCATTATTCCTTTGGAATCTCTAATACCATTACACTGCACAATCTTCCTTATTATACCATGGGTAAATCCCTGTGCTATGCAGAAGAACTACTTGAAACCACAGCTAATGTACATGTATGGTGACCAATACATGAAGTCATAACACATAAAAAAGTGGTCTGAGGATTGAAAGTCCAGCTTTTTGATCACTTTTTATTGCTGTTTTGGGGGGCAGAGAGAGGGGAGGTCAAGGTGACCAAAACACATTAAACTAGTGAATTGCAGTATTTTTTATTTTTTTTATGGTGTTCACTGTATGGAAACATTATTATTTTTGTGTAGCACAAAATAATACATACATGTTGATATTCAATATGTATGTTTATTTTGTTTAAATTATTTTTAAAAAAATGGTAAAGGGGTTTTATTATTTACTTTTATATAATTTTTTTTTTTTTTTTTTTGAGGTGAACCTTGTAAATCTTGATCCCCTGTACCATATGATATTGCTATTCTTCTGTATTATAGTACATGGTGCATAGATTCCTTATATGTTATAGGGAAAAGCAGCCAGGACGTTACTGATTGGCCCATAGGCTGCCATATCGAACACCACACAGGGAGACTATTGTGCAAGAGAGCACGCCACACACATAGACGTTTTTGGCGAGAGAGCATACCAGATATGGAGACATATCGACAGGCGCACAGGTGAAAAAAAGACACGCACCAAAGAAAGCATGACAGCAAAACTGTGAGAGAGATCTTTTGGAGTGGGGGCTCTGTGTACCCATGAAATTCATATGACTCAAGAGGGCGTAGAACACATACACATACAAAATACCTTTCACAAATACCTTGAGAAGACTGAATATACATGTGTCACTTGTAAACAAAATATACAAACAAAATAGTCAGGTTTGGTCTAATAAACAGTTGTATGGAAGTTTAATAAGCACTGTATATTTGATATACAAATGTAGCAGGGTTAACCTGAACTTTTACAGTGTAATACATCACAAAAAACAACAAAAACAAAGATTCGTCATTGATAAAACATTTTCAATGATTTTTCATAGTTTTTTATTGTCTTTTGTGATAAGATATTTCAATGCAGCAGTTTAACCAATTGCAGAAATGTGTGTTAACTCGGCTACATCTGTACCTCAATTTATTTAAGGTATTTATTGTAAGGACTGGATAGTGAAAGCTTTTCCCAAGTGAATGGAGATAGCAATAAGAGTGGTTTATCCCCCCAGAGAGACAGCTCTTTAGTTTACAAAGTCCATTGTGCACCTCTGTTGCTGAATAATTCAGTGTGTTTCATGGTCATTGAGATGTTTTGCAGCATCAAAGATCTCAAACCATTAAAATATCTGAATAATATGTATGGTTCGTGTGAAAGTGCAGCATACTACATTCAACCAGACTAGTCACAGCTGCTGCATCAATTGCTTTATAGTCTCTGTGTGAGAAGTCTGTAGTAGACGCCAATTTCCACATCTGTAATAGTCACTTCATTCTTTGATCATGACTTCATACAGTCACTTCAGCCACGGACTTGCATTGGAGAAATCATATATTGTATAGTGCATTCTTAGTGGTTTTCAAGAAAGAAATTCATGCTTGGTCATATACTGCCCTATCCTTATATACTGTAATAGTTTTCTAATGTAGAGGGAAGATATAAGTTACAGTAGTTTTCTAATGTAGAGGGATGATATTGTGGTGCACATATGGCACAAGGTCCTTTCTTGCGCTAAACGTGTCCCACAACCCTTGCTCTGCACCTTGCTCGCCATATTGTGCGAATGTGGGTGGAACAGAGCAGGAATGCCTCAGCCCAACATATTCATTATAATGGCCACCAGGGGTCTCAGACTGGCGTACAAAGTGCCAGATTAATAAATCTGCCCAATTGTGTTTCAGCTGAAATACATAGTCTAAAATAAATAATACTGTCGCTTAAGACATTGACATACTTTCATTCAGGCTTTTTAGCTCCTATTCACATGGCAGAATCTGCCACTGATATTGCAGCAAGTTCCACCCCATAGTCAGCAGCAGATTCCACCCTGAATTTGCTTTGCTTTCAATGTGAGGCAGAAACTGCAGCAGGACGCTGGAAAAAAAAAAAAAAAATAAAAAAATAAAAAATAAAATATAATAATAATAATAATAATAATAATAATAATAATAATAAGCGTCCTCCATCTTGCCACGGAATCCACGGCTTGAGACTCCCCGTTGATTAGGCCCATTCATCTGGCAGAACAGTGGTGGAAAGCCACGGCAGAATGCTTATTCTCTGCATCCCCTGGAACTAACACTGCACTGGATAAATATATTGACTGTTTCAGAAGCAAAGTAAAATCAGAAATCCTGGAGAAACAAAAGAAACAGGTGCATAACCTAACTCTGCAGGAACAGAAGGTTATTACTTCACTGAAAGAAAATCAGGATATAATAATAAAACCAGCTGACAAAGGGGGCGCCATAGTCATAATGAACACCTCAGACTATATCCAGGAAGCAAACAGGCAACTGTCAAATCCTATCCATTACTCCAAACTTGGAAGTGATCCCACAAAGGCCTGTAAGGGTTAAAATATAATTTGTACTATATCCTATACACTGTATATACAGAGAGTGAAATAGTCTGCAGATAGCCTGCATAGTTTAGAGATCGGAAGCAGACACTAAGTCTGGGACGGCACTCAAGAGTTTTGCTGTTCTCAGGAAAGATAAGGGAATGTTATGAGAAACTGTGTAAATCTGCCTAGTAGCGGAACCGGAAGGACCAAATATGTACATTGGTCACATGATTATTGTGTAACCAGCTTGTCTTTAAATGCTGTATGAATTATGCAATAAATGAAACCATTCTTACTAGATACCTGGGTGTGTCTGTACGCATGTTTCCCGAGCTCGATACCTGTTCTTTACTTAATTAGGATTACGGTGACATCCATCCCGGGGGGGGACCTAACCCCTAACAGGCCTATATGAAAGAACTAAAGAGTATGATCAAGAAGTTTCCAATCCACATCCAGAATCAGATAAAAGGACTTATCCCACAAGATCCCAGGCCGGGCTGCTTCTATATGCTCCCAAAGATACACAAAGATGGCAACCCTGGGAGGCCTATCATTTTTGGCATTGGAACACTGACAGAAAACATCTCAGGTTGGGTGGAAAATCTCCTAAAACCCCTTGTCAGGGATACTCCAAGCTATATCCAGGACACCACTGACCTTCTTAAACTGAATGCCCTGGGCCCACTACCTGAGGGTACCATTTTGGCCACCATGGATGTGGAATCCCTGTATAACAACATTCCCCACAAGGATGGAGTTGCAGCATGTCGGGTACACCTGGCAAAACAAAAAACCTCCCAACAGAACCAGTAACGCAGCTCATACAATTCATCCTTAACCACAACCATTTTACCTTTGGAGAGGATCTATATCTACAGCGAATGGGAACTTCAATGGAGACCAGATGTGCACCCCAATATGCAAATCTCTTTATGGCAGAACTGGAAGGAGCATATTTATCAACATGCGCCACCAAACCTATGATTTACCTTCATTATATCGATGATATCCTTGTCATCTGGACTGCAGGTGAGGAGACCCTACTTCAATTCCATAATGACTTCAATGACTTTCACCCTACTATCAACCTTAAACTTAGCTATTCAGGGAGTGAAATTCATTTTCTGGATACCACAATATACAAAGACCACCGGCTACTCACATCAATATACCACAAACCCACAGACAGAACGGCCTACCTGAGAAACGACAGCTTCCACCCCAAGCACACAAGACAATCTATTATCTACAGCCAGGCTATACGATACAATCGTATTTGCTCCGACAAAGCAGACCTGGACAAGCACCTCCTGGATCTGAGGATGAAATTTCTCCGATTGGGATACAAACCAAAAGTGACAGACAACCAATTAAACAAAGAGCCAGCCATTAACAGAGACAGTCTGCTCACATATAAAAAGACCCAGAAAGAAGCCGGAGTGCCCCTAGTTGTCACCTACAACCCACAGCTGGAGATCCTACGAAGGATTGCCAAGGATCTCCAACCTGTGCTACATAGGGACAACAGACTCAAGGACATATTTCCAGTCCCCCCTTTCCTTTCGACAACCACCAAACCTGAGGCGTATTATTGTCCGGAGTGCCCTGAAGGCCCCAACTGAAAATGGCACCTCACCTTGCCTACATAAAAGGTGCATGACCTGCAGGCACATCCACACCGCTGACAGTGTACCTATTCCACAGTCACAACAGGTGCACAGAATTAGGGGGGACATTTTCCTGCAGGTCTTCCAATGTGGTGTACCTCATAATGTGTGTGCAATGTCCCACCAGAGGCCTCTATGTGGGGGAAACAGGGCAGAGACTTAGTCAACGAATGAACTCACACAGATCCAATATTAATAACAGCAGAACAGATCTCCCAGTGGCCACACATTTCTCCGGAGAAAACCACTCTATTGAAGATTTGCGGGTTGTGGTTTTAATGGGACAGTTTAAGACGCAGGAGGAGAGGAAACAATGGGAGTACAAGTTTATGCAAAAATTTAAAAGTCTGCAATTTGGACTTAATATTCATGCCAGCTTCATGTCACACTATGTATGAACTGTGAGGGTCACAAATCACCTCCTGATAGCAAACAGATAACAGATCCCTGTGTCACGCACCACAACTTTCCAGATTGTTTTTTGACCGGTTGTAAATAACTTCTCTACTTAGATTGCATTTTGTTTTGGGTTTTTTAAGGACTCTAAAATTCTTTGAAGACCATGTGTATAAAAATCTTTGAATTTTCAGTTCTTGTATAACACCATGTCTGATGAAGGAAGCTAGCACTTCTGAAAGCTTACTTATAAATATACTCAGTTAGCCTCTAAAAGGTATCGCCTGATTTCTTCACTCTTCGACTACTTTCAATGGATAACACGGTACAACATTATACTACTATTCTCTGCATCGGCATTCCACCTCAGAGAGCGGGAAGTGAAGAGGAATTCAAAAGTGGATGTCCGCCATAAATCTCTCTTCATTTTGCACTGTGTGAACATACCCTTAAAGGGGTATTCCCATGAACATGATCATATCTATATTTGTAGATAATTAAAAGTTAAACATTTTTGCAAATATAAGTAGTTAAAAATTCTGTAGAGTTTTAAAGATTTTCTCTAACCATCTTAGTGGTGATAGTCTGTCTTGATCGGTTGCCAATGGATACGACCACGAATGCAGAAACTTTCTATGGTCTGGGAATTGTCAGGAACCCAGCCATGATTTTATTATTGTAGCTGGGTTATCAGGCAGGGACTCTAGATGTGTCAGAAGATATCCCGGCCACAATAAGGGAATCATGGCTGATTTTCTGACCTTAGAAAGTTCCTGCATTGATGGTCGTATCAGCTAACAACTGATCAAGACAACAAGACTGTGACCACAAGATATTTAGAGAAAATCTACAAAACCCTGCAAAATGTTAAATTACCTATATTTGCAAAAATGCTTAAATTATCTACAAAATTAAAAATGGTAATGTTCGTGGGAATACCCCTTTAAGTACTCACAAACAGTATGTTTTCAACAGAATGGCGCCTACCTCCTTTATTCCATCACAGTTCCTCATAATACAGAAAGCCACATTTCCCCCATAGTGATAGCCCTAGATATTATACATAATATCTAATAGCTAAATAAAGGCTTAATATAGCATCAAATGATTTGGCTCAAGGGAACATTTACATTTCAAGAAAGAATCACCTTTAGACAATTGCTGCATAATATGCTCCGCTACCGTTTACAAACCCACACGGGTTCCCAAATTTTTGAGCAGTTTTCCATAACTGTTATATATTTACATCGAAGACTATAACATGTGTGAAAACTGCTAATTTGTCTGGCTCACATCTCATTCACCACAAGGAACTACAGCTTGGCAACAATTACATGTAAACATTGTTCATGGTTTAAGTACTAAAACAGCCTCTCACTGCCAATGTTACTCTATGTATTTACGTAGTTGCCAAGGATTAAAACAAAGCATGTTTTACTTTACTAGAATGCAAAAGGGTGTAAAGTAAAGGGCCCTGCAGATTAACACGGATCAATGTCAAGAATTTCTACAGCTTTGTGTACAAAACACAATATTTCCACTAGTGGATGCCAGATATTGCCAGCCCAATTAATGCCCTGCAATGTCAAATATCCCACCTGTTTTTTTTCAGTACAGAATAATATAAATCCCTGTGTGCTAAACCAAGGGAAAGACTCCACATATATAATTTTGGAATTCTGGGGATAAAAGACAGATTTTAAGAGGATTGTGTCCACAGTAAATGTGTTATAAACCTAATTTAAGTAACTTGTAGATGTGATTCTACAGTTTCCAAATATGCCTTTGTTATTCAGCTTAGGATCCCAAAGTTCATGTAAATCAGCAGTTTATGTATACACAAATGAGGTGAAAAGTGCTTTGGAGCATGCCTTAGCTTTGGTCACACAGCTCTAGGTTGTTGGCTAAAGCACATTTCCCCTCATTTACATATGAATAAAACTGATATTTACATAAAAATGGGGCTCCACAGCTGAATAACAGACATATTTAGAGACTGTAGAATCACCTCTGCAAGGTGCTGGGATTAAGCTTAAAATAAACTTACTGAAGATAGACTCCCTTTAAGACCATCAATGTTTGTTCATAACCGGGTCTATTCACATATTTAAAGTATTTCCCTCTGTAGATGTGCAGAAAATCCAGAGGGAGAACTGATGCCAGAACAGATCTAATCATTTTCTATGGGATCCTTTCTTACATGCAGCACATAAGTACTATAACTGTCCAGGAGCTAGATCAAAAAACATTACTTGTAGCGTACACACCCTTAGATTTTTAGCAAGCAATGAATACCTATCTCACAATTTTTAATTTGTTTTATCAATTCCCAACTCCTTTACCACATTGAAACTGCTTTTAATATAGTCACAAATAACCTCCCAATGGCCTAAAGTGCATCGGCTTGACCTGTCCTTAGCTTTTTACACTATAGATCCCTGAAAACATTCTAAATTATTATATGCTCTTAACCTTGGGCACTAGCAATATCTCTTAGATTTCCATTTGTCTTTTCAGACATTTAGTGCCAGTCCATACATGAAATCCTCATCTTGTCCGCTCTTGTCCCTCAAAGCCTTGGCTTTCAGCTTAGGGTGGGTTCACACCTGCGCTTCAGTCCTCGGGGAACGGGATTGGCATCGGATACCGACAGGTTAGTGACGCATTGGTTTAAAAACCCATTCATTTGAATGGGTTTTTAAAGCAATGCGCGTGGTGTGCACTTACACCCTCTGCGCCGCGAATCCTTTTTTTTTTTTCGTCGGACATGCAGGACTTCGTGTCCGACGAAAAAAAACCGGCTTCACAGTGCAGAGGGTGCAATTGGACACCCGCGCATTGCTTTAAAAACCCATTCAAATGAATGGGTTTTTAACCAATGCATCGCTAACCTGTCGGTATCCGATGCCAATCCCGTTCCCTGAGATTTTCACTCGGATTGGCAGTGGACGAACTGAAGCGCAGGTGTGAACCCACCCTCACTAGCTAGCTCCCATATTTCTTCATCTGAACTTCCTGCCATACTTGAACTAATGTACTAAGACGAAGGGCCGGTTCACATCTGCGTTTGCTTTCCGTACAGGGGATTCCGCTTGGAGACCCCCAAACGGAAGCCTATGCGCAAAGAGAAGCGGTTGACATCAGGAAACCTGCGGACCCCATAGACTATAATGGGGTCCGTGTGGTTTCCGCTCGGTCTCCGCATGAAATATGCGAAAACATGCAGAGAGAAAAGTGCTGCAAGCAGCACTTGTTTCGTGCGGAAACATGCGGAGAGGAAAGTGCTGCTTGCACTGATGTCAACCTTATGTGTATGGGAGCTTCCTGACTCAACACCCAGTGCTGTCTGGTGGGCTTACTCTTCTTCTTCCAACCTCTCCATGTACATACTAACTCTTTCATTAGAAAGGGCAAATGAAGTGTTAAGAGTTCCTCACAGTAGAATGTGGTCCTGAACAGTAAATACATGTGTCCTGTCGCAGTTTAATTTTGCAGGTATCATTTTATATAACTTAAATTACATCTTCTTAATGAAAAACGTAATGAAAATTCATCTTGAAAAACACTGAAATAATGCAGTGAGAGATGGGGAATGGCATGGTGTGAACACTTTTCTGCCACTAGGTGTCTCCCTTCTTGCTAATTTGTTGTACAATCCATGTTACTAGGGAAGTTCTGTCTTTACAAACCAGCAGGCTCAAATAGGAATACAGTGAGTGGTGGGGGAGGGGCTTGTCTCTCTTCATATCCGTTTATGGCTCCATACAGCTTTCCCTGCCTGTAAGCTGCATTGTGATGTGTCTGAAGCTTCTCAAAGCTTACAGTGAGTATAAGGAGAATCTATCAACTTCTGACTAGCTGACTCCTGATTGTGCTCAGATGTATGCTGTCCTTCGATCTCCTATATAATGTTCTCTTGGGCTTATCTCCGCTATTTATTTGCTATGTTACATGAAAAGAAACCAGTAGTAGTAATAATGGATAGGACGGTGGGGGGCGGGGGGTCAGACTGCTTTATATTGTACACAACACCTGCCTCAGACAGAAATGCAAAATGTGCTGCAGCCATAATGTTATTAGCAGCTGCAGAAAAACTGATAGGACATCATGTGTGTGACATCATGAAGGTGATTTTTTTTTTTTTTTTTTTTTTTTTTTACAGTCAGAGAACAGACTGCCCAGCATCTGTTCTGCAGATATGTAATCTTTTGATGATAAATCAGGTGCCCTTTAAACCACAAGCCCATCTCTTTGGAACATTTAGATAAAACGTACAGCTTGATTTTGACACTTAGTACAATAACTAGTGATACTAGACAATTGGAAAAAAAGGTACTCTTTATTGTAGGCAAGTTCTTGCATTTTGTTACAGCTTTTGAAAACAAACATTTTTTTAATTTCTAGTGCAAAACTTTGATTTATGCCTGTAGGTTCCAATTCTGTATGCACACTTGTGTCTGCTTGTTGAATATGCTTTTTATAATCGTTTTTCCACCTGAAAAGAACTTTGACAATCCCTTTATGTCTGTAGGTGCTAAAAATGGTGTCAGTAAAATAATATTGATGCACTCACTTCTCGAGACCTCCTATGTCAGTTGTAACTGTGGTGTTCAGGTACCTGCTGAGGCCACGACTGTGCCGTTTCTTCACAAACTGCACAGTCGTATGCCATTTGTGAAGAAGTCACCACTAAGGCCTGTAACTGGCTTCAGTGGTCACTTCAAACAAACAGAACGTCGCTGATGAGATTAGCCGGGGCTCCTATACACAACAGCAGCTGCTGGAAAGGGAGGACTGGGGAGAGGCGAGTACATTTTTATTTTTTTTAATGGCCCCATTTTCAGCACCTACAGCCATTTAAAAAAAAAAAATTAAAATTGGTCAACCCTTTTAAGGCGGTGTAAAATTTACTGTATGCTGTTTATATTACTAGATTTGAAAATAATATGAATTTATAAAACATCACTAGATTATGTGAGAATTAGGAAAAAGGAGGAGTTAATCCCTAACACTACTTTTGTCTTTATGATAAAAGGTGAACGGCAGCAATTTGTTTTAAGAAAATAAAGAAGATCGTTTCAGGCTTGGCTGCAGAATGGAATGACTTGTGTAATACAACCATTTGTAGTTGTCTTGTTAAAGTGGAAATACTGACTCATGATGAAGACTTTCCTTCATTAGTTCACATCTGGCAGAGGTTCCTGAATAGACTTGGAAGCAGAAAAACTGAAATAAACTGATAATCAGTCACCACCTAGAAGTGACAAGATACGCATATCTAAGTTAAAGATGCCTACAGGATTTCTCTACATTTGGTGACAGTGTAACACCATACATACCATACATGTTTGAAAGAGAAAACAGATCTTATAGGACTACATCATCTGTAAGGAGGAGATTCTGCACTGCAGGTCCAGCTCACAATGCTTTCATCTTTTTTTGATGTTTGGCAGTCCAAATATCATAAATCCTTCTCCCCTGCTAAGTTTACTGACATTTATGATACAGTCTGTCAGACTTGTTCCTTACCCTGTCATTTAGTCTTAAATTTAAAAAGCAGCAGTAGTTCAATATATAGTCAAATAAAGAGGCTGGGGAGAAAAGTAACTGAAAGGGTTACTGTCTGTCATCTGAACTTGTGTAGTCCCTAGGCAGAAGCAAAGATACCATTATTGGGAAGGGTTTTTTGTTTTTGTTTTTTTATTCTTCAAACGTATTTACTTAAAAATATTGAGAGAAAATACATGGTGCTGCAAAGGTATGGAATTTAAAAAAAAAAAAAAAAAAAAAAAAAAGTTAATTCTAAATTCAAATCACCCCCCTTTCTCTAGAACACAAAAGTCAAATAATGAGTCAAATCACCATGTTTTCACTTCCCATAAAAATTTGGATAAAAAATGATCAAAACAATAGACATTCCCCAAAATGGTATAAAGTACATCTGCATCCCCATATAAAAAATATAAAAAAGTTAGAGGTGTCAGAATATGATACAGATGTCAGAATTTTATTTTTAATCTATTTAAGGAGTTAAAATATGATTAAAAAAAACAAAAAAAAAACTATATAAATTTGGTATCGCTGTAATCGTACCAACTCACAGAATACAAGTGACATTTTGGCTGCAGTGAATGCCGTAAAAAAGACGACTAAGAAAGATACAGAAATGCAGTTTTTCTCTGATTACACCCCATTCTGAATTTTTCCCAGCTTTCCAGTACATCATAAACAAAATTAAATGGTACCATTACAAAAGTACAATTTGTCCCGCAAACATTAAAAGGGGTACACACGTGGACAAAATTGTTGGTACCCCTCGTTTAATGAAAGAAAAACCCACAATGGTCACAGAAATAACTTGAATCTGACAAAAGTAATTTGCCAAACTACATGTTGACAAGTCACAAAGCTTCTGGGAGAATGTTCTATGGACAGATGAGACAAAAATCGACATTTTTGGCAAGGCACATCAGCTCTATGTTCACAGATGGAAAAATGAAGCATATCTTGAAAAGAACACTGTCCCTACTGTGGAACATGGAGGAGGCTCTGTTATGTTCTGGGGCTGCTTTGCTGCATCTGGCACAGGGTGTGTTGAATCTGTGCAGGGCACAATGAAATCTCAAGACTATCAAGGGATTCTAGAGAGAAATGTGCTGCCCAGTGTCAGAAAGCTTGGTCTCAGTCGCAGGTCTTGCAACAGGATAATGACCCAAAACACACAGCCAAAAACACCCAAGAATGGCTAAGAGGAAAACATTGGACTATTCTGAAGTGGCCTTCTATGAGCCCTGACCTAAATCCTATTGAGCATCTTTGGAAGGAGCTGAAACATGCCATCTGGAAAAGGCAACCTTCAAACCTGAGACAACTGGAGCAGTTTGCTCATGAGGAGTGGGCCAAAATACCTGTTGAGAGGTGCAGAAGTCTCATTGACAGTTACAGGAATCGTTTGATTGCAGTGATTGCCTCAAAAGGTTGTGCAACAAAATATTAAGTTAAGGGTACCATCATTTCTGTCCAGGCCTGTTTCATGAGTTTTCTTTTTTTAAAAATTCTGTTGAAGCATGGTTGAAAAGCAATGTCTGACTTTCATTTGTTCATTTTCATACAATTTTTATATATTATTACTTTTGTTAGATTCAAGTTATTTCTGTGACCATTGTGGGTTTTTCTTTCATTAAACGAGGGGTACCAACAATTTTGTCCACGTGTGTATTTCCCATCTCAAGGATCCTATCTAAACTGCTAGCTTATGTAAATTCAAGAGTTTTTGCTATAGCAATGCTACTTGATTTGCCTGCTATGTGAAGTTATTCTTCCTGATCTTTTGTATTACAAAATAGCAGCCCTTGATAACATGGCTGCTTATGACAAAATGTTTATGATAAGCCAGGCCATAAGTAACCTTATTTTTGAACCCAGTATAAAGTAATGTCTACCCACTCTATTTTCAGTTGACATGTTATGAGATTTTGTATGTCTATACTAATTAGACCACAGGATGCTGTTTGAAGGGATATTTACATACCCATACAACCTAGACAAAAGACTCTGTTTAAGGTTAGATTTACATGCCCATACAGATTAGATCACAGGATGCTGTTTAAGGTGATATCTATATGTACATGCTAATTAGATCAACGACGCTGTCTGAAGTGATATTTACATACCTATACAGATGAGATCAACGACGCTGTCTAAGGTGATATCTACATATCTATACCAACCAGATCAACAGGTTATGTCCATACTGGTTAGATCAAAGGAACAACTCTGTTTAAAGCGTATATGTCACAAGACATATTCTAGTGAAAACTGGCCCCTTTCACATGAATATGATCTTGGAGATAAGTGAGGCCTTACAGAGGTGTATCACTTCTGTAGACGCCCACTTTATGACACACACAAAGGATATAAGTTTGGAAGACATTCCCTCAGTATGAGTTGTTGCATTTTCTTGATAGCAGATCATTGGGGACGCCTGCTGATGCTGCATGCTAGCACATGGCTGAGTGATGCTTCCTACAGATACCCTTATCATAACTAAGCTTAGCAGTGTTGTAAGTATTTGATTTGATTACCGTGCTATACCTGCTGTATTGTAAGTGTTGAATATATATCATAGTTTGATATTTGATTTGATATACTTTATGATACTGTTAAGTGTTGTAAGTATTTGATTATATCATAGTTTGATTGACTTTGATATTTGATTAGACCTTGCTTTATTGCAAGGGTTGATTTTGATATACTTTCTGATACTTTTAAGTGTTGTAAGAATTTGATTATATATCACAGTTTGATTGACTGTGATATTTGATTATATCATAGTTTGATTGACTTTGATATTTGATTATACCTTGCTATACCAGCTGTATTGCAAGGTTTGATTATACCTTCTAATATCTGTTATACTTTTCCTTGTTGTAAGACCTTTTTACTATACTTTTCCCTGTTGTAAGACATTTTGACCTTTTGTTATACTTTTCCTTGTTGTAAGACCTTTTTCTATCTTCTTATAGTCTTCTTAATAAAATGTTAAGCTATTTGGGGATAGTCTAGTGTTTTTACTCTATAACTTTATTCTATTACACGGAATCCAAAGAATCTGTTTTCATTTGGCAATACATCTTTGCACAAGGTTGTCAAGGTACCCAGCCCATTACCTGATCTCAGGTCAGATGACGTGACTCACGGCTCTCTGGATTGAAAGGGGGTTGAGTTTTCAGATCGTGCTCGCTCTCAGAACTGTTATCTGCTGCTCTTCTGTCCAGGCAATTAGGTCAGCAAATTGCAGTTTGCTGATAAAGGCTCAAACAATGTCTAATATCTCTGTGAGTAAACACAAAGATAATAAGTTTACTGCAAGTCTGTTGTCAGTCTTAGCAGCATTTATTTTTTCTCTCCAAATCTGTGTAATGTAATATACATTTAATGTGCATATTATTTGACCTGCATTTGTATTAGATTTTTAGTATTTATAATAAATCTTTCTTGGCAAAGGCAACGTCTATATCTACTGAGGTAATTCATACCATCTTGTCCATCAAACAATCAAGGCCCGCCCACCAGCTTGTTGAAGAATACAGGAAGTTAGAAGAGATAGCAGGCAAACTCATACAGCTCTATGAACAGAAAAATGAGAGTTATGGCTTTTCGAAGACAGAGAAAAAAAAAAAAAAAAATAAAAAAATGCTGCAGCGGTAGGGGTTAAACCTGGTTAATCCAAGCATGCATGATTATGGTAAAATCAGAGGACATATCTGTCTTATGTGTATAACAGCTTTAACTTGGTGACATCACTTCAGTTTTTGACATGCTCAGATATCTTTCAATTGCCCAGTAGGTATGAACAGCATCTGAGTTTTGCTTTTCCTGGACCACTCTATATTGTACCAAGGTGGGCCTGGTTGTAAGAATGACAGCCAAGACCCCAGCTGCTGATTTTGTGTTACTTCCCATGTCCATACTGTGTGTTTGAGAGCAAAAGCTTAAAGGGGTTTTCCGGGCAAAAAATATTTTTTTAAAAGGTCTATTAGTGCTATTAATGGGTTAATAAGTACACCCCTATACCTTTAGCAGTGTTTTGAGCGATTTCTGGGTTTCTATGGGAGCTCTTGGGATCTTCTGCATTTATTTACATGGTTTAGCTTCCTGCTGTGTAGCTTTCCACACTACCTCCCTGTCACTATCCCCCTCCTCTCTCACTCCGTTACACCCCTTCCCTGTCTCCCTAGCTATACCGCCCACTAACTAATAACAACCCCTCACCGCATCATACTTGCCTGTCTTCCTCTCCGGGAGAGGGCTCCTCCTTTTTGTTTACTGTGAGAAAGCTGGAGACACTTCTCTTCCTCTCTGCCAGCGTGTACAGAGACCAGAAGTTCCTTTGATGCTTGTGCAGTAGAGATGGAGTGCAATCTCTACTGTGCATGTGTCGCAGGCACCTCCAGACTGCGCAAGCGCTTGCGGAAAGGAAGAAGGGAGGAGCCGTTTCTGGGGACAAGGGAGGTACGCAAGTATGATGGGGTTGGGGGGGGGTGGTGACGTTCCGTTTTGGAAACAGAATGTCACCGGATTATCAGAAATTGTCCCTGGGGAATTATAGATTTTTTTTTTTTAATATAAGTAAATTAGAAGTTAGGCGGGGGAGGGGGTTTAGTTTAGGGGTTAATTTTTGTTTCATCCCGGACAACCCCTTTAAGGGTATGGTCACATGTTATAATTTGGCGCAGATTTTTTAGGTGGATTCCTATGAAAAAAATAAGCTTCCTGCTTGATCTTGCTGCAGATTCCGAGGCTGATTCAGCCACAGAACCCCCGGCTAGAGCCACTCCGCTCATTAGGCCCATTCATCTGAGCTTAATCAGAGAATGATAGACATAAGGGTGAGACATGGTAAAGAATCTGAAGCGGAACTCCAGAGCAAGCTGGATTTATACTGTATTACTAATGTATAACACTAAGAACTTTGAAATTGGTGTTATAATAAAATTGTATTATTGCCCACAGCAACCGATTGAATTTTTGCTTTCTATTCCTCCTCTTGTTTGACTGGGTTTATCAATGCCTATTATTTTTATATATAAATACATAAACTTTCATAGTGGGCATGTAAACCAACACTGTATGAAAACATTGAAAATTGTCTTCTGCATTTTGTTTTCAAACCTATTATTGCCTACTGCTAAAATCCCATTATTAGGCCTACCAATTATGTTCTGCTTTTTAACTCAATGAATTGACTTTGTACAGAAAGCATGTTTGGTTTTCCTCTGTAGGTATACATTGGCTTCTACCACTAAATCCTTGGGAAGATAATAGGTTAACTGAGATACACAATTCTTTTTCCTTCAGAGCATTTGTATGTAGCCAGCGTTTTTCTGTCAGAACTTGTTTTCCTCGGCGCTATTTTGATGTTGATGTATTGTATAAACAGCAGAGTTGCTGTATGAATAATTATGTAGGTGGAAATCTCAATTCATTGGACAAGATTGTCAGACGTGGTTTATAGGATTAAATTGTCTGTAACTGAAAATGTGAATGCTTGGCTTTTTTTAAATAGAAATATTGTTAATAAGAGAGGGGGCCATTGCTTTTCTGCTTAGGTCATCAGCATTTATTAGGCTATTCTACTAAACGTGCAGATTTACAACCACAGGTTACCTGGAAATATCATAGAAGCGTTCTAACTATTATACATACATTAAGAATAATAATACTTTCTACAGTCATATATGTAGGGATAGCACTCTAGCAAAATACCTTATTCTCACTGTAAAGCACAACTGTCACCATAAAACTACTGTTCAATCTGCTACATAGCAGGGGGAGCTGAGCAGGTGGATATATAGTTTTATGAAATAAGTTCCAGAATACCTAGTCATTCAATCATTAAGGCTAGGGCTCCACGTTGCGAAGACACAGCGTTTTACAATACCTGCATAGTGAGTGGGATTCTGGCTAAACCCATCCACACATCGCAGAAAAATATCTGCAGCGGAAATGCTGTGATTTAAAAAACCGTCGCATTTTTGTAAATCGCAGCATGTCAATTATACCAATATGGAAACCGCCAGCGTTTCCGTGTAGGTACAAATAGGGAAAGAAAGAATGCAGAGGAAAACTCTGCAGACTTTCTGTGAAAAGCGCTGCGGAAAAAAACACTGCAGTCTTTTCTGCCGCAGCTCACTACGTGGGGCCTTAGCCTTAAATCCCTTTTCACTGTGAGCTTAGGTGTCCAGTGGGCGATCCTATCAGTGACAGATCACCTTCCCTGTATGTGTCTATACAGATACAGCTGTTAATCCCTGAGTAGGACCACCCACTAGACTTTTAAACCCAGAATTGGCAGAGATTTAAGGTTAAGGCCCCATGTAGCAAAATACTGCTGAAAAAACATGCTGCGAAAATGCATTGCGTTTTTTTCTGCAGCATTTTTCATTGTGTTTTTGCTGGGTTTTTTTCTTTGCGTTTCCTCTTCCCTTATTAAAGTTATAAATTTATAGGGAAACTGCCTTTCTTTCCACTGGTAAAATTGACATGCTGCGTCTTTAAAAAAACAAAGCTTTTCCGCAATCTGTGGATGGGATTAGCCAGAACTAATTTTCTTTGCTGGCATTTTTTTCTGCTGAGTTTCCTCAACGGGCAAAAACGCTGTGTTTCTGCAACATGAGGCCTTAGCCTAAAGGTGTTATGGCACGAAAAATATTTATCCTCTACCCAAAGAATAAAGGATAAACACCTGATGGGTGGGGGTCTGACCGCTGAGATCGCCAATGATCCAGAGAATTCACTTCAAAGGGAATGTGGTAGATTTATGGATAGAGGATAAAACTTTTTGTGGCATAACCCCTTTAAAATGAATAAATGACAAGTTATACTGGAACTACGTCAATCTACCCAGACCATCTTCCTCTAACATACTGCCTGAAGATTGCACCGCTATTTATATGTGAAAGGTTTTCTATAAACAGACCTAAAGAAAATGTGAAGGATTTACAAATGATAAACGTGTCACTGCTTAGTTAAAGGACGCCTAACTATTTCCTCTGTCTTTTTCTCAGATACAGCTTTTAACCCTGCTCTATTAACAACACAGCCTAAGGTTAGGACCTTAGTTTTATTAGAATCTACTGAAGTAAAAGATCCAAATACTGCTCTTTACATACTTTACACTGCAGCACTGTCTGTTCAGAATGGTTGTGTATAAGCATATGCCTAATGTTCAGCCACTAGAAAGTCAGCACATGCAATGACGATATAACTGAACATCACACTAAGGCTGGGTTCACACCAGTGCTTGAAATCCGTTCGGGATTTCCATCCCCGAACCCGCTTAAAAATGCGGAGAGAAAAGTCCTGCAAGCAGTGCATTTCTCTCCGCATTTTTTTCCCTTTTCGGGCAGAAACTGATGGAAAACCGTCAGACCCCGTTATATTCTATGGGGTCCATGGGTTTCCATGGGTAACCACTTTAAGCGGATTAGGTTTCCGTTCAGGGGGTCCTCAAGCGGACCCCCGAACGGAAACCGGGAACGCAGGTGTGAACCTAGCATAACAAATCAATGCAATAATTAATATTAAAAAAAATTATACATATGCCATTTTCTTTTGTGGAAAAAATAAGTAAGGATTTTGTTTCTTGCAAATTTGGTGTCTAGGTTAGGTTCACATTTTTTTTTAAACATTGAAGTCAGCATCTGTTCTTTTGCTGGATTTTTATTTATTTAATTTAAACATACTTGAGCTGTATAGTAAAAACGTGATGTGAATCTACCCTTACTATGACATTGGGATTCCATGCAGAGAACTTGACATCTCTGTATAGTTAGTTAAGGGGAGAAAAGTGTCACTAAGACTCCAAACCCCACTGTGGCCAATGCCAAACCAACAGAGGCCTCAAGAATCCACTTACTTCGTTGAAACATTACTTAGGCTGAAACCTGAACTCTTGTGTGATGACTGTATTGACTGTCTGTAATGTAATGTTTACCTGGATGTGAATAATGCAAGAGTCTTCTATTAAAAAGTGGATGCATAAATTACATCTACAAGAGAGGTTCTCCAGAACGAAACCCCCAGATTTAGGTCTGTCCTGACAAAGGTTGTTGCAAGTGCCATTTTTACACCGCCATCACCTCTTTTCAAAAAGTGGCATGCTGCACGTAGGACCTTCAACCCTACCAAATTTAGCATCATTTATATCAGCTTTCTGGCATAAATGATGACTGAAATCCGCACCAACTATGAGATGGCACAGATTTCAGTATTAGCATGTGAAAAACATTGGTGTTGATAAATCTCACCCAATATGTAACTGAAAAAAATATCCATGGACAAGTGGGAAAAATACCGCATTGATGTCAGAGACAGGAAGACACTTGAGACACTTATGTATTTCGGAGTGATAATACCAGATATTACATTTTCAACAGGAGGAAATTGCATTCTAAAAATAATTTGTTTAATAAATTATTGCCATATTTTGTTATTGCAGGTATGACTAAGGTAAGGTAACGTAACATTACCCATGGGCAGCTGTCAAACACATTTTTGCATGATGCATTATGAAATGTTTACATTATTTCACAGCAAAACTAAAAATATATAGAACCTTCTGTATTCTTTAGATCTGGCAGTACTGTAGTAGTCATATTACTTTACCACACATCTCCAAGGCATAAAAGTTGTGTAATAATCTGACTCCCATAAAACTGAGGAGTAACTAATACTTGGGTGTAGATCTTTGGCATGCTGATATGAAGATGATTTACACACAGTTCAACAGTTCATACAAACCTGTCCCACAAAGAAACAGGAAATACTAATGCAGATAAGCAATATAATCGTTTATGACTCTTTGCATTACAAGGGTGGAGTCTTGAAGATCTATAATATGTCAGTATCTCACTCATTTGTTTCATAGTTGTTGGTGGTGGTGATTTTTTTAACTTAACATTTGCTTTACAGTTACAACCCTAGAATCAACAAGCAGTCTTTGGCTGTGTATTATAGAAAGTCTAGGGCTGTTACTCTCTTGTAACAAAAAAATATTAATGTAACTTTAGATGTGCATTGGACTTGTACCACTTATCTGAAATGTAGTGGAAATACAGACTTAAAGGTGTTTTCCAGGCTAAAAATATTGATGCTCTAGCCTAACGATAGCTCATCAAAGCCAGATTAGTGGCGGTCTGAGACCCAGTACAGTCACCAATCAGCTGTTCTCACCAGCTGATACTTACAGAATGGCACAGGAACCAGGCAGCTCTGATCAATTTGTAGTGGCCAGAACGGGTACTGCAGATCATATCCCAATTATTTGAATGGGAGTTAAAGAAGACCTTTCTCTACGTCCAACAAGTTCAGCTCTTTACATCAATTAATAAGGGTTGATGCATTAATTCTGGCACAGCTGGAATTTCTTCTCTAGCCCCCACAGAGCCTAAATAGCATATCAGACACCAAAACTGACAGGAGGATGGTGTCAGGCAGAAGCAGGCAAGGGGTGTATTTCTGAGCTCTAACACTGGCTGCCTCTGATTGGAGCTCTGAATTACACCCCCTGCCTGACACCACCCTTCTGACATGACAAAGCTTAAATAACACATCAGGCACCAAAACTACCTGCGCTTGTTTTTCAGGAATGGTGAGGACTAGAGAGAAAATTCCAACTGTGCTGCAATCAGTGGAGTAGTACCTATTAACAGATGTTAAGAACTTGAATTGGTGGAGGTGGTGAAAGGTTCTCTTTAAGCTGCAGTGACTCAGTTAAGCCCCTACACAGAGAACAGAGTTATATATGCTTCCTGTTCTTTCATAAACCTAAGGCCATAAAAAGTCAAATGGGAAGGTAGCGACTGCCAGTGTAGACTAACAAACAAATGGCAGAGGTCAGTCAGGTTAATTTTCAGTTGTTTGTTTGATTGTTGTCAGTATAACAACTAGATGAACTGTCATGGGGGGGAAGATTCCAAGGACTATAAAAAAGTAGGGGATGCTTCAAAGTAAAACTGAACAGAGGGGGCATGGCCTATGCATCGCTGGTGACCAGTCGCATCCCCAGGGAGCTCCTGCCCTGCCAGCTTCTTTAGCACACTAAATCCGCAGCCAGGCATCTCTAATGGGCAAAAAAGTGCTCAAGAAGACCATCTGGCGACGGTCTCAGCCAGCCATCCCTCTCCTCCTACCTTCTCCCTGGGCCTACTCCACTCCGGTCCTCTTCACGCTGGTAACCACCTTGGCCCGCCACACCGACAGCCTCAGCGATAACCCAGCTTTCTGTTTCGGCCTCCAGGGACACCCATCGGCGCCCTCCGATGTCCCTGCCTACTCCACGCTCCCTGTCAGCCCCAGCATAGCCTCGCTGCAGGAAGACAACCAGCTCTCCTCCGGACACCTCCTGCCCCACTCTGCCAGCAGAGTGTAAAACCCCCTACTGGTCCTGCCCTTGTGGCCCATGTCAGAGACGTCCGCAGTCTGGAGTTCCTCACTGCCATGCTCACTAACACAGTGGATGCCTTCCAGTCTGTCTGGTCCCCGTGGGACACGTACTGTGTCCTCCATGGCCTCTGATCTCCTCCCTCCCCCTTTTGTGGACCCCAGAACCCTGTGTCTGTGTTTTTTTGGTGTATTATGTCTAGTTCGTCCCTATTTAGTCTGGTTTTTCTTGGTTGTTCATCGTACACTGTTATCCCCTGAGGTTGTTCCCCCTTCTTCCCCCTACCTTCCTTTTCAATTACCTTTGTATTCTGTGCACATTATCCTACAGTTTTGTATTTTAAACTTTTGTAAAATCTAATAAAAATTACAGTTGAAAAAAAATAAATAAATAAAACTGAACAAAACATTACCTGAGTATATACTATAACACATCCACATTGTAAAAATAAAAAACTGCCCTTCATGTAACTGTATTTTACCCGCTACTCAGAAATATTAGGGAAGAGGTTGTCCAGGCAAATTCTTAATATTTTATATAGTAGGCTGGGGGAATCTGGTCCTGCTGCTCCGGCGTCTTCTCAAAGTGAAACAGCTCGCCGTCTGTGACGTCCCGGATTCCTTCACTGAAGCCACTGATTAGTCTGAGCGGTCACGTGTGGCTTGGACTTCCACCACATGTCAATACTGGACCGAGAAGACCGGACTGCGCTGGGAGGCACTGGAGCATCGGGGAAAGGCAAATTTTTTTTTTCACTGCCCATGGTCTATTTAAAGAATAAATTTAAATTCTATTTTTGCCTGGACAACCCCTTTAATCACTACCGGACCACCCATACCCTATTTACGTCCGGAAGTGGTTGTCTCGTTCTGCAAGGATGTACCGTTACGTCCTTGCAATTTTCTGAAATGAGGAGCTGGCTGTAACTACAGCCGAAGCTCCTAGAGAGAAGGCATTATGCGGCTCACCTCTGACTCAGCAGTCACATGATCCAACGGGAGCCGAGTCTTTAGAGCTGATCTGTAGGACCCAACAGCTCTTATAGTTATGCACAGGAGGCTGTATTCCTCCTGCAACTGGGGCTAAATGTATCAGCCCCAGTTACAGGGGAAATCAGCCTCCCACACACAAAAAAAAAAAAAAAAAAAAGTTACGAGATGTCCCCAAAGGTCTATTATGACCTTATGGGGACACTGTAAAAAAAGAAAGAAAGAAAAAAGTAAGTAGAAAAGTAAAAAATTAAAATTAAAGTAAAATAAAAAAATAAATAAAATAATACGCCCTACCTAATAGCCCCACCCCTGACGACACAATACAAAATAAAAATTGCCGTTATGAAGAAAAACTATTTTATAAAGTTTTTTTAGTAGCATTTTGTGCTATTAAATTAAAAAAAATGAAAAGTGAAACACAGACACGTTTTCTCTCCTCTCTTGTTTATATTTTCCTGGATATAAAAAAAATAAAAAAAACACGCAAAAATAAAAACATAAAAATAAAGCCCTATGTGACACCAAACCCCCCCCCCCCAGAAATTAGTTGAACGCAAATGATAAAAATGTTATATCCCTCAAAAGTGCACATACAAAAAACCCAAAAATGTGTCTGGTCCTGAACCAGAAATTGATTCGGTACTGAAGTAGTTAAAGAAAAAAAAAAAAAAAAAAAAAAACAAAAATCACAGAAAAATAAATAAAACCATTACCAAGTTTATTGAAGTATACATATAAAACTAATTAAGGTAAAAAGGTATATAGGCGTGTCACAGTGAGAGTGAGAAAACCAATAAACAGTACAGCATACAGTGAGGAAAAAAAAGTATTTAGTCAGCCACCAATTGTGCAAGTTCTCCCACTTAAAAAGATGGGAGTGGCCTGTAATTGACATCATAGGTAGACCTCAACTATGAGAGACAAAATGAGAAAACAAATCCAGAAAATCACATTGTCTGATTTTTTTTTAAGAATTTATTTGCAAATTATGGTGGAAAATAAGTATTTGGTCAATAACAAAAGTTCATTTCAATACTTTGTTATATATCCTTTGTTGGCACAGTTCACATATGTGCCGAAGTCTACCTTGGACACTGTGCCGCAGAAATCGTTGGAGAGAAAAGTCATGCCGGTTTCAGTATAAAAACGGGTAACTGCTGTTTTAGTGGTCTGGCACAGCCAGGCGCAGATGTGAACCTAGCCTTAGTCCACATTATTGTCCAGTGTCGTAACATGCATAGAAATGACCATAATGGAGAGGAGTAGAAACTGTCAGTACTAGATCTATATAGACCATAAAGTCTTATGTAGTTAATTTATTTCATATTCATCACTAATAAAACACACAGTAACACAAGCCAACCCAAACCACAAGGATAATTATTGAAAAATATGGACACATTACCCAAACTGCTGCCTCACTCAGTCTGGGACAACGCTAACCCCAACATATGTTTTGGCACTGCCTCCTTTTGGGGGTTTATTAGTAGTTTATCAGTTTGTCCCATCAATAGTAGTAGTGCCACCACACAGTATAACTGTTCTCACTGGCCCCCATACAATATGATGGCCCTAAGTGGCTCCAATACAGTTTAATGGTCCTCAGTGACCCCCATACATTATAATCGTCCTGACTGGCCCACAGTATAATGATGCCCAGGGTAGGTGCGCTTGAATGACTACTTCTGCCTGCACATCTGTTTGGCAGAGATATGCAGATAGAAGTAAAGCCATTCAACTGCACAGACAGACAGACAGCAAGTGTGACTCTGCCCACTTCATTAATATTCACTTTACTGAGACGGACATCAGGTGAAGAAGTATGGGGCAAGAGTCGGGGCTCTCAACAGTGCAGTCTGATTGAAGAACAAGCCTTGCCAGGATGGAGAGACCCGGCACTATCTATGAATTCTGACAATATACAGTAGTAAAACACCACACCAATAAACAACAACAAAATACAGAGAATACAATGGGGTAGAAAGAAAAAGAAAGGAAACTGAAAATAAGTGGAGAGAATGGGGAATGTAAAGAGGAGGGAGGCTTTAAACCTGAGTTACAGTAAATGTTTCCCATCCAGTGAGGCGCTGTATAATTTTTTTTTTTTTTTTAATAGCAGCAGCTCAATGACGCATATGAAAAACCTCCACATAAATAGCAGCAAAAAGTTACCATAGGATATCACTGGGAATAGCATTTACACAGATGACGGGATCCTTCTGCTGCCAAAATAGCTGCCGTGGAAATTGTCTAAAGGAATAGGATTCCTTAAGGTAGATAACTGCTTTAACATTCAATATTTGTTTCTTTGTAGTGATTTTCTTGTCTAAAATATGATTTTGATATCAACATAATTATATATGAACATATTTATGGTAATTAGTATTGCTGAACATTTTTGCTTTTTATGGCATATGAAATTTCTGGTCAGCTGCAATAGGTTCTATGCATTATAAAGAAATTTGTGATCACGATATTTCGCAAATGTATGCCATCCACATTTTTCATAGGTGGATATGTATCCATTCATTTGAATATCTTCATTTAGACATCAGGATTTCTCACAGACCATGGGTCCATGAAAAAAGGAAGCAGGTTGGTTGTTTTTTCACTGACCAGATGCATCGCACCAATGAAACTCTATGGGTCTGTATAAAGAAATTGGCGACATCCATGTGTCATCTGTTGTTCGCAACCCAGATATATTGAAAAGTACAGTTAAATGCTTAAAAAAGGAGTTCATTTGTTTTCAGATACAAAAAAACACGGACAGCACACCAGACACAAGTAAGGATGTGTTCACATCTGCGACGGAGTCTCATTGCTGTGTTCACCTGAAAATGAGACAGCAGAGAGACACCTGACGGGCCCTTCTATAGTCAATGGGGTCTGTTGGAATCTGCTTTTTTTTTTTTGCAGTCTGCCACTCTGTTGTACAGGTCCTCTGATGGACCAGAACAACAGTTAGGTGACACTAGTGTGAGCCTAGCGTAAACAGGGCGTGGTGCTGTCCTTGGCGCAGACGTGTGAATACAGAGAAACAAAGCATACACTATATAGAGATACAAGGCACATGTCGCAATGACAAAGCTGTAATAATTAGTCGGCGGCTTCTTCTCTGGCTGAGATCATTACAATTTCTTCTAAATTTCTCTTGTTTGGAAGGCCGCAGTATCATTCTGCCACCATAATTCACCTATGCATTTGCACAAGAAGGATTAGTTTAGATTGCAGCTCTGGCAAACATCCCAATTCCTAATAGGTCATACATCAAAAGCCTACTGATGAGCCTGAAATGAAAATGGCCTAACAAGAAATCAACATCATTACTTAAATCCGAGCCGCTGCCAGGACTCAAATGTTAAAGTTACGACTTTCATTTGCTAAGTGCAATACCCTTCCCCCACTGTCCTTTCCTTCTCTCTCTGTGTAGGTTTGCCTCTTCTTTCCTTAACCAGCTACAGGAAAGCAGGAAATAAGAGACAGCAACTGACATTGCTATACAGTAAGAAAGATTAGGTCTGTTTTACCTTAATGCATTTACAGACTGTTACACCCGTCCAAACGGTTCAGTCATAGATCAATATCACATGAAATATGTACAATGAGCGCAAGAGACAGTATGGACAGCTACAATATAGAACTCAAATTATTAGAAAACATTTCAGCAAAAAACACTTGTTCATCCCTGCTCCCCTTATCTGATCTTATCGCACTCTGCACTGCTTTTATATATATTGCCCGCATATCCCTGTAGTTCACCATCCTCTCTGCTTTTGATCAAACACCATCTTGATTTTCAGATTTCTTTCCCTGTGATCTGCTATCAATCCTATGATGCTTCAGCACAGAATTACATGGGCAGCTAGAGACTACTATGGAGCTGTACACTGATCGTCTCCCTCTACTGGTGGCTGCAGGTAGCAGGATTTATCACTTATCCTCTATACAGCTATTTAACACCAGTTGTCTGGTGTAGATACACAGAAAAGTATGCGTCTGATTTGTACAAGGCATGTTAAAAGTACTTTTGGCGCACTGCAATAAAATTCTGACTTTTTCTCATCTGCACTGTACTTGCTGCCTCCCCCTAGAGAGGGGCTGGGACGTCACACCCCAAAAATTTACTGATGCCTTAATGGCTGAAATCTATGCCAGCGCCACGGACTGCCTGAGACACAAGGGAGCATCCAGGGACAGATGAGTATGTTTTTGTTTTGTTTTTTTACTTTAAAAAATAAATTTTTTATCCTGTACAACCTCTTTAATGAATCAGCCCCTTATATTCAAAATAAGTACCATATTAATATGCAGCATGGGAACTTTTTTTTTTTTTTTTAATTGAAAAAGACAAGTCCTCAACTTTATAAAAACATTTTTGAAGGCACTTAGTTATGGGGCCCTGCATTCACCCCATGTTAAAGCTTTCTTATGTCATGTTTTTTATTTTCTGATGGAAGAAAGTTCTGCACGCAGGACTTTTCCTTCCTTTAGGCTAAGGCCCCACGTAGCACGCCACAGCAGATAAGATGGCTTTTCACAGAAAGTCTGCAGTTTTCCTCTGCAAACTTTCTGTTCCTATTATACCTACATGGAAACGAGCAAGTGTTTCCGTAGGTTTAATGGTCATGCTGCAATTTACAAAAATGCAAAGTTTTTTTAAATCGAAACATGTCCGCTGCAGATATTTTTCTGGAATGTGTGGATGGGATTAGCTAGAATCCCATCCACTTTGCCGATACAGTAAAACACCGCAGTTTTTGCCGCAGAGTTTCTGCCACGGCCAAATCGCGGCGTTTTCGCATTGTGCCTTACAAAATTAAAACAACCATGACAGAAGATAGTGTCCGTGATGCTTTTCACATTATAGTTAATGGGAATGGACACAGACCAAGGGGGCTCCGTCTGCATCCATTACTCTACACTACTGTTAGTGTCCATGGCTCTATTGGCAGATGACAGCAAATGGATTGTAATAATGATCGTGTGAGCATACCCTTAGGAATCTTTTTTTGTGGCACAAGACGCTAATGTCTAACTTTTGGATCCCTTTTTATTCACTTTTTTTTTTATTTTATTTTATTTTTTTTTAGAAAACATGGGGTTTGCTTTATGGGATAAATATTTTCAGTTTTTTATAGTTTGTGAATTTTTGGACGCAGAGGGGTCAATTCTGTTTACATTTGTTTATTTTTATTTGTCATCTGGGGGGGTAATTTGAATTTTTATATTTTAAATATTTCTAAAAGCTTTAGGTGGTGGTAGTCTGTTGTCTTGCTCTGTTGTCAATTGATATGATAATGAATGCAAGAAGTTGCTAAGGCCCCACATAGCGAGCCACAACCAAAAAACGCTGCGAAAAAGACTGTGGTGGATACGCATCACTTTTTTCCACATCATTTTTCACAGAAAGTCAGCACAGTTTTCCTCTGTGGGCTTTCTGCTTCTATTATACCTATATGGAAAAGGCCAGCGTTTCCGTAGGTATAATTGACATGTTGCAATTTACAAAAACGCAACGGTTTTATTTCTCCATCACTGACTTGTAAATCATTGCTTTTATTAATACTGTGAAGTATTAAAGTATGGCTCACTTTCCTTAAATGAGTTTTCCTCAAACAGTGGTTCCCAAACTTTGTGCAGTCAGAACCTACTTTTGGCCAAGACTTTTGCTCAGGACCTATAGTACTTAGCGTCATTAGAAAATTAAGTCTCTGCAACACTGAAACCAACAATAACTGTATTAAGCTTTTTTCCGCTTTTCATTTGTATTCAGCATCTATTCTTCTGTATTCTGCCTCTAATCTCCTGCCTTCCACTAGAATGGTTACACAGGTTTACAGTACACAGTAATAACTGATGCGGGAGCTACATTCAGCACTTCCACTTCAATGCACAGTCACCACCATAACGATGGCTTCAATGTACAGGATGAAACAAGAAAGTAAGCAATATGTGTTCAGCAAAACCAAGTGAACACTGGCTCTTGCCGCTGGAAGATGTATGGGATATGACATTGATTGGCATTGGAGGTCCTGTACTGCTGTTGGTTGTCCATTATGATAGGGTCCGTTTAAAAATTTCAGTATAACGGACATTACCCATAGATATTAATGTTAAAAAAAATGGACACTTAATCATAAGTCTGTTATTTTGAACAGACACAAAAGTCCTGTACTCTGCGTTATGTCCGCCAAAATAAAAGACCTGTGACGAATTTGGTGAAATTGGACACTAACGGAGAAAAGATCAAATCTCATTGAAATCAATGGGATTTTTAATGGATTTTTGACATATCTGTTATGCTTCGTTCACACCTGCGCTTGCTGTCCGTCCGTCGCCAATCCAGTGAAAATCTCGGCGAACTGGATTGGCGTCGGATACAGACCGGTCAGCGGCGCATTGGTTAAAAACCCATTCATTTGAATGGGTTTTTAAAGCAGTGCGCGGGTGTGCGCTTACACCCTCTGCGCTGCCAATCCTTTTTTTTTTTCGTCGGACACGAAGTCCTGTGTGTCCGACTTTGTTTCCGACGAAAAAAAAAGGATTGGTAGCGCAGAGGGTGTAAGCACACACCCGCGCATTGCTTTAAAAACCCATTCAAATGAATGGGTTTTTAACCAATGCGCCGCTGACCGGTCTGTATCCGACGCCAATCCAGTTCACCGAGATTTTCACTGGATTGGCGACGGACGGACACCAAGCGCAGGTGTGAACCCACCCTTAGTGTCTGTTAACATTTTCTGACGGATGGTAGCAACAAACACTAACAACGATAGTATGAACACCTGCTAATAAGCCTGGAGGGCTGGACATCCAGAAGCAGGCAATTGTACTGTGCATTTCCATGGTCCCAGTATGACAGCTGATGGTGGGAGATGTGACCTCTCTCAACCATCAAGAATCATTTCAGGACAGCAGAGCATCGCATATCTATAGGTTGCTCTAAACCAACTGAATTCAGTGCTTCCAAATGAGAAACTTGTCCAATACGCATTGGAGCTTTTCCACTGCAGATTTTTTTCTGCAATGTGTGGATGGAATTAGCCAGAATCCCATCCACTTTTCCGCTGCAGTCAAAACGCCACATTTTCGCAACGTGGGGACCCAGCCTAATTGGGCTAATGCATCAGCTTCAGTTACATAAAAAAAAAATGTAAGTTAAAATGCCCCCCAAAAATACCAAATACAAAAAAAACCCAAAAACATGAATACAAAAAAACAAAAATCGACACATCATTATGACAAAACTGGCTGCAGCAGGAAAAGCGCACATCAAGGTGTAGGTTTAGAGATAACAAGGGAAAAGACACCAGAAGTGACTCTCAGGAATGCCCCCCCACCCCTTCTCCAACCCTAAGAGCTAGTGGGAAAATAGCGTTGGGGCATTTGGTTTACCCATTGTTCCTCACACAGTTTACATATTCTCTTTTCACCATCCGCTGTGCATTCACATCTGGAAAACAAATGCTCACTGCTCCACTTGATAAATTCTTTGAGGGGTGCAGTTTTCAAAATGGAGTCAGTTCCCAGGTAATTCCACTTTACAGGCATTTCAGAGACTCTGACATGGTGTACAAAACCAAACATCTAAATCTGCGCTTTTAGAAAAATAGTGCTCTTTCCCTTTTGGGTCCTACTGTGTGCCCAAACAGCAGTCAGCAGTTTATGCCTACATACATGATATAGTTGTACATGGGACACCCCACTTAAAGTCATATATGGGTGTAAACTGCTGTTTTGAGAAAAGAAGGGATGCAGCGTTATTTGTTTTTTTGCAGAACAGATTTATATTTTGGTTTTGGGATGCTATGTCACTTTTGCAGAGCCCCTGAAATGTCAGTAAAGTGGAAACCCTGACACGTGACCCCATTTTGAAAACTGTCCCTCTCAAGGATTCATACAGGGGTGCAGAGAGCACCTCTACCTGCCACTTGTTTTTTATTCATTTATTTTCCAGAGATAACAACTAATTGTGAAAATGGCAATTTTTCCGTAAATACGTAATCTCAGCGCCCAATAAGTTGTGTTCAGCCTGTGTCAGAGACAAATAGTCCAAAAGCTGTTGCACCCAGGATAACTTGCTTAATATTTTTGGGAGTGTGTGTCTCTGCTGATACAAGGAACAATATATTGGGCACTGAAATTGTATACCTGTGGAAAAATTGCAATTTTCACTTTTCACTATATGATGTACATGAATTAATTTAGTTTCCAGAAATGAAATACTCAAGGTTTAAAAATGCTTGATACACCCCTTGAGGGTTATAGCTTACAAAATGGGGTGTCACTTTAGTGGCACCTCCAGGGCTCTGCAAAAGTGACATAGCATCCAAAAACCAGTCTGTCTAAATCTATGCTCGGAGAGCCAAGTAGTATGGCATTTCTTCCTTTCCCAACCCTGCTGTGTGCCCAAACAGCAGATTACGCCAACATATACAACTTTTTTGTACCCAGGCTAACTGGGAGTGGGCATAACACATTGGGCACTGAAATGGCATATTTCCTATTTAAAATTTCAAAATTTCAACTTTCACTTTGCATTATTTCTGGGAAGCACTCGCAAAATGCTTACTTTATCCCCTTGAGAAATTCTATGTGGTGTGTAGTTTCTAAAATGGGGTTATAGTTTGGAGGGGGGGTCAATTTTTTAATTGCAGATCCTCTGCAATTGCCCGCCAATACAGTGTAAATAACCAAATTAGGCCTCAAATGCACAAGCTGCTCTTTCACTTCTAAGCCCCGTCATATTTCCAGGCAAAAGATTAGGATTGCATGTAGAGTCTTTCCAAAATCAGAAAATAGAGCATAATAACTGGAGAACTGACTTTTCGCGCTGTCACAAGCTGGGCATGAAATACTGAAATACATATATCTGTGAATACTAAAATTTTCATTTTGTACCACTGTGCACTATATCCCTTAATCTTTTATTTGAGGTTTTCAGTTTCTAAAATGAAGTCACTTCTCTGTACTTTCCCCTGCATTGGCACTTTCGGGGCTTTGTAAATGCCATAAATACCTGATTGGTGCACGGGCAAGAGCAAGCCCTGTACTGATCAGGTGTGTGGAGACGCAACCGCTGCCTGTCCCATGCGCAATACAGGGCTGGAAGCAGAAAGCAGATAGCGTCCAGGTGCAGTCACTTCATCTCAGTTACCACTGTCTTCAATGAGCGGTGATCTGAGTATAGGATAATTTTTTAAACACAGACAACCCCTTTAATAAATTCAGCTGAATCAGCTGTGAGGTAAAATACTCACTATACCCTTTAATAAATTCCTTGAATGGTGCAGTTTCCAAAATGGGGTGAAGTTTGGGGTATTTCCATGGTACTGGCACATTAGGAGCTCTGCAAATGAAACATGGTACCCGAAAACTACTGCAGAAAAGTCTGCTCTTCAGTGTGTTACATTGTGCCCAAAAAGCAGTTTACTTCCACATGTTGGGTATTTCCATACTCAGGAGATATTACATAACAAATTATGTTATGCTTTTTATTTTTTATGCCCTTGTGAACGTGTAAATTTTAGGGCTAAATGAATGCATTAGTTTGAAAAAAAAAAAATGCCTAAATTCACCTCCATATTGTTTTAAGTCCCGTGAAATACTCATAAAGGGTTCACAAATGTCCCAAATGCTGAGGGGAAGCAGTTTTGAAAAATAAGATTTATGGGGAAGTTCTAATATATGGGCTTTCATAATTCCTTCAGAACTCAAGCAGTCGCTAAAAAATGGGTTTGGGAAATTTTCTTGCAAATTTAGAAAATTGCTGTTAGACTTGTAAGCCTTACAACGTCCAAAATAAATTCAAGGACAATGAAAAGATGATGCCAACATAAATCAGAGATATGGAGGGTAATATTTATTAACTAAGGCTAGGTTCATACTAGTGTTGTGGTTCGGGACCGCCGGGGAACCTGAATGACAGAGAGCCAGACCTCTAAAACAGTGGTTACACTCGTACGCCAGCGGACGCCATTGAATATAATGGGGTCTGCTGGGTGTCCGCCATTCTCAAACTGAAAGCGGTGGAGAGAAAACTCCGTGCAGAAATTCTCTCCGCCAATTCTCGGCGGTTTCTACAACAGAATGAACCCAGCCTTAATTCGGGTGGTATGACTATCTGTCTCAGCATTTCAAATTTTGAAAATTGAGAATTTTTCCAAATTTCTACCAAATGTCCTATTTTTTTTTTCATAAATGAATGCAGAAAAATAATCGACGGACGTTTACCACTAAAATGAAGTACAATGTGTCATGAAAAAAGAAATCTCAAAATCATTTTTGTAAGTTAAAGCATGCCAGTGTCATTACCATATAAAGTGACACGGCAGTTTTGAAAAATGGGGCCGTGTCCTTAAGACAATAGACACGGTATCTGTTATGTGTAATCTAAGGGTTTTCTTAAGCTCTCCACAGGACTAATTCCAGCTTGTTATAATGAGAAATTAACCAGCAGATGTTCTACTTTATGTAATTACACACATTTCAAGAAAAATGGCATCTGCACTAAGCAGTAAACACTATAGAAACTCTGGTCTAAACAATATCCCATCCTCCAGACAGATGATCAGATGCATGATCAGTCTGATACTCTATCATGTCCATTGTTATCCCCAGAGTTAGGACTCATTCACACAGCAGTGATTTCTGTCCATGTGCCGTACATGTTTTCCACATACAGCACATGGGCCCTATGTGTATTCAGACTTCCTTCTTTTCTGCTGTTTTGGTTTTCTGTTTCTGGTCTGTTTATTATGGGTGGTTGCCATATGTAAAGTCATGTTAGCTTTTTTCATTGAGTTGAGCCATAAATGGACCTTCCGTTTTAACACAAATGTGAAAAATAAATGACATATGGATGGAAAGTGTCACTTCCCAAAAAGAGTACTTCTAAAACGTAATCTTTATTAATATCGTTTAAAAAGATAACCATAAAAAAGCAAAAGCTCAAGAGCAAAACAATTTAGATATGATAACAGGGTCAGCAACAAAGGTGCCTAGAAGTTGCCCCCCATTGTTAGTATCATATAGTATCCACTGTAATCAGAGTGAGAGGTTCAGTAACATTAATTGGTTACTAACACAAGGAGAGGCAATAGGAACCAGTACAAAGACAGTATCAACCTCCTAGTGAATGCCTAAACCTCAAATAGTTAAATAGAGAGGGGACTCAGGTATCTGTACCCATGTGTTACTAAAGACCATCCCCCATCATATATTCAGTAAAGACCATTGGGTTAAAATTCTGATGGATGTCTGTACATGTCTGAGTCCCACTAGGTGTCTATAGTATTTCAAAACACCTCCCTAGTGGTGTCAGTAATAATAATAGTCCTTTAATAGTCCCACAATGGGGAAATTCAGTGTGTTACAGCAGCAAAGATAAGATAAGCAGATACAAATACAAATACAACATGTACAGGAATGTTCCAAGGTGAGAGGCATTACATTAATAGCAGACAGACAGATAGGACGTAGCAGAGGGGGGGGGGGGATTTAACAGGCAGAGAGATATTTCAGTTCTCTGTATGTAATGATCTCCGCTTAGGTCGGTGTTGGTTGTACAGCCTAACCGCAGTGGGGAGGAAAGACTTCCGATAGCGCTCCTTCTCACACCTAGGGTGGAGCAGTCGGTCACTGACAGTACTGCCCAGCGCAATCAGTCTCATGCATGGGATGGGAGTTATTCTCCCCGCATGGAGCTCACCACGGACAGTATCCTTCTGTCACCCACCGCCTGCACTGGGTCCAGTGGGCTCCCCAGGACAGAGCTGGCCCTTCTAATCAGCTTGTCAAGTTTATTTCTGTCCCTGGTTGATATACTGCTCCCCCAGCAGGCCACTCCAAAGAAGATGGCTGATGCCACTATCGAGTTGAAGAAAGTTCTAAGAAGTGCCCCCCGGATTCCAAAGGCTCTCAGCTTCCTAAGCAGGTAGAGCCTGCTGTGGCCCTTCCTGTACAGGGCCTCCATATGATCTGCCCAGTCCAGCTTATTATTAAGGAGCAAACCCAGGTACTTATAGGTGTTCACAATCTCGATGCCCGTCCCCAGGATGTCCACTGGTTTTGGAGGGCATCTGCCTTTACGGAAGTCCACCACCATCTCCTTGGTCTTCCGTTAATCTTCAGGTGGTTCTGGTGGCACCAGTCCACAAAAAACCGGTTCAGTTCTCTGTAGTAGAGTACACCTGACACATTTCTAGGACAGTATTAGCCACTGTCCTGTCATCATAGGCATAAATTTACTATATAGATCTACTCTCAGAGAGCTATAGTACCCCCCCCAGCTCCCCATCAGCTCTGATACATGGCTGAAAGAGGTAGCAGAGGTGCCAGCCTAATATGGTGCTAGCTCCGCCCACCAAGTAATCAACAATAAATCAGGGGGCGTCAGGGTCCATCAGCGTCATAGCAAAGGTGGGACTTCAAGCAGTGCGCATCGTCAACACGTGCACTATCCAGCCAATCACGGGGTACGACTCCCCCCCCCCTTCCTGGACACGCTGGTCGCTGTAAGCAAACAACACTAGCAAGTGACAGCTGGCACTTGCTAGAACAGAACAAAAGATCGTTTTCACAGGTAAATATAAGTCTAGCACCAAAACAACAATGTGGCCATGAAAGGCATCAAAGGAATCTCATAGAAACATCACTATACACCAATGCAATACACAAAATAAGGGATTGCATTATTGAAAAAACATATCCATAAAAATAAAGCATATCATCATCATCATCTACTAATTTCTCCAATGGATAGATGTACAGAAGCAAAAGAAGGAGGAAAAATACTATATACAACTGGCAAAAGGTTCAGACAATGGGTGTGTTTAATGCAATAGATCCCAGAAATACAAAACTGATCAAAAATTCATAAAAAGCAGGAATATGAAATAGTCTCATTAAGCCCCCATGGCTTAACTGTCTGCATCATAAAGGTCCAACGTGCTTCACGTTGCAGGACCTTCTGATCCAAGTTCCCAACACGGGGAGAAGGAAAGACTAATTCAATACCCTGGAATTTAATATGAGAGGCTTCCCCCTCATGTTTGTCCGAAATATGTCTGGCAATAGGTGTATCATCGTGTCTTAAGATATTATTAACGTGATCACGAATCCTCCTGCGGAACTCCCTGATGGTTTTCCCAACGTATTGGGTTCGCAGGAGCATGTTGCCAGATACACTATACCTTGGGACTTGCAATTAATGAAATTTCTGTTCCGAAACTCCTTCTGAGTGGTGGTACTGCGAAAAGATTTACTGACCAGAATAAAATCACAGGCCCTGCAGTTTCCCACAAGGTCCCTTGCCCGTCTTTCAAGCCAGTTCTCCTGGCTTCTAGGTTTAAGTTGACTATGCCCTAGTTTATCGCGAACATTTGGACCTCTGCGGTATGTAATGGACGGATCAAACTTAAGGAGGGACCTATTTCAGGGTCCGTTTTCAAAATACTCCAATATTGATGAATATTCCGTCTAACCTCCTGATGGACCTCATCAAAGGTACCTATAATTCGCAATTCATCAGAGTCTTGTTTCATCTTAGGTTGCAACAGTATTTCGCTCACATGATGTAGCATGTTGATATGCACCCCTTAAGACTTTATCCGGGGAATCTTTGTCGTAAGTTAGCTGCTGCATTCTGATAGTCACTGAAGCTAGTACAGTTCCTGCGCAAACGCAGGAACTGCCCCTTTGGTATACCCTTACGTAAGGAACCTGGTTATAAAGGACTATGAAGTTTATATAAGACCCAATAAGGCAAATCGGGGATGCTTAACCACCAACACAACCTTATGGATTGATGATTAAGGGTTGTAAATATGCCTATAGTATACATGTACTCCTAGTGTCCCAAAATAACCTGACAGGTTCCCTTTAACAATCCACTGGTTAGAGTCAACCCATTTATGTTCCCCTATAACCATTACAAAATTATCATAACATCAAGATGCAAGCATGCAACCAGCACTGGAACTATACAATGGCCGTAGCCGGAAGCAGGTGGTTCTCTCCGCACTGTAGTGGCTGTTCCTTATCACTGCAGCTCAGCTCTCATTCAAGCTAGCTGGAGTAACCTGGCACTTATGCTTCAAAGTGTACAGAAGTCTGCTTCTGGCTCCGTATACTGTGTAGTTCCACACCCTTAAGTTCCTCATATCAGCCGACTGGTAGAAGTGCCGGTTATCTGCCCCCACCAATCTGATAATCATGACCTATCCTAAGAACAAATTATTGATATGAAAAGCCCACAGAACCCATTGGGACCAAGGCCACATGTTGTGAAAAAGCGGTAGATTTTGTTTTTATTCAAATGTACTCAATTTGCCACATTACGGTGCTCTGTAAGGAGCCATATGTCAGATATATTCTCCTTTAGAAGTAATACTATGTAATACAGTTTGCCATGGAGAATGCCATGATTTTTGTATGCATCTGCATGAAATATCGCAATCTATTTTATAAAGGAATTCTCCACTTGAAGCAAAGTCGATGACATGCAGCCTGTTGAAGGTCAACAATTCTCTATGACAAAATTCTGAAATACAAATATTGGCTTTCTTACATAAAATTGCCAGATTTTGAAAGTTAGTGCACAAGATTTATACTTATTATAGGTAGAAAGGATCACATATCCCTTTTTCACAAAAAACACCACATCCTACAGCTATTCAACATGTAAAAGTGCCATTAGTTCTAATATCCAGACTTAACCACTATATGAGACCTAAGCAATAACTGTTTGCATTCCAGTTTATAGATAAATAATACTTACAAAGAAGACGCACATAACACAAGCCAGTTCTCAAATGTGATTTAAGTGCTCCCGACAGGTTGATAGCTTTTACTTGAAAATGTCAGATTGAATTTACACAGAGTTGATCATATATTAAAAAGTCAGACACTAATTTTCATACTGAACGAGGCAACAGAATAGGTAGAAGGAAAGGTTGCACAAGAAATATGCTCAACCTCCTTCGTTCAGAAGACGGGCATTGCACAAAAAGATGCAATTATTTTCTATGACTTCAATATGCAAAAGCAGAGCAGTTCTATGGAATAATAAACCAAGAAAATATTCTAAATAGAGGTCATTAAGGTATGCTATGTTACAACGGTGGTGACTGCAATGCTGAATGAAAGTAAGGTAAAAACTACTTATTTTTATTCCCAGGGGGGAAATAGCACACCAGTGATATAAACATCTATTAAAGGATTCCATCCATTTCTGTACTTTGAACACCAATATCTAAATGTATTAATTATTACTAACCTAAATTCCATCACACCTTTGGAGAAGAGTTGGCACTGCTATTTCTAAACCCCTTCATATTGCACAGTGACTAAATCCAATATTTGACTTGTAAGAGGTAGGGGCTTATTCTGGCAATAATTACTTATCCCTTGCTCAGCAAAAGATTATGTATTCAGGGTCATAGATACAGCATAAAAAGTGTAGATAGAAATAAGTGGGCTCTAATGCTCAAAGTGTGACGAAACTTTGGGACAACTGGCAGAATTTGTTACAATAATACATTTTGTAATATACTTATTGCTTACTTATACTATTCACAAATGTTGTCTCCTTTCTGTGAAATGCTGCATTTCTTTTTATTTCCCTTGCTTCTCTATTGAAAACTGTACACTGCTTCTCACTTTGTACAGCGTATGGGCTTGTGTGTGTAAAGCAGCCAAAATAAGGGTGGAGAGGGTCAATTCAAACAGTTATACCTCAGGAACTATAAAACATAGAAACTTGCTCCTGGTGTTGCATGAAAGAGGACATTCCCTCTCTATTTCCAAAGATGATATCAGTCAGGAATGGGAAAAGCTGTATATAAATATTTTCAGCCAGTTACATCTCTGGAAATAATACAGGCAGAAGTTTTTAAGTATTACAATGTCCAAGATATAACTGTTTGAAGTGACCTCCACATTCTTATTTTCTCTTCATTATTCCATACAAGTCCATACGCCGTGCACAGTGAGAAGCAGGGTACAGCTCTCAATAGGGAAGCAAGGAAGAGAATAAAGAGGTGTGTGATTTCACAAAAAGGAGCAGAAATCTGTTAATAAAGTACATTACAAAATTTATTAACGACACAAATACTGTCAGAAAATCAAAGTTGCTCGAAAGTCTATTTACACTTTTAAACACTGACACAGATAAAGACATCAGGATTATAAATACTACATTGTAGGTGAGGACCCGGTTACAGATTTTGCTCCAGGGCCCAAGGGATGAAGTTCTAATAAGAGAATGTATAGTTCGATGCCATATGACAATCTTAAAAGGGGTTTTGCTAAATTTTAATACTGATGACCCGTCCTTAGGATAGGTCATGAGTATCAGATTGGTGGGGATCTGACTACCACGACCTCCACTGGTCAGATTTTTGAAAGGGCAGAGGTTCTCGAGCAGGTGCTGTGGCCGTTTTCTTAGAGACATCATGTCCATCAGACACATGCAGCTTTGCATCTCAGTCCCAGTCAAATAAATAGGAATGAGCTGCTACACCAGGCACAACCATTACGCTATATACTGCACTGTGCCTTGTATATAGACTCCAATTGATCCAAAGTTAAAACCCCTTTAAAAAATAAATACAAAATTACACATTCTTCTAGAAATCACAAATGACAGGATGTATAACATATAGTATAAATGCTGAGGTTACTAGCTGAGAAGGACCTTGTCTAAACCAAAAATTTAGAAAAGGAGTTTAAGGGGAGTATGTGGAGAGGAAACCTTTTCTGCAATATACACTGCTGCAGGATGGTCAGCTTACTAATATTAATGCTGGTCTAGCAGCAAGCCTTTACCTAGCCTATGGCAGACTGATTCTCAGTTTTTCAAAGTGCTGCTGGGGGAGCAAATGTCTTCTATTTCACCAACCCCACTCTACTCAAGAGTTCAAGCAGCGGAACTACAATACATAATAGAGCAAAGTTGATCACAGAGGCTGAAATAGTAGCAGAGGCTGAAATAGAAGACTTCCAATCCCCCAGCAATGCTGTGAGAAGTTCAGTATCAGAGCACCAGAGGAATGGCATCTATATTGGTAAAATGGTCCTCCTGCTGCAGTGTATAGATTGCAGGCAAAAAGTTTCCTCCCAACATAACCCCTTTTATTAAGCAAACTAATCTTTATAAGAACCAACAAGTGTTTAATACTGTACCTTCAATGAAGTCAGACGATGTATATGTTCTTTTAGGTGTGTTGATTCCATCTTCGGGACTATTGAGAGCTCCCACTGCTAATTCTATAACCTCAACAAGCTCATCTCTTTTATCCTTTCTTACAGGCTTTTCTTCTGGGTGGCGAGTGAGTCCTGTTTCTAATTGATACACTTTTTGCAGTGTGAAACTATCATATGGAATGGCAGCGTACTCAGTAGGAACCTTCACACCATTATGGACTTCAGCTTTGCTAACTTGGGAATGTAAAAAGTCTAAGAGGTCTGATTGTGTCTTCTCTGGACTGGCATGATCAAATGTGACCGTAAGGGCATCACTGTAGTGACCTTGAACATTTTTAAGCTGTTCACTACGTTCTTGAAGCTCATCCTTCAGTTGAGAAATTTGCTTTTTCAAACTGGTAATATAGTTTCGATGTTCTTCCTCACGCTCCTGCAGGATTGCATGGTAGCCTTCTTTTCCTGTGGGGCTATTAACACGTGGCAGTAATAGCTGTTCATCCTCAGCTCTTGGCGTGCAAGCCAGCATATACAGTACTGACACAATACAGCACAGGCAGACAAGTACAATCCCCACCCGAGAAAGCCAACTTAGTAGCCCTCGGCGTACCATTCTTGCATTTAAAATAGAAAGTCCATCATCTTCTTCCAAATAGACAGTGCAGTCCATAAGAAACAAACACACCCACAATCCACACTGACATCAAGGACTGGATCAACCACTCTCCCATCGGTGGAGATTTGTTAGGCTTACATCAATTTATAATCCATGAAGGGTTTGTCACACAAGATTCAGATTCATGCAGAAAAGACTTTTTAAATTCCAGATCTAGTACCGTCATGGTAGTCAAAATGGCCAGACAGCATGTATAATCTGAGATCTACAAAATAATAATAAGATAAAGGTTACTAGCTAGTTAAAATTTCACATACATTATTACAGTATGTTTATGCAAAGTTCTACCTAAAATACAGTATACATAAAATACATCATAAAGTCATTGGTGGGAAATTATGCTAGTCTTACGCTTTGTTCACATCAGCATTGTTTAGTCTATTGTTCTGTTCCAGAACACAACAATGGTGCCCGGCAGACCCCATTGACTGCAATGAGTTCCATCAGGTGTCCGTTTCTTTAAACTGAAACCACCAAACGAAAAAGTCAGACTCGTGGTACTTTCTTCGTCTGGTGATTTTCAACACATGCAGAGACACCAGATGTGAACCCAGCCTTAGCTCAAACTGTGCTAGAGTAAAATACAACAAATTTATTAATAGTTACAGGAGGCACAGATTCGACCTATAAATTTCCTGGTGTAAGTTGTAGTAAAACTATCAGGTTGTGTAGGTCTTTCTCCTTTGGCTATGACCTTACCCTCTTTTGTGAAAAGTAGCGAGAATGGCATCAAGTCAAAAGTAGCAAGGTTGTGCACATAAACCCTATATACAAACATCTGCAACTCTTGTATACCTATTACCTATCTTTAATACAAATTTGCCATATCATAAGTGTTAAATATACAATATTTAAAGGAGTTTTCCAACACTAAGACATTGATGACCCACCAATTAACTGTTTAAAGAGACCACAGAATTGGCACAAGTATATGCAGCCTCTTCACTCTTTACCAAGCAAGGTGTCTTTCATAGTGGTTGTGTATATGTGCTGCATGTGACCCATGAAAATGGCATCACAAGACTGTGAAACACAAGCACCACCTGCTTGAGCATGGTGGCCACTTCAAACAGCTGATCAGAAAGGTGCCAAGCATCATGCCCCCACTGACAGGATGTTGATAACCTAACTTAAGAATAAGTGATCAATATTAATCTTACAGAATGCCAATTTAATTGCAGGAAGTTAGTATTTTTTCCACAATGTATTAGACTGATAATGTGACTCAATTAAAATAACATTTATAGAATTATGTATGTACTGTATGTTTAGGGAATTTCTAACTCATGACTCCAACACGTACACCTTGCGTTTCCTTGAAACGCCAGTAATAATAATAATACTATTAATAATAAATATTTCTTCTATGCACTAGGTATATTCACACAAGACAGTCAGAAAAAAAATCTAATTTTGAAAATCTTGAGAAAGTCCGTACTGTGCTTGCCCCAATAGCTTTGTGGCTGGTGTCTCCCCAGTATAATGGTCTACAGTGGCCCCACACAATATAATATGCTTCCCACAGTGCCCCATACAACATAATATACTCCCCAGTAGCCTCGCACAGTATAATAGGCTCCCCAGTATAATGCTCCCCAACATCCCCACACAGTATAATAGGCTCCCCCCCAGTATAATGATCCACAGTGGCCCCACAAAATATACAGTGGGTACGGAAAGTATTCAGACCCCTTTAAATTTTTCACTCTTTGTTTCAATGCAGCCATTTGCTAAAAGTAAAAAAGTTCATTTTATTTCTCATTAATGTACACTCAGCACCCCATCTTGACAGAAAAAAAAACAGAAATGTAGATATTTTTGTAAATTTATTAAAGAAAAACTGAAATATCACATGGTCATAAGTATTCAGACCCTTTGCTGTGACACTCATATTTAACTCACAAGCTGTCCATTTCCTTCTGATCCTCCTTGAGATGGTTCTACTCCTTCATTGGAGTCCAGCTGTGTTTAATTAAACTGATTGGACTTAATTAGGAAAGGTACACACCTGTCTATATAAGACCTCACAGCTCACAGTGCATGTCAGAGCAAATGAGAATGAGGTCAAAAAGAGCTGCCCAAGGAGCTCAGAGACAGAATTGTGGCAAGGCACAGATCTGGCCCTGGTTACAAAAGAATTTCTGCAGCACGCAAAGTTCCTAAAAGCACCGTGGCCTCCATAATCCTTAAATGGAAGAAGTTTGGGACGACCAGAACTCTTCCTAGATCTGGTTGTCCAGCCAAACTGAGCAATCTTGGGAGAAGAGCCTTGGTGAGAGAGGTAAAGAAGAACCCAAAGATCACTGTGGCTGAGCTCCAGAGATGCAGTAGGGAGATGGAAGAAAGTTCCACAAAGTCAACTATCACTGCAGCCCTCCACCAGTCGGGGCTTTATGGCAGAGTGGCCTGAAGGAAGCCTCTCCTCAGTGCAAGACATATGAAAGTCCGCATAGAGTTTGCAAAAAAACACATGAAGAACTCCCAGACTATGAGAAATAAGATTCTCTGGTCTGATGAGATGAAGATTGAACTTTTTGGCTTTAAATCTAAGTGGTATGTGTGGAGAAAACCAGGCACCTCTCATCACCTGCCCAATATAATCCCAACAGTGAAATTTGGTGGTGGCAGCATCATGCTATGGGGGTGTTTTTCAGCTGCAGGGACAGGACGACTGGTTGCTATTAAAGGAAAGATGAAAGCAGACAAGTACAGAGATATCTTGGAAGAAAACCTCTTCCAGAGTGCTCTGGACCTCAGACTGGGCCAAAGGTTCACCTTCCAACAAGACAATAACCCTAATCACACAGCTAAAATAACAAAGGAGTGGCTTCGGAACAACTCTGTGACCATTCTTGACTGGCCCACCCATAGCCCTGACCTCAACGCAATTGAGCATCTCTGGAGAGACCTGAAAATGGCTATCCACCAACGTTCACCATCCAACCTGATGGAACTGGAGAGGATCTGCAAGGAAGAATAGCAGAGGATCCCCAAATCCACATGTGAAAAATTTGTTGCATCATTCTCAAGAAGAATCATGGCTGTACTAGCTCAAAAGGGTGCTTCTACTCAATACTTATTAAAGGGTCTGAATACTTATGACCATGTGATATTTCAGTTTTTCTTTTTTTAATAAATTTGCAAAAATATCTACATATCTGTTTTTTTCTGTCAGGATGGGATGCTGAGTGTAAATTAATGAGAAATAAAATGAACTTTTTTGCTTTTAGCAAATGGTTGCAATGAAACAAAGAGTGAAAAATTTCAAGGCGTCTGAATACTTTCCGTACCCACTGTAATATGCTCCCCAGAGCCCCCCCAGTATAATATTCCACAATGTCTTCACACAACAGAATAGGCTTCCCACAGTATCCCCAGTATAATGCTCCACAATGGCCCCACACAGTATAATGGGCTCACCACAGTATCCCCAGTATAATGCTCCACAGTGTCCCCACAAAATATAATATGCTCCCCAGAGGCCCCACACAGTATAATAGGCTCCCCACAGTGCCCACCCCAGTATAATGATCCACAGTGGCCCCGCAAAATATAATATGCTCCCCAGAGGCCCTCCCAGTATAATATTCCACAGTGTCTTCACACAGCATAATAGGCTCCTCACAGTGCCCCCCCATACAATTCTCCACAGTGGCCCCACACAATATGATAAGCTCCCCAGAACCCCCCATAGTATAATCCTCCACAGTGGCCCCACACAGTATAATATGCTCCAAAGAGAGTTGATCCGCTTCAGGTGAACCCCTCGAAATTCATTTGAACAAATGCTCTTCAGGTTCGGCCCTCCACTTTGTTTCAGAGCTATTCAGATCCCAGAGTATGATAAGTAGAGGTCCAGGGTAGGTGAGGAAAAATAAACAGTTATACTCACCTTGCCTCACCTCTCTTGGGAATCCTCACGTCATTTGCTGATATCACACATCCTGGAGGTCACTGCTGAGGCCTGTGATTGGGCTTCAGTGGTCACGTGGGGACACTGACTAACTGCTGATGCTCAATCACAGACTTCAGTGATGACCCCAGGGTCGCGTGACAGCAGCCACAGGCTAGTAATAGCCAGAAGATCATGCCAGAAACGTCCAGATACCCAGACGAGGAGAGTATAAATGTTTGTTATTTTTACTCTCCTACCATGGGCGGTCTTCTACTGGAAAGGGACCCAGCGGTACATAACACTAGGCCCCTTTCTATTAACTTTGTGGCGTGGTCCCGGCCCTGCCTAGGCCCACTGGATGATCCACCGGTCCTCCAGGGGACCAGTCCGACGCTGTCTACACAGTCGTCACTAATGCAGTGATTTATTGTGAATGCCCAGGTGTGAAGTTGCAAAGGAATTTTCCCCCCAAGATAAGGAAAACTGCCTTCTACCTCATTTTATTTTTCACTTTCCTCTGGATGCAGAAAAGTTTGAAGTGGATGGACATACTGTATGCATTTTTTCAGTCTTACAAACTATGTTACCAAGTTACAGTTTTTTTGTGCTGTATGAATACAACGTGTTTCACTGACTACGGATACAAAATATCACCTTCCATATGGTTCTACTAGTACTTCTGCATACTATATCTTCTCCTGTCTATTTTTAATTCTATATATAAATCTGTAGTTTTATGTCTGGTAAAGCTATGCATTTCCAAATGTCATGAAATGTAGAACAATTTAGATCCATATATGGTATCTTCCTAAAAATCCAGAGGTGCAAAGTATATATAAAACTTGGTTCAGTGAGCACAGTCTGTTGATTTAATATACTGCCCTTACTGATGAGGTTCTGTGACATTGACCAAGAAATTGGCTGTGCCGTTCTTGTATGAAAAGACCTGCTCCCCCAATGGCAGCATGACTACTAAGTAAATGAAACACTGCGAACATTAATCTCACTGTGGGGGTCAAATGCAGGACGACATTTATCATTAGCTAGGGAATGGAGAATAGACATGGTATGGATGAATATTTCTTATGTAGCTGTCCACATTTGCATATATGTATGCTTAGTTCTGCTTATACTAGCTTATAATTTACATATCCAATTCCACTCTTTAGATTTCTAAGCGTATAGCAAAAATTAAAACATAACATAGTCCTGCACTGAAAATAAGACATTACAAGGCTAAACATTAACTAGTAAGTGACTTTGTTGGTATTTCTAACAGCATGTTTCCATTTATTATGTTTATGAACGCCACAGTGAATGATCACAGATAATTAATTTAATACTAATACTTGTGAATAGGTCAAATGAGTTGGACTACCATTGGTTGCTAAAACATGACTGTGCGCAGTTGTATCTGGTCTTTCTATACAATTCTGAGTATTATGATCAAAGGTACACAGTGCATATGGGCACTGCAAAATTAAAAATATTGCTCAAATCATATTTAATGTTTTTTCCGTACAATCAGAATACCATTAATCCCGTCACACTAAGCGCCGCACTGTTACACCATGCGGAGCAGATACTTTATGCTCAGTCCAGTTCTGATGGTGCTGGCACAAAATCTGTATCTCCATCATAGTTGTCAGGTGTCGACTCTATTATACAGTCAGCACTCAGCTCTTACTGCCAGAACCAGAGATCACTCTGACTCTGTTCGTCCGGATTCTTTTATGACCTCCTGGTTAAGTCGAAAATGTGCTCTTGTTGAAATCATGGTAGGCTGTCCTCTCCTGGGACGGTGCACCACTGTTTCAACTTTTCCCCATCTGCAGTCACTGCAGTTTGCTGGAGTCCCTGAGCCTTAGCAATGGCTTTGTAATCCTTTTAAGATATCAGGGACTTTGTTTGGCATCTATAGTCGAATCTCTTGAGAATGTGGCATCATGTGATCCTTTTTGAGACCTCCCAGCCTTCTTAAAGGAGTTGTCCAGTTTCAGCAATTATTGTTTGTATATTGAAATGTTATACAATTTTCCATGATGCTTTTTGTATCAATTCCTCACAGTTTTCTAGATCTCTGCTGCTGTCACTCATTCTCCTTACATTGTACAGTGTACAAAAATCAGCCCATGGTCATGTGACGTCGAAGGTCATGTGATGTACACAGGTGCACAGCTCGTTATAGTCTTAGCACAGTAATCAGACATCTGTTCTGTACCGAGCTGTGCACCTGTGTACATCACATGACCATGGACTGATTTTTATCCACTGGGAGTAGCAGAATGAATGACAGCAAGCAGAGATCTAGAAAAATAAGAGGAACGGATACAGAAAGTATACTGGAAAATTGTATAACTCTTAATTATACAAAATTCACTGAGGACAACCAAACAAAAATACTATTCACCGTAATTGACTAATAAAATAATTTTTTTATTGATATACATTAAAAAAATTCCCAGATATAAAAATGTACTATTAATATAATACCACCATAGACTGAGACCCCAATAGACGATGTTACATGACTATGAGGGAAACCCTTTTACATAGACACTATGTGCATAGAAAACTCTGATATTATATTACAGTGATAGTAATAAGATTTCTCCTTGTCTAATATATCAGCGTTTTTAATAACCTTGTATGTTTGCAGACATAGTATCAGGCAAACTGCCAATGTATTTATACGTTTATCTGGGAGTAGCCTCAAACACAGACGCAATAATGTGCACCTGATAACTTAGTCTGTTGGTATTTTCCTACAGAGGCTGATGTTTAAATCCACGTGCTATAACATCAGACCTACATGAAGTACCTACCAAAAAGAAGAATAAAATCAATTCTTGGCGTCCCTTAATCAGCAGATCCCAAGACCCACTGCTGAGTAGGGTTTAGATAGGGTATATCTCATACAAACTTGCTTTTGATGTCATATGAAAGAGGAGATTCTCTTTTATATGACACTGAGGTTGCAGTGCTATCTATATTATTTGCAGAGATATCACTGGATGAAAACACAGTCAGGATTGGGATATTTATATCATAAATTGTGCAGCTCAATATAAATATCATAATCCTTACTGGACATGTTAGATAAAGGTAACTTCAACATTACTGTAGCTCTTTCTTTTGCCCAATGTGTGAATCACTTATGTCATAATTTCCTGCAAATTCTTGAGACAAGTCATTCCCTTCTGCAGCTGCAAGGATTTAATAAGAGTGCCTTTTATTCCTACGCAAGCTACATCCAAAGTCAGCAGGGCCTGAGCCAGGCCTGGCTGTAGAACCAGTGAGCATGATGATGTGGCTCTTCACTGCTTTTGCAAGGAATAAAGTAGAAGGCAAAAAAACATAAGAAAGAACAAGCGTTTATTAGGCACAGCAATTGGTTACTACAATTCCAGAAAACAATTCTTAACTGATGCAGATCTCTCGCTGTACTTCCTAAAACGTACTTATATCTAGCTATAATATATTACAAATCTAACTGTTCCCTGTAACTTTGTGCTGCAAATAATTTTAATAGTGATCACGTGTTTTTGTTTGTTTTTTGCATAAGTATCAGATGCTTTGAGAGATCTCATGTCAGCCATTACAGTATTCATCAAGGTTTTACCACAGTAAATAATACATATGTTATACTGATTCTCCATTCCTAGGTTACTTCTAGCCCTTCTACTGAATAAAGCCGAAATGGTACTTGCTTCATACAATGGACATGGAAACAGGGCACAAGTATATACAATGTGTGGCATGCACAGTCACTACCAGATTTAAGTCTCAAGAGTCTATAGTCACAGACTGTTGATTTATACTCCACTCAGATAGGCCACACCTTAAGACATGGCTTGAAAAGGTTTGTCTGCTCTGACGAAATTAAAAACAACATCTGGCACTCACTGCAGTCTTCCTCTTATCCTTCTGACACTCTCACACACTGCTAATGCATACAGGTGTAGCAAAGTTGAGGTTAACTTGCTGCAACGTGGTATCCTAACAGTGAAAAATCATTGGAAGACTTGAGAACACTCTGTGCCATGTTGTCATATGACATATCATCTGATATGCACTGTCACCCTGAGCATTTTGTTTTCTTTATCCAAAGCCATTAAGCCATTCCAAAGGTATAAGCCCTTTTAGTGTTGATGCAAATTAGAGTATACTAGACAAGTGGGCGATAACACTGCATGACATAAAGCACACACATACCCCATCCCCACACTAACGACAATGTTACCGCCTACTTGGCTAGTATAGCCTAATTTGCATCAATACTAAAAGGGCTTATTTTTGTGTTATGGCTGAACAGATTTGAATAAGCAAAACACCAAAATGTTCAGAGTGACAGTGCATGTTTTTTTTTTTGGATGTTATACACCAGATGATGCATATCAATGAACTTTTCAGACCAGGTAACAGGTACTTTTTAAGAGTTAAGTTAAACTTTGCTACATCTGTAATTTGCATAAACTATACATCATTTACAAATGAATATCCAATTTAAAATAAAAATGAGACTCTCTCTTGAGCAGGCGTTCATTAGTCAGTGACCCAAGTAGGCACAGGCCTGCTGTGCCTAAAAGTAAATTCTACATTGTGCAGTTTTCACATGTAATCCCACCAACTCTGGCCACATGTTATAAACCACACAGTCTTCCTCTCAAAAACTTTGTGAAAAATACTTACCATAGTCTCCCCAGAGACACACTGCTTCTTTAAATATTAGGAGTCAGAAAGTTACATACAAACACCCATCAGCTCTGTCACTGCTCAGTCTTGCTAGGACATAATGCAGGGAAGGATGGAAAGTGTGACTACAATCAGGGAAGGCCAGAGAACAAGGAAGATGAAAATCCTGCCCAGTCGCACGCTTGCACTGCTTTGCCTGAACATTAGTCTTTACTGCCTACCAGTGTCATGGTCAGGAAACAAGAGGCTCGGGGGAAACATTATTACCCAGCTTCCCCCAGATGGGACAATACTGCTGTGCAGCGAATTAAAGGAGGAAACAGAAAATGTTTACTGAAATTGCAATTACAATGCACTTTAGAAAATATAAATGTGGACTCCAAGAAGGGATTTCTAATTTTTTTAGGCTGCAATCCCTTATATATCATAGATGTAGTGAAGTTAAACTTCACACTTAACAATTCTCTGTCTCTTCCTCTCTGTGATCCAAAGGTCTCACAGGTGATATCTGAAGAAACTATTTTTTGCCTGGAAGTTTATTAAATGGTACACCAAAAAATATCCAGCAGAAAGGTCTATGTTAGATGTTTTACAATGGGAAATTGTATGATGTCAGCAAGGCTGGTATCAGACGTCTTCTGTTGAAGGTAAAAGAACAGTGAAAATGTAAGCATTCTGTTGTAACATTTTACATTTTGTCTCAATGAAGCTGCTGCCTTTTGACTATTTGGCACTTGGTGCTATGCCCATTATAATTTAACAACACTATAACAACATTCAATTTGGCAGTACTCCCAGATAGCACTTACTTTAGCCAATTCATGTCATATTCCCTATTTAACAGACATCAACTATAAATATGTGGAGATTTAGAGAAATTTCCAGAAGTATGGTACCTCTATAAAAGTGTTTTAATTCTGCCTGAAAATATATCTTCCAACATACTGAAAAAGAATAAACTGTAATGAATTACAGTAATTTCCATCTTTGTCCTCATTTGTGTTAGTGGCTCTTAAAGTGTGACATTATATATAACTTTGCATAAATGAATAGTTCAGGTGAAGATAAAGTTTGTAAAATATCTTATTAAAGAAATCTGTTTTCTTCTCCACTTTTCATGCGGAGTTACTTTCTACATATCAATCAATGAAGAGGGGAGGAGGCTGAAAGAAAAGACACTCAAATAATTGCTTCTGTTACTCTGAAATCCTAACACTGCTAGGCTTGTAGAGAAGAGGCTATCAGTGCACAGAATGAGGTAATAAATCAATTATATAGCCGGCATTCTTCTATTCAACCCTTCCCTTCTCCATAGAGGTCTGTGTTTGAGGCTGAATATAGAGATGAATCTTATGGTAAACAGGCAGCCAGATTGACGATGCACTATTAATTTATGAAAAGTTCTTTATAACTGGAGGTAAGCTTTAGGCATATGCATGTGGCTATCTACAATGATTACTGTTCACTAGTGACAACAGGGAGGTGATATTATTAGTACTACTTGGGGGCAGAGTCAGGGCTCTATCACTGTGAAATACAACTAGGCAAGAATCAGATCACCGATTATTAGTTTTTTAGTTCATTAGTTTTTTCTTCTTTAATATTTTGGATTACTTAAAGAGTACTTGAGAAAAGTACTCTAAGTAATCCAAAAAAAGTTGAAATATTGTGCTCTTGATGATACATGATGTCCTATTAGTTTTTATGGTGCTCATAATCAAATTATGGCTTAAACATATTTTATATTTGTCTCTCAGCCAGGGGGCTTTAACAATAAGGAACAGTCTGCCTTCCCCCTATCCATGGCTGATAATGTTCTGCCAGGAATAATTAATTATACAATTGCAAAAATATAGCTGAGAAAAGCCCAAGTAACCATAATCTATGAGCAGAGTCAGGAATTCTGCTTTTCTGTGAATAATATCCCATCTGTAACCACACAAGCAGCCAGAAGGAGATACAAGCTGTGAGGAGAATCAACCCCTCCCCTCTGTATTCAATGTGTGCGGAGGCAAAAGGACCACTCCCTACACTCACTGAAATAAACAAGACGGAATGTAATGTATCTATGGAATGACTTCCTTGGTAACAAAAGAGTGAATAGCAAATTAGCTAGAAGGTAGACACCCAGTGGTGAACCTAGCCTCTTTGCTGCCTGAAGCGGACTATAGAAAGACGCCCCCCCCCCAAAAAAAAAAAAACAAAAAAAAACTGAGTTTCCATGCTACTAGTTTAACACACTGTTATCGTCGCACAATATACACAATACACAAAGTTATAAAACAGTTTTTAAGAATTCTTCTTCCTGTATTACTTCAGTATCAGATCAACAACACGGCATTAACAATGAAAGTAACTTCACACATCTTCTGCTTGGTGGATGAAAGAGCCCACGTGGCCCCCATTCTCTATAATAGGAGCGCCGCAGATAGCTGAGTACTGGACTTCGGCTATCTTTGGCACTCCCATTGAAGTGAATGAGAGCCACGCGGGTTCGTCCATCCACCAAATGACACACCTATATATATGGCTGCAGCCAGGCTGGATTCCCACCTAGTGGGGGAAAAAACCCAATTCTCAGGCTCATTGGGGGTCTCAGCAGACAGCCCTCCATCAATCAGGTATTTATCCTCTATCATTTAGGTGTATACAGTGCAGTAACATTTTGTGACTTACAGGTGACGTCTCTGACTAATCCTTCACATTTCCCTTCTCTTCCCTCTGGACCGCCATGACCACTTCTTCCAGCTGTGACTGGTCTCTGTAAAGGTTGCAACACAGACATCTTTGGCTCCTCACTTTTCCAGGCATCCAAACCACATTGTCCTCACCTACACAAAGCCCCCATCCTGCTGCTACCCCCAATTATATAATATATGATATAACCCCCCATAATGAATAATACCCCCAAGTGCATCTTTATATTAATAATGTCCGTGTGTACCCTGTATAAATAGTGCCCCTTATTAATAATACCCCAGGTGTTAACTAATTATAAGGTTTTCCAGGTCATTAATAAACTAATCAGTGGGGTTCAAAAACCCAGGACCCCCACTGATCAGCTGTTTGAATGGTACCTGTGTAAGCGCCGTGACCGCTTCTCTGTTTACATAGTGTATTTTCATCTCATAGCGGCCATGTCATGTAACTACAGCCTCGTCCTGTACATGTCTACAGTATGTGACAAGGCTACAATTACATCACACGGTCACTATAAACAGACAGCGTATAATATAAACAGGTGCCATAGCCCATGTTTATAGCGCCCCATTTACACACACTATAAAGTTCCACAGCAGCCCCTGCACACAGTATTACACAGTGTTATGGCCCGCAGCGGCCCCTGCACACTGTATTATGCCTCTCAGCGGCCCCTGCACACGGTATTATGCTCCATAGTGGCCCCTGCTCACGGTATTATGCCCCACATTGGCCACTGCACACGGTATTATGTTCCGCAGCAACTCCTGCACACAGTTTTATGCCCCATATTGGCCCCTGCACTGGTATTATGCTCCATAGTGGCCCCTGCACTTGTATTATGCTCTATAGTGGCCCCAGCACACGGTATTATGCTCCATAGTGGCCCCTGCACTGGTATTATGCTCCAGAGTGGCCCCTGCACAGGGTATTATGCTCCATAGTGGCCCCTGCACTGGTATTATCCTCCATAGTGGCCCTTGCACTGGTATTATGCTCCATAGTGGCCCCTGCACTTGTATTATGCTCTATAGTGGCCCCTGCACTCGGTATTATGCTCTATAGTGGCCCCTGCACTTGTATTATGCTCCAGAGTGGCCCCTGCACAGGGTATTATGCTCTACAGTGGCCCCTGCACAGGGTATTATGCCCCATAGTGGCCGACCCATGAACTATTATTATACTCTGGGGTCTTTTCAGACCCCAGAGTATAATGATTGGAGACCCAGGGGAGAATACAAACATAAAAATCAGAGTTACTTACCTATCCTGGACACCGGTGCACTCCTTGCAGCTTTCATGCAATGTTTAATTGCGCACGCACGTCACGTGATCAGGCCGGCGACGCGACCTGATGACGTCACCACAGGCCTTAAGCCTGCTTGGAGTTACATCGGATCGCAGGAGGTGAGTAACACTGTTTTTTATGTTCCCTCACCAACCCTAGGCCTCCGATTATTATACTCCGGGGTCTGAATAGACCCCGGAGTATAATAATAGTAGTATTTGCGGCCCGCGGCCTAACTTACCGATGCCCGCGGCCGCTCACAGCGGCATCCGCTTCCCTTTCTGCGGCCCATAGCAGAAGGGGAAGCGGGGGGCGGCCACGAGCAGACGCGGGGTAGGTAATTAAATAGGCCCTGACCTGCCGGGGATACTCCAACAGGTTACGGCCTATTTATATAGATAAAAAAAAGCTATGCTCACCTGCGATGCCTTGATGCAGCCGCCGCCTCCTCCTCTTCTTGTCCGCGACGTCTGTGTCTCAGTGTAGGCGGCGTGATGACGTCATTGTATCGCCGCCTGCACTGAGATGCGACGTCTTGTAAACCAGCCCAGGACAGGCCGCGCTCAGCTCTGGTTTTTTTTTTTTTTTTTTTTTAAAGCAGCCTGTCCTGGGCTGGTTTACATTAAATAGTAAAAATGCCGCCCCCCGGACAGTGCCGCCCGAGGCGGCCGCCTCACTTCGCCTCATTAGCGGTGCGCCCCTGTAGACACCTAGTGGTAGGAACTTTTAAGGCAAAAACAGCAATATTTTTTTATTAAAATGCATTACATTTTGGTCCAGAATCACATGCTCTATGTAATGAGACTAAGTTTTCTGAAAAGTTAGTGACAATATAACATCCTTTGTCACATTTGAAAGCTGCGTGTAACAAAGTACAAAAAAATTGAGGACCCTTGACCTAAAATTTGATAGTAGCTTTTTATAATCTGACTACCTCCTCCATTTTTTAGAAAATCTTTTAGAGAGAAAAGCTGAATCTGTACATACATTTCACAGCTGTAGTCTTCACTTTGATTTTGTGGGTACTACAAAATACCTATGAGAGCAATAGATGGTATACATCTGTTACACCCGCTTTACATAGGCATATTTGGTCCATAAACACATGGATGTCCATATGCATTGGACGTCTGTCGTATTTCTTGGACCAGATACTGAGCCGAAATCAGACTCTAAGCATCACATTCATCTATGATGCTAGGAGTTCCTACCTCCCCATTGGTCTACTGTCCTGTGCTGCAGACATGATTACAGTAAGCAACAAGACAGGGACTCCTAGCATCATAGATGACTGCTGCTGGAAGTCTAGGTCCCAGCTCAGTGTTCAGTCTAGGAAATACAGCTGACCTCTAATTCACATTTTACAGGCCAAATACACCTGTGTAAAGCCAGTGTCATACACATCCCCATGTCCCAACACGTCTGCAGGAGACCCTAGCTCACCTAGTGCACCTAACTTCACTGACTTGAGAAAAACACAAAAGCAGAATTGGAAAACACAGGCGAGTATATTTTACAACATTTCCTTCACTTAGTATACTTTTTAATGCCCTAGGCTGCTAAAAAACTACCAAGCTATAAGTTTCCTTGTTTGAAAACTGAAAAAAGACACTTCATCCCACAAAAAAAGCAAGTCAATAGAATAATTAAAAAGTAGTAATGAAAAAGTGTGAAAATTCCTATGGTACTTAAAGAGAGTCTGTCAGCAGGAAAATTGTAAATCAAAGTAATGACAGTACCTTGTAGGCGCTGCTTCTACACTTTACAAATATGCCTTTGTTGTTCATCATTGCAATTCCATTATCAAGAAAATTGCTGTTTTATCCATATGTAAATTCTGTGAAAATGGCTTTTGGGGGGTTTCTCAACTTCCCCAACATCGCTCTCAGCTGTAGATTACCTCCTCTACTTGCTTCTAAACTCAACCTACCATCATTTCATTGACCCCTCTTCCCCTGGAGAGCTGGGCAGCAGTTAGGAAAGTTAATCTACTGCAAAGAGCAAAGCCCAGGGAAGATTTAAAAAGTAATTTTCACCTAATTTTCATATGAACAAAGCTACTATTTTCTCAATAATGGAGCTGCAATGCTGACTAACAAATGCACATTTGGAAAGCATTACAAGATATTGGGATTACTTTGATTACAATTTTTCTGCTGACAGACTAACACAAAAAGACTCACACCCTAAAAGAATACGATAAATAAAGTTAAAAAAAAACTAATTTACATATAGCACTCTGACCACTTTCTACAACTGGTCATACTTTTAAACAATCGTCAAACTATCCGTAATAGTTACCGTAGTGCCAATCTTACATGCCAATTTTTTTGCCAGAGCTAAAACGGGTAAAAACGCTTTACATACTTACTGATGCTATGTGTGAAGAGAGACTAAAATATTTTCTTTATTCCTATAACAAACAATATCACAGCACTGTTTTTACTTTGACATATGCACAAGACAGACAATAATGTAATTACACTTCAGTATTTTCTAGGAAGATAAACAGGAAAATTATTTTATAATCTGATTTTGCCACCATGTATGTCCACTTGTATTAATGCTAAAATTAGCTCAAACTTCGTTAAAAAATCCCTGTTGTGAGGTTGAATAGCCCTCCATGTATTATGTTTGCTAGTGATTTATGTTATTGTAAATTTGGACCTGAAATGTCTGACGCTGCAACTTCGCCAAAAGTTTGTCGTCATAATGGGGCTCCTAGGAGCTGTAGAGGGAAAACAGTTCATCTGAACCTAACATTTAGTACAGGAGCTGAAACTTTTTTTGACTCGGACCTCACCAGTCAATCTGTTATAATGCTGCGGACTCACCAGTCAAGAAATACTACCACAGAGTGCCAAAAAAATGCTATTGTGTTGTATATATAACACCCTCACCAGTGGCAACAAAATACAATACAGCACACCATACCTGTAGTGACACCAAATACAACATTAGAGCACAAAATACTTCCCCTGCTGCTCAAAATATTGTCCTTCAGAAAATACAACACAGAAGAGTCAAACACCACAGTGCTGCACAACATTTCACCCTAACAATGCCAAACAAATGCCACCATGCAGGACAAATATCTACTTAGTGTCAAACACTACAGTGCAGTACAACATCTAACCTCAACAGTGCCAAACAAATACCACTGTGCAGCACAAAATGTATAAGCAGAAGTTCCAAACACCACAATACAGCAACCCTGGTAGCAGCACTGCCCTGTATCCTTCCCCTCTCCTAATGCCAAATACAGTCCTTCCCTTTCTATCTCTCTCCCATTGGCTGCAGCAGTCTCCCCAAATAAAACCTTCCAAACTTTCAGCAGATCATTCCAGATCTCCCACACACTTACAGTACTCTAGGTTCACACTTGCACTTGGGGGAAGGACTTTTCTCTCCGCATTTTTGAAGCAGAATCAGGGACAGAATCCCCAAACCGAATCCAAGTGCTGGTGTGAACCCAGCCTTAGCTGACTAATGGTAAGGACCTGCACTTCACCAGCCAGTGAACAGTGCCTCACAGTTTGAGAAGCACTGCTTTAGTCTATATTCAGTATATAGATACCAGCTATTGTTTTATAAGGATTCACACACTGACTACTCACTGATAGGTGATGAGACAACACATTCTCAAGGTCTCACAAAGTGTTCTGTGCATAGATCAGTTGGAGCCAGGCTGTATTTGAAAAAAAGAGCATAAAACTAACTGGAATGAATCATATGACAGACAGACTAAGTACTGGTTTATATTAAACTACAGGAAATCAGACAAGCCTATGCGCTTATATTTCAGTCACACTGTTCCACACCAAAACTAACAAGGGAGAATCAAGGCATAACAGGGAAGGGATAATGATCATACCTATCAGAACTTCTCAATATCACCAGCTGATATATTGCAATATGTAGGAAACACTAGTGTGCATTTGGAATCACTAAGCATAGATCTTTACTCACTCAACTTACCAATAAAATGGCTATAAAATTATAAATTCATTGACCCTGTCTTAATATAGATATATTCATCAACGAATAGCCTATTTGCAAGTATTATAATGATGAAGACATAGTCAGTGCTAAGACTTTATCAGTTCTTCCCAGAGGTCCAGTAGCTTGTAGGGCATTTCCATGATAAAAGCGCAATAGTAACATACAGTTAGGTCCATATATATTTGGACACTGACAAAAATTTACTTTTTTTTTTACTTGTTTACTGAAACATATTCAAGTTATAGTTATATAATGGACATAAAGTCCAGACTTTCAGCTTTCATTTGAGGGTATCCACAAAATTGAATGAAGGGTTTAGGAGTTTCAGCAACTTAAACATGTGCTACCCTGTTAATGGGACCAAAAATAATTGGACAATTGACTCAAAGGCATGTTTCATTGGAAGGTGTGGGAAATTCCTTTGTTATTTCATTCTCAATTAAGCAGATAAAAGGCCTGGAGTTGATTTGAGATGTGGCGCTTGCATTTGGAAGATGTTGCTGTAAAGAAAACATGCGGTCAAAGGAGCTCTCCATGCAGGTGAAACAAGCCATCCTTAAAGGGGTATTCCCATGAACATAACCATATCTATATTTGTAGATAACTAAAAGTTAAATATTTTTGCAAATATAAGTAGTTAAAAATTCTGCAGAGTTTCAAAGATTTCCTCTAACTATCTTAGTGGTGACAGTCTGTTGTCTTGATCGGTTGCCAATGGATACGACCACAAATGCAGAAACTTTATATGGTCTGGGACTTGTCAAAAACACAGCCATGATTTTCTTATTGTAGCTGTGCTATCAGGCAGGGACACTACATGTATCAGAAGATATTCCTGCCATGATAAGGAAACCATTGCTGATTTTCTGACCTTAGAAAGATCCTGCATTCATGTTCGTATCCATTAGCAACTGATCAAGACAACAAGACTGTGACCATAAGATATTTAGAGAAAATCTTTAAAACTCTGGAAAATGTTTAATTACTTATATTTGCAAAAATGTTTAACTTTTAATTATCTACAAATTTAAAAATGGTTATGTTCATGGGAATACCCCTTTAAGCTGTGAAAACAGAAAAAACCCATCTGAGAAATTTCTACAATATTAGGAGTGGCAAAATCTACAGTTTGGTACATCTTGAGAAAGAAAGAAAGCAAGCACTGGTGAACGCATCAATGCAAAAACACCTGGACGCCCACAGAAGACAACAGTGGTGGATGATCGCAGAATAATTTCCATGGTGAAGAGAAACTCCTTCACAACAGCCAACCAAGTGAACACTCTCCAGTATGTAGGCGTATCAATATCTAAATCTACCATAAAGAGAAGACTGCATAAAAGTAAATACAGAGAGTTCACTGCACAGTGCAAGCCAGTCATAAGTCTCAAGAGTAAGAAGGCTAGATTGGACTTTGCTAAAAAAAATAAAACATCTAAAAAGCCAGCACAGTTCTGGAAGAACATTCTTTGGACAGATGAAACCAAGATCAACCTCTAACAGAATGATAGAAAGAAAAGTATGTCGAAGGCGTGGTACAGCTCATGATCCAAAGCATACCACATCATCTGTAAAACATGGCAGAGGCATTGTGATGGCTTGGGCATGCATGGCTGCCAGTGGCACTGGGTCACCAGTGTTTATTGATGATGTGACACAGGACAGAAGCAGCCGGATGAATTCTGAGGTATTCAGAGACATACTGTGTGCTCAAATCTGGCCAAACTGATTGGTCGGAGTTTCATAATATAGATGGACAATGACCCAAAACATAAAGCCAAAGCAACCCAGGAGTTTATTAAAGCAAAGAAGTGGAATATTCTTGAATGGCCAAGTCAGTCACCTGATCTCAACCCAATTGAGCATGCATTTCACTTGTTAAAGACTAAACTTCAGACAGAAAGGCCACAAATAAACAACTGAAAACCGCTGCCCTAAAGGCCTGGCAGACCAGTAAAAAGGAGGAAAAACAGCGTCTGGAGATGTCCATGAGTTCAAGACTTCAGGCAGTCATTGCCAACAAAGGGTAAACAACCAAGTATTAGAAATTAACATTTTATTTACAATCATTAATTTGTCCAATTACTTTTGAGCCCCTGTAATGAAGGGATTGTGTGTAATAAATGATTTAGTTCCTCACATTTTTATGCAATCATTTTGTTCAACCCACTGAATTAAAGCTGAAAGTCTGAACTTCAACTGCATTGTGGTAATGTACAGAACTGAAATTAGAAAAATGTTGTCTCTGTCCAAATATTTATGGACTTAACTGTAGGTTATAAAATGTTGCATAAAGACCAAAGTACAAAAAAAAAAAAAACCACCACAACAACAAACTTTGAGACTGATGCCATCTGTCCCATACTGCAGGAATAATTCCTTCCAAACTTTAAATAGGACAGTAAGAATAAATCTCAGAATCCTAGTTTCCATAACCTGTGATATTGTTACTTTCAAGGAAGGCATCCAGTCCCTTCTTGAACTTGTGATGGCTGATAACTTGTACAACATCCTGTGGTAGTGAATTCCATAATTTCACTGCTCTAGGATGATGGTGAAAACTTTGTACCTGTAGACAGAGTATGCCCCCTTGTTACGGCTACATACCTAAGTGTGAAGAGATCATTGGAACAATATCTGTACTGTTCATTCATATATATGTACATTGTAAATACTGTAGGTCTCCCCTAAACCATTTTTTTCCCAAATTGAATAACAGCAACCCGTTTTTTTTTTCTCCTTACACAGTTCTGCCTCTCTACAAATCACTAGAGTTCAGATCTAGCAATTATATGGGCCAGTACATCACCAACAGTACTTTGAGGCTAAGGCCCACGTTGTGGAAACGCAGCTTTTTTTGTTGCAAAATTTGAGCCAAAGCCAAGACGGGCTACAAAAGGAAAGAGAAATATATAGGAAGCACTTATACTTCTACCTTCTGCTCAATCAATTCATGACTTTGGCTCACAAAAACGCAGTAAAATCTGCAACTAAAAAGCTGTGTTTCTGCAGCATGGGGCCTTAAGCCTGAGACTTTTTTTTTTTTTTTTACTTTCACTATTTTTACTTATACACCTCACTGATTGGTGACACTTCCTATTTAAAGGGGTATTCTGGTAAAACGTATCCACTGGGGGCATAGCTGGGGGAGGAAGGGTGCATCAGGGACATGTGCCCCTGATGGTGAATGCCAGAAAGGAAAGGACACCAACAAGCCACTTTCACTGGTCTTTCATTTTTGACCCACTGATCCATTTATAACGGTTGTAACTCAGATGTCAATCAGTTTTACATCCATTTAAAACTGGTCCACTGATTTTTATTGCATCCGTGTGGCAAGGCCATCGCAACAGATCAGAGGAACAGAGGTCCCACCTCTCCCAAGTTCCCCTGTTCCCTGGCTCCATTGAATTCTTTGGAACTGGTGGAGACATTTCATGACTGTACTCAGCTTTTCTTTGTTAGCTCTTTGAGATTGATGCAACGGTAGTGTGCACACACAAACACCACATTATTCACATTGGTACACTCGGGAACCCCTGTTCTCGGTATTTGACCACTGAGTCACCCACCTTTATCCAGTAAATAGGGAATAATTTGTAATCATTATAATTCCTCATCAAAACCAAGGCAAACCTTCTGTGAATTACAGTAGTAGTAAAGAGGATGGGATTTAACACATACTGTGGAAAAAAAAAACCTCAGCATTTCAATTATTGCTGTAGATAACATGGTGATTTTCAACCTTTGCAATGAAAGCTGCTCTAATCGCAGGGGTTAAACCCAAGGCAAACTCGTGATCTGTAAGGAACTAGTTTTCTAACTGATTGACTTTTCCTCAAGTTTGTCCTCAACTCTCAAGATAGTAATGGACACCTTTGGTACTCAGCCACATGGAGCTTTCATCTTGTGAAACAACAATAGATTAATGTGTTACTTGTCTTGACTGAACCCGAAACTGAATTCTACAGATGAAAATGACTCAAGGAGCTCAAACTCTTAATTTCGAGACAGTTTGATGCTTTTAATGCCTTTGATTCCACCGCAGAATCAACTTGTAATTTCAGTAGCAAGGACACTAATCCAATACCTACATGATTCTTAGTACTGTGCCATACAAACTACCTAGTTAATTTCACTCCCAAAATTAAGCTGTTTTTTTTTCCCCTCCCTTATAGCATTTTTTGTGTGTGGCAGTGCTACTTTTCAAATATTACAGTTGGCACAGTTAAAGGCATAATCTGCATAAAATATTCAAAATCCATTCTCCTAGTTACATACTTCACTTCTCTCATGCCTTCCGTCTTTTATTTTAACCCTGATAAGGAGAGTATTTGGCCTGGAAGAACAATTGCGTTTGCATACACAGCTTCTTTCCTGTCCCTTCTTTCAGCGCTACCACTTATTAGCAAGCTTTATTACAAGGACTTTATTAACTAAAGTAGTTTCTGGCAGCTGAAGCAGTTTTATACTTGTTTTTTCCTTAGGAGACAGTCATATAGGACTCTTGCTGGTAATTCAAGACTGGAGTAATCCCAAAGCTGTCAATTAAAATACAGCTATTGATAGATTTTCCTGTATGCAGTATATGGGGTTTGTTTACTGCCCTGCAGGTGCTACTGTTACTGTTGCTGCCAATGGACAACATCAAGATGGTAAATATACTGCTTCTTCACAATAAGCAACAGGAGAGACAACTTATCTATATGATTTATATGGATTAAGGTAACCAAAAATAAACTTTAAAATTTAAGTTAGTCTAAAGGCCCCATGTTGCGGAAAAACTGCTTTTTTGTTGTAGATTTTGCTGCTTTTTTTTGAGACAAAGTCAGGAGAGGATTGAGCAGAAGGGCTTGTATAACAACTTCCTTTATATTTCCCACTCCTTTTGAAGCCACTCCTAACTTTGGGTTAAAAAGACGCAGCAAAATCTGCAACAAAAAAAAGCTGTCACCACAGCGTTTTACACTCACTGCAAAGTGTATGGGATTCTAGCGAATCCACCCACACATTGTGGAAAAATATGCGCAGCAGACATACTACTATTTTCAATACCGTCGAAATTTTTGAAATCACAGCATGTCAATTATACCTACTGAAACTCCGGTGGTTTCCCTATAGGTATAATGGAAGCAGAAAGTCTGCACAGGAAACCTGTGAAAAGCGCTGCAGCCTGCTATGTGGGGCCTTAGCCTTAGATAGACTTTTTTCCGATTAAAGTAAATTTTGCAAAGTATAGAACAACCAGTGTACAACTGAAGCATTGTAGATTGTCAAAACATCAGCTAATGTAGGCACAAGATTTTGATAAATAATTAAATTTTTTTTTTTTTTTTTTTTTAATACAAAAGATTTTTTTTTCTTGCCATTGAAAAGGGATTTAATGTACCAAAAAGGCCAGTTATGATTGGTGGGGTTCCCCTGCATCAATCACCTGTTCTCGGCACAGTGTACAGAGCTTGAAACTGACAAATTGTCACATTGTGCTCAGATTCTCTCTCAAATTAATTACTTATCTGAATATCAAAAAAAATTTTTTAACCACTTCCCGACATATGTATGTCAATGTCAGGAGGTGGGCTTGAGTCCGCCATACACAGCGGGTGTGAGTTGTCTTATACAGCAGGTGCCTGCCACTAACAGCAGCAAACTGTGACAGCACCAGTCATGGATGTTAACCACTTAGATGCTGCAGTCTAAGCTGTTTAGGTGCCTAGGCACTGCCATATTACAAAGAACTGCCACCCCCAGATCGTCATAAGGGGGTGGCAATCCGTTATCATGACAGCCGAGAACCTATCAAAGCCTCCTGGGTTTCTCATTATGGAGCTTGTAATATACTCTGCTAGAGGTAGGGTGTAATATATGTACAGTAAATGTACATGATACTGCAATACAGAAGTATTGTAGTTTATTGTACAAATCCTCGATTAAACCAGAACTTATTTTCCTCGTTATGCACCAGCACGGATCACAGGATCATAATGGCAGAAATATTCCTCCCTTGGATATTTTTCGGGGTACCAGGTGGGGATATCCACTGTCCATCCTCCTTTTTAATTTGTCTCTAAATTCCCTACACCACCATCTCACTACTGATACCTATTTCACCGTTATCTGCATGGATAGGGAACTCCATGTTGCAGCATATGCAGACAATTTACTACTAATGGTATTTGATCCCAAACATGCCTAGAGACCACTGCTTGACCACCTAGCCCATCTTGGTAGATTGTCAGGTTATACACTGAATCTGGGCAAAATAGAGGTGCTCTTATTACAGGGTCTAAGCAACTCTCTGTGGGCATTTAGTTTTCCATTCACATGGTGTACTACATTGTTACCCTATCTAGGGGTATCAATTACCATGGATCTCGCTAAACTACATCAGATAAACGTCAGCCCATATAGAACTTCTCAGGAGGCCACGCTTAACAGGTGGAAATCCCACACCCTGTCCTTTTAAGGGAGCTAGTTTATTGAAAATGTGTGAATTTCACAAACTCTTACCACTTACAATTGCCAACCCCTGTAATAGTACGGCAGTTGTCGGGTATTTAAATATGGCAGCTTCTCAGGAGCTGAGCGACCACCATAACCTCCCCCCCTGCTGTCTCGGTCATAGTTGACCAATGTACCATTTACCTGGTGGAACATGGGCACCGCCATTTTGAGGTGGATTACAAGCTCCCCAGAACAAAATCCTATTGAAGGCTCCTATGCTTTTCTGACATAGATTTCTATTACAGGCTGCTGCATGCAGCCTGTAATAGATGTATTGCGATTTTACAATGCATTGCATTGATTAGACTTCCTGGCGTAAAAAAAAAAAAAAAAAAAAAGACCTGGGGTTAACACTTAAAAAAAACAAACTGAAAACAACTGTATAAATTTGATATCATCATCTTGTACCGACTCATAAAATATAGATGACGTCAAAAATTAAATATGGAAAAATGCCTGTGGCAGGAGGGGCGTCAAATATAATTTGGCAGCACTTCTACGGGTGGTCAGGGATTGGTTCTATGGCACTTCTGTTTATGCCCATACATCCCTGAAACAATTTTTATGTCTCGACGTATGTCTCTCAAATTTATTACATCAATGATCTGAACAACTGCCCTCCCAGGCAAGAACAAAGCCTTTGCTTCTTGCTATCTCAATGGCCTTGAACAAAATAGTTTGTTAGGAATCTTCAGTACCAGGATGGATAGGCCCATTGTGTGTTCGGAGAGCGACTGAGGGCGGATCTCTGTACAGTGAGGGACATTCTTCTCCCTTCGGAGAAGCACCCCTTAACAATCCCAGAACTTCCCAGAAGTTTAATTCCCATCTGTGACCATATCATTTTCCCTTTATTTTCAAGTCACACATTAGCTTCACCATGCCAATCCAGAGAATACAGGTAACATGTCCTTTTGGCTGCACAGTTAACGCCTTAAAAATGCCTGTAAGAAATTCACGCAAATGCAATTTTTCTCTAATTCCACCTCATTCTGAATTTTTTTTCCAGCTTCCCAGTATATCATACAGAATATTAAATTGTAGCATTACAAAAGTACAATTTCTCTAATGAATCTCTAATAAGGCTCTGTGAACGGAAAGTTATGGCTTTTAGAAGGCAGGGAATAAAAATGGAAAATCGAAGAATGGTTTCAGCTGGAAGGGGATAATCAGATCCACAATTCAGTGACCAACATGTACTGCAGTCACTGTAAGATGGTATATAGCACTCAAACACCACTATATAATGCTTAAATAACTTTTTTTCATTTAAATTTCTTTTATTAAAAAAAAAAAAAAAAAAACCTCTGTTTAGAAGTGTCAATATTAGAGATGTGAATTCTAACTCAACCACAAATCTGTGGATATGAACTCGCATCATCATATAGATTAATGATGCTGTAAAGTTCAGGTCAGTGTTGCCACGTTGGCCCAGGATGTGTATCTGTAATTTATTAATAGAAAGCACTGATGCAAACAATACTAAAACTTAACATTTAAAATATATAGGTCCCTAAATCTGAATCAACCATCATAAACATGCCACTCTATAGAGTATCATGTTATAGCAGGTACATATAAAATCACCACCATAGAAAGTTGTATATTATGTCAGCTATATAAATAAATAATGAAACGATTTTACCAATATCTGAAGACGGGAGTAAACCAACAGGTGAGGGTGCATCACAGGAGGAAGAACCACAATCCCTAGTCCTCCCCCTAAAACACTCTCCCTTACACCCCAAATGACTCCCGCCTTAACAAGGGTAGTACCAAACTGACCCTAAAAGGTGACCCTAATTATCCCTAGTCCCTACGTGTTTCCTAGTACAGTAGCGCACCAATCATCAGGGGACTTTCTAGACTATTCATAGACTCCAATATTCTTGTTCAAAGAAAATGTATAAATGCTGCCTACAGTGGTAAATCAAAACAAATCAAATAAAACCCCGCAATGGAGGAAGAGAGCTATCTGACTCCATGTATGACAATGGTAGCAAAATCCCTACATCTTAGGGCATGTTATATAGCAAAGGGCTCCACCCCCTAACTCAGGTGGGCCCAAACTCACATGGATGATGTTCAAGATTGGCGCCAAAACCGGCGCACAATGATAACGTCACTTGCGGGACCACGTCATCTCTATTATACTGAAATTGATACATCCATTTCATCGCTGTGCGCATGCGTGAATTAAAAATATCGTGCATGCGCACATTCTACCAGTCTCGGACCAATCATAATACACTAAAAACGAGCATGCGCAATGAGGTGAACTTATAGCCACACCCCTGATATGCGCGTCGGCCAGGAGGATTGTTCAATTACCTTCTCCTCACACTGGCACGTACCTAAATCCAAAGACGCTTCCTACAGTCACCCGGCAACAAACTGGTTGCTAGGTAACAGAACGCTTAAGGATACTGCACCTGGAGAGGCCTGATCAGCCTGCCATCCAGATCAGTAAGCTCCAGAACATTAAAAGCTCGACTTTATCAGAAAAATAACAGCCGCGAATAATATACAATAGGCATTCTCTGAGGTTCAAAGAACCTAACAAGCAGAATGAGAAAACATATACATCGGGACAAAATATACCACTAAGTTCAAAATCACAAAACTGACAAAATACCGAGACCGGTAGAATGTGCACATGCGCGATATTTTCAATTCGCGCATGCGCACAGTGATGAAATGGATTGTGGTTCTTCCTCCTGTGATGCGCCCTCACCTGTTGGTTTACTCCTGTCTTCAGATATTGGTAAGATCGTTTCATTATTTATTTATATAGCTGCCATAATATACAACTTTCTATGGTGGTGATTTTATATGTACCTATATATGGACCTATATATTTTAAATTATTAAATGTTAAGTTTTAATATTGTTTGCATCAGTGCTTTCTATTCATGATTAATTATCTGCTGCAATTGGTGTATTGCTTTGCCTAATGATATAGCATTCTACACTTCTGCTCCTTATTTGCTTTTTGTGGTATCCGTAATATAACTTACTGTATACGTGGAGTCATTTTGCACATATACTGTATACGAGTCTTTACATACAGCCAGGAGTTGTATCTAATGACAAGTATTCAATGCAGTATCGATTTTGACATACAATGTATTCAAGATGGTCTCAGACATCAAGACGCCCAACTTTCACTTTGATATGATGAAATTAACAATCTTAAAGTGGTTGTCTTGTTAAGATAGCAAGCTAAGCTATATAGGCATACTAGAGAGACTGCCCCCATTCAGAATTCCTCTATTAGCCACAGCAAAGGGACATCCACAAATAGAAGCTGTCACACTGTATTATATGGTTGATCATCCAGCTACTTCATGGAAAATGTGTGGCAACCTGCACTTGGTCAAGAGCGGTTTGAAGCCAGACCTGCAATGATCAGCTGATTCACCAGTCCAGCTTCTATTTTAATGGAGTCATTTGAAGTAAATACAGTGCTGGCCAAAAGTATAGGCACCCCTGCAATTCTGTCAGATAATACTCAATTTCTTCCAGAAAATGATTGCAATCACAAATGCTTTGGTAATAATATCTTCATTTATTTTGCTTCCAATGAAAAAACACAAAAGAGAATGAAAAAAAGTGTCAAATCATTGATCATTTTACACAAAACTCCAAAAATGGGCCGGACAAAAGTATTGGCACCCTCAGCTTAATACTTGGTAGCACAACCTTTAGACAAAATAACTGCGAACAACCGCTTCCGGTAACCATCAATGAGTTTCTTACAATGCTCTTGCTGGAATTTGAGACCATTCTTCTTTGGCAAATTTCTCCAGGTCCCTGAGATTTGAAGGGTGCCTTCTCCAAACTGCCATTTTGAGATCTCTCCACAGGTGTTCTATGGGATTCAGGTCTGGACTCATTGCTGGCCACTTTAGAAGTCTAAAGTGCTTTTTGAAGTGTGTTTTGGGTCATTGTCCTGCTGGAAGACCCATGACCTCTGAGGGAGACCCAGCTTTCTCACACTGGGCCCTACATTATGCTGCAAAATTTGTTGGTAGTCTTCAGACTTCATAATGCCATGCACACGGTCAAGCAGTCCAGTGCCAGAGGCAGCAAAGCAACCCCAAAACATCAGGGAACCTCCGCCATGTTTGACTGTAGGGACCGTGTTCTTTTCTTTGAAGGCCTCTTTTTTTTTTCCTGTAAATTCTATGTTGATGCCTTTTCCCAAAAAGCTCTACTTTTGTCTCATCTGACCAGAGAACATTCTTCCAAAAAGTTTTTGGCTTTCTCAGGTAAGTTTTGGCAAACTCCAGCCTGGCTTTTTTATGTCTCTGGGTCAGAAGTGGGGTCTTCCTGGGTATCCTACCATAGAGTCCCTTTTCATTCAGACGCCGACGGATAGTACGGGTTGACACTGTTGTACCCTCGGATTGCAGGGCAGCTAGAACTTGTTTGGATGTTAGTCGAGGTTCTTTAGCCACCATCCGCACAATCTTTCGTTGAAATCTCTCGTCAATTTTTCTTTTCCATCCACATCTAGGGAGGTTAGCCACAGTGCCATGGGCTTTAAACTTCTTGATGACACTGCGCACGGTAGACACAGGAATTAACAGGTGCTGTTAATTACACAAATTAGAGAAGAATCACATGATTTTGCAAAGGGTGCCAATACTTTTGTCCACCCCCTTTTTTATGTTTGGTGTGGAATTATATCCAATTTGGCTTTTTGACAATTCTTTTTGTGGTTTTCCATTGACGACAAATTAAATGAAGATATTATTACCAAAGCATTTGTGATTGCAATCATTTTCTGGAAGAAACTGAGTATTATCTGACAGAATTGCAGCGGTGCCATTACTTTTGGCCAGCACTGTATAAAGTATAGTAATATACTACGTAGTTGAACTATTCTCGTTCTCACTTTTTCCCCTCAGTTTGTAAAATCACTGGAGCCCATTCACAAAAATAATGTCACCGCTTGGAAACCACTACTACATACAGTATGCAATTACCTTCTCTAAAAGAACAAGTGGCTATCATTTTACATGATTTACAGATGGAGAGGTGGAAATTTGCATACAGAAGCAGAAATAACTTCAGTCACCATTTCAAAACATATGTAAGTGCCAGCTGTCTGGAATATGCCATATTGTAGATTGTGCAATTGCTACAGATTACATGCCTTCATCTCAAGATTACACACATCACATGGTGTTAGTGGGATGCTGCTACGTGAGAAGAAGCAATGCCATTGTACACAGTATACGACATGAGACAGCATAAAGATCATTCATGTTTATAGTGTTATAACAGACAGGTGAATTTAGGGCCTTATCAGAAAATATACCGCCATATAACAAGCTATGGGCAACATCAGTCTTATTTTTACTATAATGTAATACAATGGCAAATGTTGAAGACACCCTCTATGGACTTCTGCCCTTTATGTACACAGTACTTACAAGAATGTCACTGTATGGACACATGAGTTTTCAATGACTTATGTTGTCTTCTCAGATAGGATAACACAGTGCAGAAAGTCAAGTTAAACAGTGTTACATCTGTATGTGTAAACAAATATTCAGTAGAGTTGCCCAAAACTTAAGGGCAGTTAAATTTCAATTTGCGACATGCCTGTTACAATGAGACCCTTTCATTGACTGAAGGATGGCATTTTACTAAAGCCAGATAACCCCTTTAATGAAATGGCGCTGACTTAATGCAACTTTTGATTTTCTGGCAGCATGTGTGTCAGTAATAAATTTTGTAATATACCTTTATTAAAAGGGATTGTGTGGGATAAAATAAAAAAAATTAACCCTAAACTAAACCCCCTCCCCCCGCCTAACTTCTAATTTGCTTACTATAAAAAAAATAAAAAAAGTCTATAAATTACAGAGATTGCCAGGGCGGCACACATTCTGATATTCCAGTGATGTTCCGTTTCCGGAAACAGAACGTCACCAATACTCTCCCATCATACTTTCCTGTATTCATTCTTCTGCGAACGAAACGCCACTTCCTTCTTCTCTGCCTGCGCAGTAGAGCCTATTGCGCAATCACCTGAAGACGAAGAGAAGAAGCCTGGTTGGCTCTATTGCGCAGGCACCGCAGAAGTCCACAGAAGAAGGAACCGGTGGGACAGAAGATAGTGATCTCCAGGACACAGAAGACAGCCAAGTATGATGGGATGAGATGAAGTGGGCTGAGTTAGTTAGGTAGGTAGGGCTAGTAGTCCATGGGCAAGCTAGGGAAACAGGGAGGGGGTGTGAGAGATGGAGGGGAAGGGAGAGCTAAGACAGCAGGAAGCTAGCTACTCATGTAAACAAATGCTGAAGATGTCAGGAGTTCCCTGCCAGGGAAATCACTCAAAACACTGCTAAAGGTATTTGGTGCACTTATTAACCCATTAATAGCACCAAAATACATTGTTTAAAGAAAAGTGTTTTTGCCCGGAAAACTGCTTTAATAAATTTTGGCTCCTTTCTGTGAAATCCTGCATTTCCTGATTCTTTCCCTTGCTTCTCTATTGAGAGCTGTACGCTGCATCTCATAGTGTATGTATAATTTGTTAATGACACAAATGGTGCCAGAAAAGTCAAACGTGGTCTATGCTTTAAAGCTTTATCTATAAATTGTTTTTCTTCTAGATGTGCAATACGCACTCTACTTTTTATTTCCCTATATAGGTTCTGTCTGCAAATGCATCGTATTCACAAGGCAACTGTACATAAAGATCCATATAAAAAACTGGACACTGCTGCTGGGCCCCCAGTGGGGTATATTAGGCTCTGCCATCAGATCCCATCCATCTTTGCTTTTTTCTGGTTCTCAGTTTCAGAAGGGAGTGGCAACACAGACTCCTCCCTGCCTCTTGCTATAATTTTATTTTGCATATACCATCCTTTGCTGGTTATCATTAATTCCCTTTAATGGTGCACATACCAGTGGAATTTTCAAGAAATTGGAATATTGAATGGTTTTGTGTTGTTTAAATCTTTCTTATTACTATAGACAAGAAAGCAGATTAGACTCTGGAGCCCGGTGTCAGAAGAAGAAATGAGACACAAAATGGTAGATGTCTTTTGCAGAAAATGGTGTACCTGCATTATTAGGGTACAGAAAATAGATCAAAAATGTTTTCGGATATTTAACCCTCAGCCCATAGTAACAATACTTAATGGAGTTTTCCGACAAATGCATGTTATCACCTATCCACAGAATAGGGGATAACTTGCAGATCAGTGGGGGCCTGACTGATCAGATTCCCACTGATTGAAATACATGGAGTGGTACATGTTGCCCGACCACCACTTCATTCAGAACAAGGGACAAAGGTCCCCGTTCTGCTGATCAGTGTGAGTCTGCCTTTGTGGGAAAAATCCTTAAGGCTAAGGCCCGCATAGGGCTTCTGTGGACTTTCGGCTTCTATTATACTTATACAGAAACCGCCAGCCTTTCTGTAGGTATAACTGACATGTTGCGATTTTCAAAAATGCTTGCGTTTTTCAAATCACCACTTTTCCGCAGATTTTTATTCTGCAATGTGTGATAGGATTAACCAGAATCCCATCCACTCTGCAAGTAATGTCAAGCACAGTTTTTTGCCACTGCATTATTGCAACGTGGGCACCCAGCCTTAATGGGATTTTCTGGGCTAAAAATATTGATGTTTGTCCTAAGGATAAGAGTTCACTGGACAGAATCATTAGTCTTAAACGCAGAATAAAATAGAACCTAACTTATTATATAAAGCCGATAAAATAGAAACAAAAATAGCGAATATGTCGTATTTTGTGCTCAAATGAACATGTCAAAAATCAATAAAAAAATTATGGTAAAAACCAGAGGAACACTGGTTCATACAATAATGACATTGACCCAGATACCCATATGGTACATAGCGGACAACCAGAGAATCAGCCCAATATAAAGCTACCCAGCTAGCGCTATCCCTATGAGGCCCCCCAGGCATATAGCTCAGGTACGAGGTCTCCTGATTGATGCCTACCTGATAGAGCTGGAAGCTAGGCTGTGGCCCTAATTAGATGCAAAACACCTACACTACCATTCAAAAGTTTGGGGGTCACCCAGACAATTTTATGTTTTCCATGAAAACTCATACTTTTATTTATCAAATGAGTTGCAAAATGAATAGAAAATATAGTCAAGACATTGACAAGGTTAGAAATTATGATTTTTATTTGAAATAACGATTTTGCTTTCGTCAAAGAATGCTCCATTTGCAGCAATTACAGCATTGCAGACCTTTGGCATTCTAGCTGGTAATTTGCTGAGGTAATCTGGAGAAATTTCACCCCATGCTTCCAGAAGCCCCTCCCACAAGTTGGATTGGCTTGATGGGCACTTTTTGCGTACCATACGGTCAAGCTGCTCCCACAACAGCTCAATGGGGTTGAGATCTGGTGACTGCTCTGGCCACTCCATTACAGATAGAATACCAGCTGCCTGCTTCTTCCCTAAATAGTTCTTGTATAATTTGGAGGTGTGCTTTGGGTCATTGTCCTGTTGTAGGATGAAATTGGCTCCAATCAAGCGCTGTCCACAGGGTATGGCATGGCGTTGCAAAATGGAGTGATAGCCTTCCTTATGCAAAATCCCTTTTACCTTGTATAAATCTCCCACTTTACCAGCACCAAAGCAACCCCAGACCATCACATTACCTCCACCATGCTTGACAGATGGCGTCAGGCACTCTTCCAGCATCTTTTCAGTTGTTCTGCGTCTCACAAATGTTCTTCTGTGTGATCCAAACACCTCAAACTTCGATTCGTCTGTCCATAACACTTTTTTCCAATCTTCCTCTGTCCAGTGTCTGTGTTCTTTTGCCCATATTAATCTTTTCCTTTTATTAGCCAGTCTCAGATATGGCTTTTTCTTGGCCACTCTGCCCTGAAGGCCAGCATCCCTGAGTCGCCTCTTCACTGTAGACGTTGACACTGGCATTTTGCGAGTACTATTTAATGAAGCTGGTAGTTGAGGACCTGTGAGGCGTCAATTTCTCAAAGTAGAGACTCTAATGCACTTGTCTTGTTGCTCAGTTGTGCAGCGGGGCCTCCCAATTCTCTTTCTATTTTGGTTAGAGCCTGTTTGTGCTGTCCGCTGAAGGGAGTAGGAAATCTTCAGTTTCTTGGCAATTTCTCGCATTAAATAGCCTTCATTTCTAAGAACAAGAATAGACTGTCGAGTTTCATATGAAAGTGACCAGCAAAACTGTTTTCAGCTGTGCTAATATACGTGCACAAGGGTTTTCAAGGGTTTTGTAAACATCCATTAGCCTTCTTACACAGTTAGCAAACACAATGTACCATTAGAACACTAGAATAGTCATTTACCACATTAACAATGTATAGAGTGTATTTCTGATTCATTTAATGTTATCTTCATTCAAAAAAACTGTGCTTTTCTTTCAAAAATAAGGAAATTTCTAAGTGACCCTAAACTTTTGAATGGTAGTGTATGTTAGAGATAGCATCAACAAACACAATTTAAAAGTGTGTCTGCATTAATAATAGTGGCATGCCAGACTGAGCAGTGGCAAAGACTTGTAAAGGCGAAGAACCACCCCTTTCCCCTCCCCCCCCAGGAAGAGGAACCAATCAGGGTTTACCACGTCAGCCGGGATGCCCCAAGACGCAAATCCTAAGGATAAGTTGTCAGTATCAGATTGGTGGAGGTCTCAGCAGCTGATACACAAAGAATGAAGCAGATGGTTTTGCTCTCAGTGTAGTGATCAGAACAGGTACTATAGATCAGTTCCCATTTACTTTAATAGGAGCTAGGCTGCAGTGACTCTCCACTACTCGGAGAACAGAACTGTCTGCTTCCTGCTTCATTCTCTGTATCAACGGCTTAGAACAGCTGATCAGTAGGAACCAGGCCATTCTTACAATATTTTTAGCCTGGAAAACCCCTTCAATAACAAAAAAAAACAAAAAAAACAATGTATACAAATGGAAAAGATCAGACAAACGTTCACATTAGACAGACTGGCATGGATATATAAATTCATTATCCATCATATAATGTGCAATTGCAAAATGTTACAGAGGTAAAGTGTTAGAGAGGGAGAAGGTAGAAAGTAGGTTACAGAGGTAGAAAGATAGTGTACACTGGTAGTCAAGAAAGATATAAAAAAATGAAAAAGAGAAACCAACAACATATTCTAGCCTACCCTTTGAGATTTGTCTGTGGCACTTTGATCCTCTAGATCAGGGGTGTCAAACTCATTTTCTCCGGGGGCCACTTCAGCCTCACGGCGTACCTTGAAGGGCCAAGATTATTTTACACATGTATAAAAGTAACTTCTCCTTAACAGATAAGCGAGCTATTAAGCAGTAGTTACATTTGTACATTACTACTGTTACAATCAGCCCTTTGAGGTCAACCAGGAAGAACATAATGTATTGTTAAAACCTAAGACATTGGCATGTTACATACTATTCTCATTATTTTCTGAATATATCAAAAATTAAGCACTATACAAATACTGTTTACCCCTGCAAACAGTATTATGCTCTATAGTTGCCTCTGCACACGGTATTATGCCCCACAGCGGCCCCTGCACACGGTATTATGCTCCATAGTTGCCCCTGCACACGGTATTATGCTCCATAGTTGCCCCTGCACACGGTATTATGCTCAATAGTTGCCTCTGCACACGGTATTATGCTCCATAGTGGCCCCTGCACACGTTATTATGCTCCATAGTGGCCCCTGCAATCGGTATTATGCCCCATAGTGGCCCCTGCAAATGGTATTATGCCCCATAGTGGCCCCTGCAAATGGTATTATAGTCCATAGTGGCCCCTGCACATGGTATTATGCCCCATAGTGCCCCCCCCCACCCATGAACTATTATTATACTCTGGGGTCTTTTCAGACCCCAGAGTATAATGATCGGAGACCCAGGTGGTGACAAACATAAAACCCAGTGTTACTTACCTGGGCCCCGGTGCGCTCCCTGCGTTCGGCCTTCTTCAATGTCGCTCAGACCGGCGTCGCGAGATAATGACATCGGCCTGGCTCATGTGACGCCTGGGACGTCACCAAAGAAGGCCGAAGCCAGCTGGGAGCAGCATCGGATCGCCGGAGAGGTGAGTAACCCTGGTTTTTATGTTTATCACCTCCCCGGGGTCTCCGATTATTATACTCCAGGGTCTGAAAAGCCCCCGGAGTATAATAATAGTAGTATTTGATGGCGTTCGCGGGCCGCGGCCTCACTTAACATCCCCGCTCCTGCACACAGCCACTTCTGCGTCCCATAGCAGAAGGGGAAGCGGGGGCGGCCACAACCAGCAGCGGGGATCGGTAAGTAAATAGGCCGTTACGTGCCGGGGATACTCCAGCAGGCAACGGCCTATTTATATATATATATATATATATATATATATATATATAAAACTTATCTTCACCTACCTCTGATGCAGCCGCCTCCTCTTCTTGTTTGCGTGTCAGCGTAGGAGGCGCGATGACGTCATTGTATCGCCGCCTGCGATGACATGCAGAGGTCTTGTAAACCAGGACAGGTATCGCGCAGCTTTGTTGTTTTTTTTTTTTTAAGCAGCCTGTCCTGGGCTGGTTTACATTACATAATGTACATAGACAATAAAAAATGCCGCGGCCCTGCGGGCCAGATAAGTGCCAGGCCGGATAACAGAAGGCAGTGGGCCGGACTCGGCCCGCGGGCCTTGTGTTTGACACCTGTGCTCTAGATCACCATTTCCCACTGAAACGGAAGGCACAATAATCAAACAAATCTTCAGACTCTAGTCTTTGTTTAGTAAGTGACACCAATACCTGCCAATGTACGCCATAATCACCAGCTAGATATGAAAACATGTACAGTGGGTGCGGAAAGTATTCAGACCCCTTTAAATTTTTTACTCTTTGTTTCCTTACAGCCATTTGCTAAAAGCAAAAAAGTTCATTTTATTTCTCATTAATGTACATTCAGCACCCCATCTTGACAGGAAGAAAAAAAAAACTGAAATGTAGATATTTTTGCAAATTTATTAAAAAAGAAAAACTGAAATATCACATGGTCATAAGTATTCAGACCCTTTGCTCTGTATTGAGTAGAAGCACCCTTTAGAGCTAATACAGCCATGAGTCTTCTTGGGAATGATGCAGCAAGTTTTTCACATCTGGATTTGGGGATCCTCTGCCATTCTTCCTTGCAGATCCTCTCCAGTTCCGTCAGGTTGGATGGTGAACGTTGGTGGACAGTCATTTTCAGGTCTCTCCAGAGATGCTCAATTGGGTTGAGGTCAGGGCTCTGGCTGGGCCAGTCAAGAATGGTCACAGAGTTGTTCTGAAGCCACTCCTTTGTTATTTTAGCTGTGTGCTTAGGGTCATGGTCTTGGTGGAAGGTGAATCTTTGGCCCAGTTTGAGGTCCAGAGCACTCTGGAAGAGGTTTTCTTCCAGGATATCTCTGTACTTGGTCACATTCATCTTTCCTTCAATTGCAACCAGTCGTCCTGTCCCTGCAGCTGAAAAACATCCCCATAGCATGATGCTGCCACCACCATGTTTCACTGTTGGGACTGGATTGGGCAGGTGATGAGCAGTGCCTGGTTTTCTCCACACATACCGCTTAGCATTAACGCTAAAAAGTTCAATCTTCGTCTCATCAGACCAGTGAATCTTATTTCTCGTAGTCTGGGAGTTCTTCATGTGTTTTTTGGCAAACTCTATGCGGGCTTTCATAGGTCTTGCACTGAGAAGAGGCTTCCTTCGGGCCATTCTGCCATAAAGCCCCGACTGGTGGAGGGCTACAGTGATAGTTGACTTTGTGGAAATTTCTCCCATCTCCTTACTGCATCTCTGGAGCTCAGCCACAGTGATCTTTGGGTGGTTCTTTACTTCTCTCACCAAGGCTCTTCTCCCACGATTGCTCAGTTTGGCTGGACGGCCAGGTCTAGGAAGTGTTCTGGTCGTCCCAAACTTCTTCCATTTAAGGATTATGGAGGCCACTGTGCTCTTAGGAACCTTGAGTGCTGCAGAAATTCTTTTGTAACCTTGGCCAGATCTGTGCCTTTCCACAATTTCTGTCTCTGAGCTCCTTGGGCAGTTCCTTTGACCTCATGATTCTCATTTGCTCTGACAAGTGCAGTGAGGTCTTACAGTCATATGAAAAAGTTTGGGCACCCCTATTAATCTTAATCATTTTTAGTTCTAAATATTTGAGTGTTTGCAACAGCCATTTCAATTTGATATATCTAATAACTGATGGACACAGTAATATTTCAAGATTGAAATGAGGTTTATTGTACTAACAGAAAATGTGCAATATGCATTAAACCAAAATTTGACCGGTGCAAAAATTTGGGTACCCTTATCATTTTATTGATTTGAATACTCCTAACTACTTTTTACTGACTTACTGAAGCACAAAATTGGTTTTGTAACCTCGCTGAGCTTTGAACTTCATAGCCAGGTGTATCCAATCATGAGAAAAGGTATTTAAGGTGGCCAATTGCAAGTTGTTCTCCTATTTGAATCTCCTCTGAAGAGTGGCATCATGGGCTCCTCAAAACAACTCTCAAATGATCTGAAAACAAAGATTGTTCAACATAGTTGTTCAGGGGAAGGATACAAAAAGTTGTCTCAGAGATTTAACCTGTCAGTTTCCACTGTGAGGAACATAGTAAGGAAATGGAAGACCACAGGGACAGTTCTTGTTAAGCCCAGAAGTGGCAGGCCAAGAAAAATATCAGAAAGGCAGAGAAGAAGAATGGTGAGAACAGTCAAGGACAATCCACAGACCACCTCCAAAGAGCTGCAGCATCATCTTGCTGCAGATGGTGTCACTGTGCATCGGTCAATACAGCACACTTTGCACAAGGAGAAGATGTATGGGAGAGTGATGCGAAAGAAGCCGTTTCTGAAAGTACGTCACAAACAGAGTCGCCTGAGGTATGCAAAAGCACATTTGGACAAGCCAGCTTCATTTTGGAAGAAGGTCCTGTGGACTGATGAAACAAAGATTGAGTTGTTTGGTCATACTAAAAGGCGTTATGCATGGCGTCCAAAAAACACAGCATTCCAAGAAAAACACTTGCTACCCACTGTAAAATTTGGTGGAGGTTCCATCATGCTTTGGGGCTGTGTGGCCAATGCCGGCACCGGGAATCTTGTTAAAGTTGAGGGTCGCATGGATTCAACTCAGTATCAGCAGATTCTTGAGAATAATGTACAAGAATCAGTGACGAATTTGAAGTTACGCCGGGGATAGATATTTCAGCAAGACAATGATCCAAAACACAGCTCCAAATCTACTCAGGCATTCATGCAGAGGAACAATTACAATGTTCTGGAATGGCCATCCCAGTCCCCAGACCTGAATATCATTGAACATCTGTGGGATAATTTGAAGCGGGCTGTCCATGCTCGGCGACCATCAAACTTAACTGAACTGGAATTGTTTTGTAAAGAGGAATGGTCAAAAATACCTTCTTCCAGGATCCAGGAACTGATTAAAAGCTACAGGAAGCGACTAGAGGCTGTTATTTTTGCAAAAGGACGATCTACTAAATATTAATGTCACTTTTCTGTTGAGGTGCCCATACTTTTGCTCCGGTCAAATTTTGGTTTAATGCATATTGCACATTTTCTGTTAGTACAATAAACCTCATTTCAATCCTGAAATATTACTGTGTCCATCAGTTATTAGATATATCAAATTGAAATGGCTGTTGCAAACACCCAAATATTTAGAATTAAAAATGATTAAGATTAATAGGGGTGCCCAAACTTTTTCATATGACTGTATATAGACAGGTGTGTGCCTTTCCTAATCAAGTCCAATCAGTTTAATTAAACACAGCTGGATTCCAATGAAGGAGTAGAACCATCTCAAGGAGGATCATAAGGAAATGGACAGTATGTGAGTTAAATATGAGTGTCACAGCAAAGGGTCTGAATACTTATGACCATGTAATATTTCAGTTTTTCTTTTTTAATAAATTTGCAATAATATCTACATTTCTGTTTTTTTCTTCTATCAAGATGGGGTGCTGATTGTACATTAATGAGAAATAAAATGAACTTTTTTGCTTTTAGCAAATGGCTGCAATGAAACAGAGTGAAAAATTTAAAAGGGGTCTGAATACTTTCCGTACCCACTGTATTCCTAATAACCCAAGTATAATTTCAATGTCCTTTACAATGCAATGTTTCCTTGCTGCAAGAATGTGATAAAGCCAAAAGCTAAATGTACTGGTTTCCACTAATTTATTATTATAAATTATTCATGTGGCCTCTGGTTACTGTCGTGTACACAACAGCCATAACAACAATCAGTTCACACTTTACATAATAGCTAATATGTTTTCATGAGATTTTAAGATAATTCTTTAAACCTCAGCTAGAAAACCATATACAAGTATCTGATAAAAATTTAAACACTGCTGGTCAAAAGTATTGGGAAAAAATGAAGCCAATACTTACAGCTCTCTTATTCCTGCTGTTGCTAGCCAGTACAGTCTATTCAAGACAATGCACATCACATTGTCCAGCATATCAACACAAGTTGCAATCTAAATAAAGTAACAGGAACTATTTAAGTCAAACAAGACAACCTAAATGGATGGTCTGAAAGCAGATACACTATATGCTTTAATATACTCTGCCAAATCAGGTGGCTCAAGCAGTAGCTTATCTCAGGACAGCAATGACACAAATCACATCCGGCTGAAGCTCAGAATCTATGTTATTGCTAAAAATGGTGAAGGCAAAGCCACAGGCCAATGCATTAAATGAAATGTTATGCCTACATAACTCAAACATACTCACTTCTTCTCACTGTAGAAATCCTCTATCCTTGTTCCTCCAGCAATTCTTGAGTTCTCATCTACAGGTCTCTATATAAACAATACCACTAGGTGGCCCTGTGTAGTAAATTATTTTTCATCGCTCAGATTTTTATGGTTAAGAGATAAAATAAGATAATCCTTTAATAGTCCCACCATGGGGAAATTCAGTTTGTTACAGCAGCATAGATAATACAAACACAAAAAAACAATATATACAGAAACGCCAAGGTAGAGGCATTACAGTGACAGTAGGTACAGATAGAAAGGTACAGGTAAAAAAGTAGTAGAAGGGATATCACAACTTAAAGATCTTTAAGTTCTCTGTATGGAATGATCTCCGCATAGGTCGGTATTGGTTGTACAGCCTAACCACAGCGGGGAGGAAAGACTTCTGATAGCGCTCACATTTAGGTTGAAGCAGTCGGTCACTGACAGTACTGCCCAGCGCTATCACAGTCTCATGCATGGGATGGGACGTATTCTCCCGCATGTAGCTCACCACAGACAGTATCCTTGTCGCCCACCACCTGCACTGGGTCCAGTGGACTCCCAAGGACAGAACTGGTCCTTCTAATCAGCTTGTTGAGTCTATTCCTATCCCTGGTAGATATGCTACTACCTCAGCAGGCCACTCCCAAGAAGATGGCTGATGCCACTACTGAGTTGAAAAAGGTCCTAAGAAGTGCCCCCTGGACTCCAAAGGCTCTCAGACTCCTAAGCAGGTAGAGCCTGCTGTGGCCCTTACAGTACATCCAGGTGATCTGCCCAGTCCAGCTTATTATTGAGGAGCACCCCTAGGTACTTATAGGTGTTGACAGTCTCAATGCCCATACCCTGGATGTCCACTGGTTTAGGAGGGTATATGTACTTACGAAAGTCCATACCATCTCCTTGGTCTTCCCAGCATTAATCCTAAGGTGCTTCCACTGGTACCAGTCCACAAAGTCCCAGTTGAGCTCCCTGGTAGCTATCTGTAGGCTTTGCAATCAGGGGTGGATTGGGACCTGAAAGCAACCCCGGAAAATTTTATTTAAAAAGGGACCCATATTATAGGCAGGCTCAGTGCAAGTAGGCAAAGTCAATACAAGTAGGCAGGGCCAATACAAGTAGCTCCTCCATGTAAAGCAGTCCTGTGTAAAGTAATTTTACACAGGACTACTTCACATTGATGGAGAGGCAGCAGTCCTATGGAAGTTGCCATGTCAGACTGCATCCATAACTTGCACAGGACTGCTGCCTCTAACTCCATGTAATGCAGATATTTCTGTTACACAGGGCTGCCTGCTTTATAAGTAATGGCAGGAGTCCTATGTAAGTAAAGTTACTTACATAGGGCTAATTTATATATAATCTTCCATATGTATTGAATGGATTTTAAAGATAAAATATGGCAAACTGATCAAGGGCACAGCAAGAATCACATGGTATATGACATTTAGTATTGTATTGTATTGTATTGTAATTGTTGACTGATCCTCTTTAAGCTGGGTTCACACAGACATTTTTCAGTTATTCTGATCCATCATAGAATTAGAACAATAGACTGAAACATTGACAGAATGATGTATGCAGCAGAGCACCTTCCATCTGCGTAATCATCACTTACATTAACGTTAATACAAGGACAGAAGCTTTCTTCCATCCATGCCATATCGCTACTGCTGCTGCCGCCATCACTACATTGCACCTGTTATTCTCAGCCACTAAGAGCTAAGTGGGCTGTGGGGAAACAAGCAAAGTGAGCATTACTTTTTTTGTTTGTATTTAACAGTGTGGGGTCATGGAAATATGTGAGGGCTATAAGGGAACATTCTACTCTTTTGGAAGCCACAAGGAGGGGGGCATTATATTGTGTAGGGATCACAAGGGGGACAATATACTGTGTGGGGGTACAAGGAGGAGGGCAATATACTGTGGGCAGAAGGGCACAAGGGAGCATGATAATTTATAGGTTATGTTTGGGTTCACAAAGTGATTGGGTACAGTCAAAGCAGCTTGGGCAGGGTTAGAGGAGTAGTTTATCATATCTAAATTTGCCCCAGTGTGCTCCACTGATTTTGTCCCACTTTGTCATCTGAAAGTTGTGAGATATAGATAATATACATATTAAGTGACATAAGTAAATTGTAAACCAGTTTTGAAAGGTAAACAAGACACAAAGTATTGTGACCCCAAATCGAAGAGAATTACAGAAGAACCTGGATCAGTGAACACAGGCTAGAATACAATCATCTTGTTTTGAACTATACAGTATTAACAATACATTACTACATACAAAAATTATATGTATACATCTACTGTATATATAGTTATACATATTCATAATACAGTAAATGTGTAACTATCCAGTAGTAACAATTAGAAAGTTTTTGAATTGCAATATACAATAAATGAATAACAGTACTTTTATACACATACACAATTTTATCCCACCTTTAAGAAAGATCTTAAGCAGATGCAGCTTAAAAAAAAAAAAAAAAAAAGGAAGAATCTTTATACTTTTTTTTTTTTTTATATATCCTTTGGCATTTTGTCTACAGGTTTTGCATTTCTCTGCATTGTGCTGTTGGTCTCTCAGGCGAGGAAGGGTTTAATAAATCAACTGCATAGAGCTGTAGGGCCCTGCAGAGATATTCAGATCAATCTGATGCAAGTTTGTCATGAAGCTAAAGGTCTCCAGCTAAAGAGAGAAGCTGTGGCAGATGTCATCTCAGCCGCAGTGCTGTCCCTCGCTGAAACCCATTACCTCGTAGTGTATCCCAGATGCTCATTTACCTTCATATTCCTTATCTAAAGTCTCCCAAAGTCTGCATTAGATAAAAATAATCTGTATACAATAATGCATATGAAAACACGCAGTAAGTAAAAAAAATTTAAGACAAATGTGCTACTCAATGTTCTGCACATAAACAGTAGTGAAGTTTGATCAATTTAAGTTCAGACATTTTAGTGAAAGCCAGACAAGGGCTTATAAGTGAAAAAGAAAAAGGGACCCTAAAGTAAACAGCAAAATGCCCCATCTCCTTCACCAAGATGCAGTGCTGCACAGTGGCTGCATTTATTGTAGTGCTGTGTTCCAGAGGTGGTGGCGGTCGCCACATCCAGCAGAGTAGGGACCCACTATACAGAGTTCACAGTCAAGTGGCTAGAGGACTTATACACCTTGATCAAAATGTATAGCATGAACCTCAATGTATAATATTGGGATGTGCGACCCATGTTTTTTTCTAAAATGATAGTCCTACAAAATTTCAATACATCTCTAATACAAGGGAGCGTACTCAAAAATAGATATGTATGAATCTACAAATACACCCCAACAAGTCTAATAAATAAAATAAACTCAATTATACCAAATTTGACAATTAAATTCATGAAAAAAAAAAAAAAAAGGTCAGAATTAATAAATTAAAAACCATCTAAAAACTTTTATAGCCAGTAGCTGTCTATATAGTAAAACATAAACCAGCCCCCTAATTCATAAATTGTCAATATATCCATTATAAATATATCAGCTTCATACAAGAGGCTATGATAAAAAAAAATATATAAAAATGGTCGTAAAATCAATATTTATATTTAGATATATTTATATTTGTAATATTAGGCCCAGTTCACATCTGTGTTCGGGTTTCCGTTCGGGGAGTCCGCTTGGGGATCCCCCGAATGGAAACATATACGCATAAAAAAAAGCGGTTTACCGTGGACCCCATAGACTATAATGGGGTCTGTGTGGTTTCCACTCGGTTTCGGTTTCCAAGCGGACTCCCCGAACGGAAACCCGAACACAGATGTGAACCAGGCCTTACACCCCGGAATGACAATGATAATATCAAATAACTAAATACAATGGACCTGCCCAAAAAAGCTATTGCAGCTACGACCTCCAACGGCTTCCTATGGGAGCTGAATTTAATAAATGATGAATTTGGTATAATTGAGTCTATTTTATTTATTCATCGGATTTGTTGGGATGTATTTGTAGGTTCAGATCTACAGTGGGGAAAAAAAGTATTTAGTCAGCCACCAATTGTGCAAGTTCTCCCACTTAAAAAGATTCGAGAGGCCTGTAACTGACATCATAGGTAGATCTCAACTATGAGAGACAAAATGAGAAAACATATCTAGAAAATCACATTGTCTGATTTTTTAAAGAATTTATTTGCAAATTATGATAGAAAATAAGTATTTGGTCACCTACAAACAAGCAAGATTTCCGGCTCTCACAGACCTGTAACTTCTTTAAGAGCCTCCTCTGTCCTCCACTCATTACCTGTAGTAATGGCACTGGTTTGAGTACATACAAACTCCTTGAAGATGATTTTAGTAGAATAAAGTACTTCAGTAAATGCAAATACAATACATAATACATGAGACTTGCACACATAATTTTAACAGTTTCCTAACTATTCAATACCAGTGATGTTTGAGGTGGGGATCTGGGTATTTAACAGTCAGTTCAGCTGCATGGGGACTATAAAAAATAAAGCATTAGTCTAATGTCTTGTATCATCAGCACATGTTCCCATAAGGGAAAGTTTCCCATGACCTGGCTTTAGAACTTTAAAGCAGTTCCAGTATAAAAAGTTGGCAATGAGTTTAGATCATGTACTGCAACAGATTTTCCATTAATGAATAATGTAAGTCGTAATGCAGTGTGCGGTTCTGTATTCCTGGCACTGTTCCATCTGCTATATAAAAGTGGAGCAACTATTAAATATCTGGGGACAGAACAATAAGACAAACCTGTAAGTAAGTGATCCTGTATGTGCAAGCAAGCTGCAAAAGCTATTAATGGTGTAAAGGATGTTAAGTGATATATGAGAGGTGATGGCCATTTTGATTTATACACTTAGAGAGTCATCCTTTGATTGTAATCTTAATCACCTGATATTACCATACGCTCAATACATCACAATGGATGTACTGTAAAATAAAGATATGAAATATGATTTTCAATAATCATAAATAGACTGTACATTTCTCCTGGATTGATGGAAAAACCATTAAACCCAACATGGCTCCTTTTTGGACTTTCCCATGAGATACAGTACTTCTGATAAATCCTAACTGAATGCTATGCAGCATTTCAACAAGGGGGCACTGATATAAATACACACACTCTAGAACAATGTACCCACATACACAACAACCACACAGGAACTCATTTCCAAAGAGAGAACTAGGAATTTAAAAAATGTAACTTTCAGGTGCTTTTTTCACCTGAAATTTAAGGGGAGGGGTGAGGGTTCAGTCTGGGGGAAGGGGAGCATGGAGGGGTGGATCGGGGGCCTCAGGTGCACAGTCTTTTCTGATCACATCATTAACGCTTTGTCTCCGCTGTGTCGAACCCGGGTCTCATTATTAATAAGCATGAGGCTTCAACATGTAAAAATGCTTTTACAGGCGTTATTGCAACCTCTGGAGACAGGTCAGTCAAGCTGCACAATGTTTGATTTAGTGTAATGACTGCATGACTAGGTCAAGATGAATCTAGTTCTACTGTCTCACAGACAATTAACAGTATGATATTAAGTCTGTAAATTATAAAAGAGCCAAGCCTGTGCCCCCATATTATAAAGAGGTAGGTTTAGGGGAAAGCGTAAGAAATGTGGACAATTACCTCCTGTGAATGAGTGTGCCATGGGAATTTTTTTTTTTTTGTTTCAAAAACAGGCAGGTACCTACTGGATTAGATATGTGTATAATCTACTGCACTTTTTAATAAAAGAAACTTTTCTACAAAAAAAAAAAAAATTATACCTAATGGTATACATTTTACACAGAGAGACTATGAATGACTGAATGCATGTACAGTGATATATATGGGAACTTTCCATCCTGAATGAAAGTCAGGAAATCTGACCAAAGGCTTAAAGGAGTATTCCCATGAACATAATCATATCTATATTTGTAGATAATTAAAAGTTAAACATTTTTGCAAATATAAGTAGTTAAAAATTCTGCAGATTTTTTAAGATTTTCCCTATCTAAATGGTGACAGCCTGTTGTCTTGATCGGTTGCCAACGGATACGACCACAAATGCAGAAACTTTATATGGTCTGGGACTTGTGAAAACCCAGCCGTGATTTTCTTATTGTAGTTGGGTTATCAGGCAGGGACACTACATGTAGGAGAAGATATCCCGGCCACAATAAGGAAATCTTTGCTGATTTTCTGACCTTAGAAAGGTCCTGCATTCATGGTCGTATCCACTGGCAACCGATCACGACAAGATCAAGACTGTGACTACAAGATATTTAGCGAAAATCTTTAAAACTCTGCAAAATGTTTAATTATTTATATTTGCAAAAATGTTTAACTTTTAATTATCTACAAATTTAAAAATGGTTATGTACATGGAAAGACCCTTTTAAGCATGAAATGAACAAAGTCTTATGCTTTATTGTGTTGTGCCAGCAAGAACTCTGCGCAAAATATAAAATATTAAGATAAACTGATAGAACATAAATTTATAGATGTGAAAATAAAATAAGATATGTACAAATGTATTAAAAGCCAATAGTGTACATTTACATTGTGGTTTTAACTACAGTATGGCATAAATGTGCTGCACCTTAGTCACATCTTGGCGCATGTATTTTGAGCTAAAATTTTTCTGAATTTCTAGACATGTGAGCACGGCATGTCTTAATGTCTTAAATACTTTAAAATGCGGCGAAACAGCATCAAGGTATAAACATAGACTACATAGTCTAAAGATACAACAGATTTATCTTCCAGAATCAGTCACGGTCATAAATCTGGCGTATTTGCATGCTGGCTGTGTAAGTTTTTGCTGTATTAGTAAAACTTGGCCAATATCATTATCTTCATCATCTTGACAATACAATGGTGAAGGCTTATCAAAGCTGGTGCAAGAGAAAAGTGGAGCTCATGTCTATATCAACCTATTAGGTCACTGTTTTTTTTTTTTTGTTTTTTTGTTTTTTTTTACAAAGGACCTCTTAATAATGAAAACTTTAATCTTTTTGTTTAGTTAGTTAAAGGGAGTTAAGTCACTTTTCCTCCCTAAACCAGTTCTAGCATATGTAGCGTCAAGTAATGACCTTTTCTATGGTGCCTCTCACTAAGCTTTCTGCTGCTGAAAACTGTAGTTATAAGCTTTCAAAACCTTATGCAAATTTACCTTAACTAGTCACAAGGGGAGCGGAGAGGCTTCATCTAGTCATGCAGTCAGTGCACTACATCACACCCTGTACAGTGTGACCAACATGTAACCCTCATAGTGAGACGTACGCCTCATACTCTAACTGACTGCTGACCTCACAGGGTGTAATTTATTGTACTGACTTCATTACTAAATGAAGCTGCCCCTCTGTAACTAGTTAAGTTAAATTTGCATATATCAATATAAGGTTCTTAAAGTTTAGAACTTTTCAACAGCAGCTTAGTGAGGGCCACCATAGGAAAGCTCATTACTGATGCTGCACACACTGGGATTAGTTTAAGGTAGATAAATACACATGACAGGTTCTCTTTAAATAGTCACTAACTTTTCAGACAACTTTGTAATGCACTTTAATAGCAAATGTCACTGCTTTCTGCCTGATAAATCATTCCAATGTTCCTGCCACTAGGTGTCCTCTTTCTAACTAGCTTGCTGTTCACATCCTGTTACCAGGAAAGTTCCATCCTTAGTTATCTTCAAAAGCAAAATATCTTCACAGTAAGTGGAGGGAGGAAGAGCTGGTTTCCTTCACACAGTGAATAGAAAAGGGAAAAGCTGATTTTCCAGACAGCTTCCACATTTCTGAAACAGCTTTTCCTGCCTATACATTGGACTGAAAGCATTCTACAAGATCTTATAGCTTACAATGTAAGAAATGTTTACTTATGTACTTTTACCTATTTCTGGCTGCCTGTGTTATTACAAATGGGATGTTAGCCGCAGCAGACAGCTAGCAGTTTTCTTGACTGTGGTCATAGATTTCTCTTTTTCTTTGACACTCTACTGCAAATATAAGGCACAGTGCAGCTAGATTATGGACACTTGAGCTTTTCTCAGCTATTTGTTTGCTATTTTACAGTTGGTTCTGGTAGAATTACATGTGCATAAACTAGTAGTAGAAGTAGTAGTAGTAGTAATGGATAGGAAAGGGGGAGAGACTGCTCTTTATTGTACATTCCCCCAGCCTCAGGGAGAAAAGTAAAATGTGATACAGCCATAATGGGGCTGCAAAAACATAATTACCAGCAGAAAAACTGCTAGAAAATCACGTATAAAGTCTTCTACTGACAGAGAATAGCAATACTCTACAGACATTTCAACTTTTCCTGAAAACTCAGGTACCCTTTAAATACTCACATGCACTAAATTGCTACACTGCTTTTGACTCCTGAATTAAAAACTAAACTAAACTGGCTGGTTGACATTGTCAGCCAGTGTGTCATGACAGACGGTCGCCCCAACAGTGACATTCTTGCAGTTGCCTGGTTACTTGCACATAGAATATTACACAAAGTGGTCTGTGCAACTAGTAAATATTAGGTCACTAAGATTTCATAAGTCAAATACATACATATTACATTTATGTTTGTGGCCAATTATGTCTTTTCTTTTGTAAAGTTTAGATACCATTTGATGTGCAACCATGAAAAGACTTAGGACATTACCTAGTTCCTAATGCTGTGTCACAAAGCTATACAGTTACAGCATATTATGGCAACACTATCTGAATCTCATGAGTTTTCTAGTGAACCAACAGTTAAGCTAGGTTCACACAGTGTGACTGCTGCCTTAGATACATTACCATAGAGACAGATACTTGATTCATTATAATTGCAGGAGGTCCAATATTCTAATACTAAAAAGGTTCTAGAGAGATTCCACACTTTTGCCAATCAAAACTGGCCTAAAGAAAACAAATTTGCTGTTTTGCTTTTGAACCATCATTTACAGTAAAGATGATTATAATTTAGAAAGGACATTGACAAGGAATATATTAAAAAAAGATAATACTGTAGTTCCCACCTAAGGTTTCACTGAAACGCTCCTCTTGAATTTTTTGGCCTTACGTTAGATATCTAGAAACATCATCCCAGATGTTTCCAAGAGTGAGCAGCCAATGTATTCAACCCAATGTAAAAAACATGACAGAAGCTTTATTCAGTCAGGTTTTTTTTTTTACTTTTCTGACGGATGAAAAAGTCATGCATGCAGGACTTTTTCTTCAGTTACAAAAGCAAACATGACAGAAGACAGCATCCATCATGTTGGTTGTTTACATTATTGTCAATGAAAACCAACACAGACGGAGGGGGCATATGCCAAGGAGATCCAAAACTGTGGTTCACTGAACTTGATGGAGTCCTTGGGGGGAATTCCTAGAAGGTCAGTGGCTAGCTCATGCCTGCTATCTACCTCTAATGTGAGCAGCAGCCCCCAGGACACCATCAAGTTCAGTGAACCACAGTATGGGGTCTCCTTGCCTCATGCCTAATGAAGGGTGTTTTCCACCCGATATGTTGTACTGGAAACATGTACTTCAACAGCTGTGTCTGATAAACTGACACTTGAGAAATACTTTTGCATTTAAGTCAATTTATAATATATTCTAAGAAGCATAACTACCAAGCTGTGCTGTTTACTTCTTTTTGGATACATACATGTAGGGAGATGGTCAGCCCTACACAGAACATACATCCAAATATCTATTACCACCATGAGAGCGCTGCCCAGACTGTATGGTTGAACTAAAGGGTAGAGGCAGGTGGCAATTTCAGAGCAAATTGCAGGTCGATTTGCATATACATAAAAAAAGATTATTCTCTCTGCTCTGAGAGGTTTTTTTGGACCTGACAGACTCCTTAAAAACAGAATGCCTATCTCGCTGCATCCTGTAGCTAGTGACTTCTATTGTCAAAAAAAAAAAAAAAAAAACAGGGTCCCTATGGATCCTATTCTTAAACAAGACACAAAGGTAATTAACATGTGTGTGATTGCTTTGTCATGCTGCATTCCATTTTAAAGGTAATTTGTACAGTTAAAAAAAAACAGGATACAATATCATAGTGTGAATCGAGCCTAATTTCTTGTGTTTATCACATTCTCTGCTTGCAGTCGTTGAATTGAAAGCTTTCATTATCTACTTTCAGAAAGATGGAAGACACAGCTCTAATAACTGTACTGTCACAAGTACCTGTGTTCACACTTTCCTTTGCAATGACAAATGAATATTCAGCGCTTGGTACCCTGCCAATAAAAGGTGATTGAACAACCCCTTTTTGTTTTATTGTTGTCAAAGGGGACAGTCCCTTTAATTTGTCTGATTATATGACTTTCTATATCTTTCTAAGGAGATGTATGGACATAGAAGGTGAGGTGCTTCTCTAACAAGAAACCATGGATTAATTCTGATATAAAAGCTCTTCTCAAAGAGAAGAAGATGGTATTTAAATCAGGAGATAAGGAAGGACTGAGGGATGTACAAAAAGAGCTGAGATGTCAAATCCGGTAGGGAAAAGCCAATTATAAGAGAAAAAAGGAACAGCAAAAAAGCAAAAACATCAGTGCAGTCTGGAAAGGTCTTAAGTCAATTTCTGGTCACAGACAGCCTGTCTCCGAGGTAGAAGGAGATGCTAATTGGCTTAATGAACTAAATCTATTCTTCAATTGATTTGATCACACACCAGCTCCTCCCACTCCAGCATGTCATTCAATCCTCTCTCACACACTGACCTCACCTCCTGCTGTTAGTTCTCACCTCCAGATCAGTGAATCTAGCAATCAGTCATCTAGCTACAGTGTCATCTTTACACGTGCCCAGGTGAGAAAGGAACTGAAAGAGATCAAGGCTGGGAAAGCCTCAAAACCAGATGGCATCAGTGCAAGGCCAATTAACACTTGCGGGGACCAGCTGTGTGGTTTTATTACATATATGTTCAATATGAGCCTGAAGCTGGGAATGGTACCACAACTGTGGAAATCATCTTGTGTGATACCAGTTCCAAAGACACCTCATCTGATGGACCTTAACGACTACAGACCTGTAGCATTGACATCACACCTGATGAAGATCTTCGAGAGACTGGTTCTCACACATCTCCGCCCTCTAGTGAGCTCGGCTATGGACCCTCTCCAGTTTGCTTATCAGCCGAGCATTGGAGTGGATGATGCCATCATCCACCTTCTGCACAGAGCTCTCTCTCACCTGGAGAAACCAGAGAACACTGTGAGAATAATGTTCTTTGATTTCTCCAGTGCTTTTAACACCATACAACCAGGGCTACTGAGAGACAAGCTTGCCCTTGCTGGAGTGGACCACCATCTCTCCAACTGGATCCTAGACTACCTCACAAACAGACCTTAGTATGTGAGAGCCCGGGACTGTGTGTCAGACACCGTGATCTGTAATACGGGGGCACCTCAGGGTACAGTTCTTGCCCCTTTCCTCTTCACACTGTACTCTGCAGATTTTAGGTGCAACTCATCTAGCTGCTACCTACAGAAGTATTCTGATGACATTGCAATAGTAGGCCTCATCACAGATGGAAATGACAGGGAGAACAGAGAATTCAACCAGGATTTTGTGGACTGGTGCCAGCGGAACCACCTTAGGATTAATGCTGGGAAGACCAAGGAGATGGTGGTGGACTTTCGTAAGTGCAGATACCCTCCTAAACCAGTGGACATCCAGGGGATGGGCATTGAGACTGTCAACACCTATAAGTACCTAGGGGTGCTCCTCAATAATAAGCTGGACTGGGCAGATCACCTGGATGTACTGTACAGGAAGGGCCACAGCAAGCTCTACCTGCTTAGGAGGCTGAGAGCTTTTGGAGTCCAGGGGGCACTTCTTAGGGCCTTTTTCAACTCTGTAGTGGCAGCCGCCATCTTCTTCGGAGTGGCCTTCTGGGGGAGTAGCAGATCAACCAGGGATAGGAATAGACTCGACAAGCTGATTAGAAGGGCCAGCTCTGTCCTTGGGAGCCCCCTGGACCCAGTGCAGGTGGTGGGTGACAGAAGGATACTGTCCGTGTATCTTATCTTTATATTTACACTGCTGGCAAAAACAGCTTTCCGGTGTTCAGTATTGACGAACAAAACAGCAATAAACCTCTAACAACTTAGGGCTACGCTGCCAAACACAACTGCTTTTTCTAAACCAATCACTTCTCTGTGCTTGATAAAAATCTGCTGCATTCAAGTCCACATTTCAAGTTAACGTTGCTGTTTTTTTCTCTCCCAGGGAAGAGTAATATTATTCTATTAGAAGAAAAGAAGTAAATGGAACTGCAGCACCAACCCAATTATTTTCATGTAAGTAATTCTACCTATAGTGGCAGGAAGCATAGCAAGATTGTATTCAACAATATCGTATTCAGCAAGTTAAATTAAGAAGGACTGTTGAAATTAACTCAAAAGAGAATATATTAGATATGCACCTACAACGTGCAAGAATGAAATAGTTTTTTTTTACCTCTTGTTTCTGTAGGAGAATCTAACTGAATTAGATTTCCATTACAGAAATGTTTTTAAATTGCGGTGCCCTCTGGGTATTGGAGAATTGGATAATACAAGCACTTTAGACAGCAATATGTAATATATCAATTTCTGTCACAGGCAACAAATCTGTACGAGACAGATATAAATAATGTTCTTGCTTTGATTGGTGGTGCTCTAAACACAGACTAAGTTTGCCTGAGAAAAATAATATAAGCAGGTAGAATCTGAAATCAAATAGATTGCTTTTTACTTTTATGTCGATTATAATCCTATATTCTCTACTCAAAAATTGGGGTGTCAAGATAGAACCACCAATCTCTTTAGATTCCTAGACAGTCCAGAAACCTGATCTTGTTTTTATCTTTCATAGATGTGTGGAATGCGATCGGAAGGTCCCTGAAGTAATAAAGCTTATGGGAGTTACAATTCATAAAAACTACCCAAAACATCTTGGACCACTGGACCATATATCTTAAAGGGTTTTCCGGGCAAAAAATGTTTTTTTTTTTTGTTTTTTTTTAAAAAAAAGGTCTGTTAGTGCTGTTAATGGGTTAATAAATGTACTGATATACCTTTAGAAGTGTTTTGAGTGATTTCTGGGTGTCTCTGGGAGCTCCAGGCATCTTCTGCATTTATTTACATCGTTCAGCTTCCTGCTATGTAACTTCCCCACTAACTCCCTCTCACCTCACTACCCCCTTCCTCTCTCCCTCCCATACATCCCCTCCCTGTCTCTCTAGCTATCCCGCCCACTACTAGCTCTTCCCAACCTACTCAGCCCAACCCCATTATATACTTACCTCTCTTCCTTCTTCCTGCGGGATGGCCCATCCTTCTTTTCTGACTGCCAGGCTACAGTCTCAATGCTGGTCTGTGCTCTGCAGCGACGATCCACTTCTACTGCGCAGTAGAGGCGGATTATTGGCAGCAGAGCAGCGCTCGCAGTCAGAAAAGAGGGAGAAGCCGTCCCGCAGCAAGATAGGCAAGTATGATGGAGTGGATGGGGGGGGGGGGAGGAAGTAGTAGTGACGTTCCGTTTCCATGTAGGTATTTCCATTTATCCCAGACAATCCCTTTAAGTTACTGCAAAGTAAACGCTCCCAATGTGTTTCCCTTTTCATTCACTATTGTATTGCTATTTCCTCCTTTGCTTTGTCTTTTTTTGCTCTTTTGTATTTTTGCCAAAAAAGGGGATGGCTCCTTTGTATTACTTTACCTTTGAAAATGTTTTGTTTTATTGTATATGCATCTGGCATAAAATAACCTCTTGTTCTAACACAAATTATTGTTCCCTCATTTAATCTTTTATGGAAACGTTAAAGAAAAATACGGAACGCGAAAAAAAAAAAAAGCTTATTATGCTACTGAACACAGACCCCATGATTCTTCAGTACTAACCAAAAACCTTTCAGACTATAGAAAACTGGGTATATCCAAAGAAAGATGGGGAGAAAAATGATATATGCTGTAAAGGACATAACATAGTCATTTTGGTAATATTAGACCGTGATTACCACCATAGAAAAAAAAAGTAGTGAAAACATAACCTAAATGCAATCTGCACAGGGGTCCAGTAGGCAAGACCCAGGTTATGGACGCACTGTGCCACCTGGGTCACTCTCAAGAGTATTGTCTAATTAGCCTCCACACTATTCACCCTTTAATCCCCATATGGGGATCTAGACTTTGCTGCAGGAAGTCTACCAGAGCGCTACCTCTCAGGTTCGTACAAATGGCTGCTGGCCAAAGGCCAGAGATGCGCCAATGCATAGCATCAGGGGTCAGGCAACAGACTAGCCTAATACAGGCAGCGTTCGTGCACAAGCAAATACCGTTCAGGCTCAGACAGACAGAAAGTCAGACAGCCCTACAAATTCAGTAGTCAAAGGTAAGTCAACTATGGGTGGAACTACGTGTTCAGTAATCAAAAGAAAAGCAAGGTTGGTGACAAATCGGGCAAATCAGAAAGAACGGACAAACACAAAGTCAGGAAACAGGTCAAAAGGTTGATACACAAGAAAATAGTCAGTATGCAGGATAAACCAGCAGAAACCCTGGCAGGAACAAGCTAAGGGTATGTTCACATCTGTGCTCGGGGATTCAGTTCCCCATTCCACTTTAAAAATGCAGAGAGAAAAGTTCTGCAAGCAGGACTTATCTTTCCGCATTTTTCGGGTGGAAACTGGGAGTAAACCAGGCGAACCCCATTATAGTCTATGGGGTCTGTGGGTTTCCGCGGGTAACCGCTTTTTAAGCAGATTAGGTTTCCATTTCTCGGATCCCCAAGCAGACCCGAGGAACAGAAAACCGAACGCAAAAAGTAACTGGGGAAAGGGCCTGCTGGGAGAAGACTGTCACCATTACAATTAGATTGCATGTATGGGGATGAAGTAATGATTTTGAAAGCTCAGAATTAGTGATTGTTATTATAGTGCTGATCTACATTCACAATAATTCTGGTTGTTAATGGAGACAGTCAGCAAGCTTGCTGTCAGACAATTTGCTGAGCTCATATAACCAAAATACTGACCAAATACTTACTTATTTTCCAGCATAATTTGTAAATAAGTTCTTAAAAAAAAAAAAATCAGACAATGTGATTTTCTAGATATGTTTTCTCATTTTGTCTCTCGTAGTTGAGGTCTACCTATGATGCCAATTACAGGCCTCTCTCATCTTTTTAAGTGGGGGAACTTGCACAATTGGTGGCTGACTAAATACTTTTTTCCCCACTGTACTTTCCTTATCATATAACAGTGCTTTGTATATAAACTACCCTTTTGAGAAGTTAAATTATTAAAGAAGGTTGTGGTTAGACATTAAAGAAGCACCCTATTCTCTGGTCTGTTAGAAAGGTACATGATTTACATTTTATCAAAGAAATATTCTTACCGGTGGCTGTATTTGTGAATTAGCCACTTTGTTCTAGTCCTCAGCTGTGTTGCATGACCAACAAATAAGACTCTCCAACTGGCACATAGTCCTATGTGTGGACAATTTCTCTATTCATTCCTGTGAGAGACTTGATGTGTGTTGAGAAACTGACTGTCCACACATAAGATACCAGCCCGTATTCACACGACTGTGTGTGGGCCATATTTCCCATACTGAACTCCGCTCTATGAATAGAACTCACAGCATCATAGCTAGTTATGATGCAGTAAGCTCCTAAACAGCTAGATGTCAACTGAACTGAAAGCTTTATGTCAGTTCAGTAGCACACATTCAGGAACTTATAGGATCATAGTAAGGTATGGTGCAGTGAGCTCCATACATAAAACGGATTTCAGTCCTGGAAATGTTGCCCACACACAGACACATGTTTACCAGATGGGACTGTGTTGTGTGAATAGTGGATTACTTGCAGATACAGAGACCCGTAAGAATATTACTTTCAATACCATGCTATTTATATCATGTACCAGGACATAAAATACTTTTTTGTGGAAGTACTCCTTTAAGCCAACAGGGAATTCTGGGAGATTTCAACTCCAAAGATCATAAAATTGTTAATTTAAGTTATTCAGCTTTTATGCAAGTTAAGAGTATCCTACAGTGAACTTACCCTTTAAGCTCAGTATGCACAACACCTTATTAGTACAGTATGCACCTTAAAAACACAATTTTCAACTAAAGGTAATATAAATAAATTAAAGACATAAGTAAATGAATAAATATTGTTTGGTAATGAAAAATGCCATGAAACACCCAGGACAACCATTATAGATTTACTCAAGTCCCCTATGTCTTAAGCTGTCTGGAATTTAGCCCAATGTATGATTGAGTTGGACAGGTTCCACGTGGCTAATCAAGACATATTTGCTGTGCTCATGTTTTAATATAAAAGTGAAGTGCTTTCTGCATTGATCACAACTCTGATTTTCCAAAAACACAGAGGGAAAACATAATATGGGATCTCATCCACGGAAATAATAGCTGGAGGACTATATATTAGTATATGGTCCATCAAATTAAAATCAGCACAAAACAAAATGAAACCTTTCAAGTAAAAGTAATCTGTGGTTCTATTTATAAAATCCAGACACTTGGAGGACCCCCTCACACAGTATAATATGATCCACAGTGGCCCCCATACAGTATAATATGATCCCCCCCCCCCGACTTCGGTGCTTCTGTCTCCTCAGACCCCAGAGTATAAGTAGAGGCCCAGGGGAAGTCATTAAAAATAACAAGCACTTATACTCACCTCTCATGGGCATCCTCACTCCGTCCGGCTCTTTTCAGCATCTTCTTTGGTCTTCTTCTGCTTGAGACTGAGGTGACGCATCCCAGGCATCATTGCTGGGGCCTGTGACTGACATCATTGCGCCTCAGTCACAGGCTGGAAAAGCCCCAGAGAGGATGCTGGGATGCGTCAGAAGCCCAGGAGAGGAGATTATAAGCATTTGTTATTTTTGTCACCTCCCCTGAGCTGGCATCTATTGGAATGGGGCCCAGCAACATGCCAGGACCCTTTCCATTAACATATGTATAGTGGTCAGGGAACCAGGCTTTCCCTGACTGCTATCATGGTGGTCCAGGAACCAGGCAATCTCCAGCAGGGGGTGTGAACGAGATTGTTACGCCACTGAGTACACCCTTCCTGTTTGTATAGGAAGTAGGGGAGTAAAGGAGTAAGGAGCAGCCAGGTGCTGCTAGTCAAATGCCCTTGATTCATTGAACGCTGTACACTGTATACAGCCTCCAGCTCTGTACACTGCAGCAGTGGTGCTAGGGAACCGCAGCTCTGCTTCCATTCATTTAAATAGGAGCAGAGAACTGCACATAAAAGAATGTCCACAAACCTCAACAATCTGAAGCAACACTGTATATAAGAGTGGGCCAAGATTCCTCCAGAATGATGTGAAAGACTGAAAAAGTCATACAGAAAACCATTCTTTTTGAGTTATGGCTGTTAATGGTACTTCTACAGCTACTGATTTCATAGGAGGGTACTCAGTTTTTCACACATAGGACTAATTTTTAAAAATAATTAAACATGGAATCCATTGTGTGTTGTTGTTCATGTGAGGCTATATTTACCCAATTTTAAAGACTTAAGGACCAGATTATTGCGTCCTGATACCCACAACCATAGAATTAAAAGAGGGTGTACTTCTTATGACTGTATATTATACAATACCTTACAACTTTATGTACACCGTAAGTTACACAAAGTTGAGGCAGCATGCACATGAGCGTATATGGGGTCTGTATCAAACTGATTGTTAATGAGATGCGCTGGGAGATGCTTGTCACCCTCTCAGAATATAGTGGTAAATGCATTTGACATAAAACACTGCAGCCTGATGCACATTACATCAAGATTTCCTCTAGAAGCTCCAAATTCAGAACCCCACTAGAAAATAAGGGGTCCACAATACAGTTCTGTTTTGCACACCACATTATGGGTCAAAACGCACGCAGACTGGATTCACAGAGCACAGATGAGTGGATTCTGTAGTTAAATAGATGCTCTGAGTAATCTGACAAAATGCCATTTTTGCATTTAAAGTGCTTATTATAAATATGGCAGCATTTAGAGTTTTGAGCTTATTTCAGTCAATAATCTGATTTAGAAGGAAGCCCAACACAGCACTTGTGTTTACCGTCACTGCATATGAGCAAACAGATTGCCAATTAAAATAAAAAAAACTATAAAAACAGAACTTCCCTTCAGAATATTTGTACGCAACATTCCAAAGCAAAGCACCATATAATCAGGTTACTAAATGCAGCTACATTTTCTGCATACAGATACACACTAAAGTTTTATTACTAGAACGCTACAGGTATCCAAAGTGCTAGGGTTATGTTGGCCAAAAAAAACTGTAATGCGGTAAATATGTAATAAGTTTAATCACAGTTTAATTAAGGAAGACTGAATACAGAAAACAGCAAGAGGGTATGAAATACCTATTGTACTGTGCAAACGTTTTAGGCATGTGTGGAAAAAATATTGCAAAGTAAGAATAATTTAAAAAATAGAAGTGATAATAGTTTTTGTTTTCAATTAACAAGATGCAAAGTAGATCAAAACAGAAATGTAAATCAAATCAATATTTCCTGAAAGTGATGACATGGACCCCACAGAGCCCTGATCTCAACATCATCAAGTCTGTCTGAGATAACATGAATAGACAGAAAGATATGAGCAAATCCTTCATCCATAAATATCTGTGGTTACTTCTCCAAGATGTTTGGTACAATCTCTCTGCAGAGTTCCTTCAAAAACTATGCAAAAGTGTACCTAGAAGAATTGAGGCTATTTTGAAGGCAAGTGTGCATGCCAGGAAAAGCGCATACAGTGGGATATATGGAACATATAGCACCATTGTAAATTAAAGGGGTATTCCCTTGTCAAGGATCCTATCTATACTGCTAGCTTATGTAAATTGAAGACTTTTCCTAAATATATTGCTTTAGAAATGCTGCTTTGTTTTTCTGCTATGTGAAATATCTCCCATTGTTTACACAGCGCTTCCATAACCATGGACCTGTGTGATAGGACAAGTGACTGGACTGGACAGGACAAGTCACTCACTGCTCTCACTGTTATCTAAAGCTCTTCCTGCAGGACAATCAGTTCAGCTAATTGAAGTTTGTTGATAAAGCCATATCTGTTATCTCTCTATGTAAACACACAGATAACACTGAGTCCTTTAGAAGCATGTGCATATTCATAGTGTCCTGTTCAGCATGCTGGGAGGGAGGGGGGATACAGGAAGTGAGAAGAAGAGACATCAGGCAGAAGCTGCTGAAACAGGGAGATGGGAAAACCCCTTTAGGCTGAGGCCCCACCTTGCGGAAACACAGCTGTTGCAGTTTTTTGAGCCAAAGCCAGAAGTGGATTGAGCAGAAGGTAAAAGTATAAGAAGCTTCCAATATATTTACCATTCTTTTAGTAGCCATTCTTGGCTTTGGCTTAAAAAAAACGCAACAAAATATGCAACAAAAAAAGCTGCATTTCCGCAACGTGGGGCCTTAGCCTTAGGTAGTATTTTTTTTACTGTATACCTTCCTATTGAATCGCATAGTCGAAAAAACAATTCTATACCTGTTACTTTATATTTTATTGTTACATTTTTATATTTTCACAGGGCAAAATGACACCATAACAGATAACTAAACGACTCCTGTATCAATGAGGTCTGTCCCCATCCACTGCTGTCATTAAGCAGATTTTTTTGTCTACCATTTTAATCATGATTTCTATTTTCTGTTCCTATGATGGAACAGAAGAATGGAAAAAAACAAATGCATAGGAGAGCTTACCTTTACCAAAACATTCCAATGCACCAAGAAGTCCACAGAGTAATCCGTAAGTACCAGGTAGTGTCAGTAAAACTTAGGGTATGTTCACACAAAGATTTTTGCAGACAGAATACGCTTCAAAAAACGACTCCCATTCATTTCAAGGAGATTTTTTCCTCTAGCTGATTTCAGGTGTATCCCTCTAGACGCTAAAATATAGCTGAAAAACTCAGCGAGACTCCTATTGAAATTAATGGGAGAGTAGGAAGGAACTCAAGGTGGATTTAAGGCACCTCAAAAATCTGCCTGCAAAAACTCGGTGTTAACCTACCTTTATTATGGTGGGAATCCGCATGTTACATGCAGGGGTGAACCGAGCCTCTGTACAACCTAATGTGACCTATAGAAAGATGCCCCCCACCAAAAAAAAATACCCAACCCAGTGATCTTTGGTTCCATGATGGGGTCTCTCCATTTACACATCAAAAAAATACCCTTATTTGGACCACACATAGTATAACGCCAATAACAATGAGTGGGTTAGGGACAAGAATCTCTCACATTGAGGAGAGCACCAGTGAAGGTGTGTAGAGATTTTAATTGCCTTTTGCTCTCCTCAATGTGAGAGATTCTTGTCCCTAACCCACTCATTGCCTCCCACTAAGCCAGCCAATTCACTTTGCTCTGTACTGATGAAGGACAACAATCCGGAAACAGCGCTGTATGCAGATAAGTGAAATTGGCTTGGCTAAAATCCCTTTTGCTGTCTCAAGGCTCGGTGAGTCAAAAGCAAATTGAGGATTTGTTACATCCAACAGAGGGCGCATGAGCTCCCCAGCTCCTTTCCCATAATGCCTTGTGATAAGTTATAACTGTTTCAACATTAGTTTTGGTGCCATGTGATAGACAAGATCAGAGATAGCAGTTTGGATTGGCATATATAAATATGATGCAGATTTTTAGGAACTTCTGAACAAAAGCCAGTAGTAGATTCAAAACAAATAGTCTGCTTGGGGACCCAAAAAACAGAAAGCTAACCCGCTTAAAAATAGGTTTCCGTGGACCCCATAGACTATAATGGGGTCCTTCCAGTTTCCGACCAAAAAATGCGGAAAAATGCAGAAAGAAAAAAGTCCTGCTTGCAGGACTTTTCTCTCTGCACTTTTTTTAAGTGGGTTCGGGGACAAAAACCCCGAACGGAATACAGGCGCAGGTGTGAACCTAGCCATAGACTTCATGTGTATCTCCAGACTTAATGGACAGAAATGAAAAGAAGTGATTAGTTAGGGGGCGAGTAGACATACAAATTTAAATCATTATCTGTCAGATTATATTTGCCTCAAAAGGTGTACGTACAATCAAAAATGTTCAAATTGTATGTATACTGTACATTATGTGGAGATTCATACTCCACTGTTCCATTATTCATTTATTTATTTGTACTGCTTTTTACCTCCATTGCCTCTGGCATTCAAGGAAATCCATGAATTATGACATTTAAACATATCCCAACTATGTATGCTCACCTGATATTCCATTTCAGTTTAATGAATGTCATGAAAATTGTGTGGGCTAAGCCAAGAGTACCTACCTCAGTAACATGTCAAAAAGTTAAGTTGTCATGACGACAATCAGAATAGGAATTAGCATCTATTTCCTTATTCTATATTCTAGCATATTGTCACATCAACTGTACTAAATATTCTATGATTGGGGTTGAAAAGGAAATGAATATCTAGCATAATTTGTTTGTTTTTTTGGGGGGTTTTTTTGTGCCAATCCATACAAAAAATGCTGAAATAGTTCAGTTAGATCATTTACAATAAGCTGAAACTCTGTTTCCTAAAACTCACTCAGCTTTGCTGTGGAAACTAGAACAAAGTCAACATAGGTCTGACATTTAAGGACAGCTCTATTATTCTGCTGGAGGCCTAAATCAGGCAGGGCATTAGCACCAACTTCTCTAAAGGCTCAGTATACACATCTCTTGCCACTCCCTAATCTCTAGGAAGGAGGTTTAATCCAACATTTACTAAAGTCAGACAAGCTTAGTTCAACTGAATCAAGATCTCTAGTACGGGAGCTCACAAGGACAAGCCTGCAGCATCTTGCCCCTTTGTGTTAAATTATGCCAGTGCAGGCAGCCATTACATAGACAATCGATGTTACAGGACATCAATACACAAAGGGCAAAGACAGCATTACAACATTACAACAATCTAAAAAGGTGCAGTGTATTATTACTGAGATATAATGGCCACTAGCTATTGCTGTTACATTGTTAAAAAGAGTCTGTCATCAGGGAGGAGCATATTAAACCAGCAACCGAACCAAAGGGCCAAATGAACTGAAGGGCCAAACCTCATGAAATATTCATCAAAACAAATTTCAAGGGGTTTGTCTGAAGCGGCTCAAGGCTCTGGGGAGTATATTAAGCTTTGTGGAGCCACTATGGAGGTCCTCTGAGGAGCATATTGTGTGGGGCCATTGTGGATCATTATACTGGGGAGGGGGCACTTTGGAGCATCATACAGATCTGTTAACAGACAAATAAAAAAGTTATGGCTTCGAGAAGGTGGAGAGTCAAAAACTAAAACTGAAAAATGCCTGCAACGGGAAGGGATTCAATATGTGTGATGTAAGCTTTACCATACAGAAGTATGCCATACAGTGGTGCTTAAAAAAAAGTTTGTGAACCGTTCAGAATTTTCTATATTACTGCACAAATTTGACCTAAAACTACATCAGATTTTAGGGTTTAAGGGTAAGTTAACACATAGGCAATCCAGTGGCAAAATACGGCGGCGGAAAATGAAGAGGAATTTCTCTTCATTTTCCACTGTGTGAACTTACCCTGAAAGTACATAAAGAGAACCAAATTAAACAAATTAGTCAATATGTTGTACTTATATATTGGAAGAAAATGATGCAATATTACATATCTGTGAGTGGCAAAAGTATGTGAAGGCAACAGTGTGTGTTGAATTTCCTGCTTGATTTTTAGAAAACTTTACAGTTTTTACATGGGTCTAGCATTGGCCAGCTTACCAGGCCTTGCTAAATAAATATGAATAGCAGGCAGCTGGTGTATGAACTGATTGGAGTATATAATGTCCCTGCACATTAGTAGGTAGTTTTCCCAGTCAATGTATATATACACGTTTATTTAAACTGTTTAATGTTTATTTTAGATATTCGCTTATGAAGGTGGGATACACCAAAATTACTATATTGAATATCTTGTATTATCTTTATTTTAAACTGGATTGATTTGGTGACATATTTATATATATATATATATATATATATATATATATATATAGTGCTATATACTGTATGAATAAAACTTCAACATTCCTATTGCATCTATAAAGTAGTGCTGTGATATTTTGTACTACTGAACTTATGGGAGTGGCTGGAAAAGGGGAAGAACACTTCATCAAAATGTGGGATGCCAGGGTTCCTAACTATGAACACCTCTATTCACCCATAAGCAGGATAGAAGAGGGAGAGGGAGATGTGGAAAGTGAAGCTCAAGCAGTTGAGAGTTGTTCTGTGTGGGAATGTGTTGCAGAAGGGACAAGAACTGATGCAGAGGGCAGGTCTAGTCCCATGAAGGAACAAAACCCAGAGATTGGGAATTGTTTTCTTCCCCAATACGGACTTGTGATTGTTGTAGCTCATCAGGATGGAAAATGTTACAAAACCATCTGTAAAGAGTTCCACAGACTGTGTACAAATAGAGGAAATTCAAGACCAGGCGTATTACCTTCTCCAGGAGTATTTACCAAAATATGAAAAATACAAAATAGTAGCAGCAGCTATAGCAACATTTAGCACAATCAAACTGCGCATAAATAACCAAAATAGATTGCCTTTGTAATATTGTCATTTGGTATAGGTACTCATTCTGCTACAATTCCAAATGTACAGTACAGGTTAATTTAGAATAAGAAGCTCAACATAAATAGGATGTGAATGTCCTTATCTGACAGAACCATAGTCAGTTTTAGTTAAGCATAGTAAATAGCTACATTTTTAAGATGGGATACATGAATGAGGTCAGAAGAGACAGAATAATTGAAAAGGCACATCTCAAGATTACACAGTGTGGATGTTGTTTTCTTCAGCCTTGCCCTCCAGGTCTAGAGAACAGAAGCAATGGAATGGGATGGCGCTCAGACAGACAGACTATGTAAGGCTTTACTGTCACACACTAAATTCTACTTTCTACAGCCTTCAAACCTCAGTACTACTGAATTGCTCACCTTTTCTACTCGTCCTTAAAGCACCTCTCAGCACTTACTGATTGATTTACAGTCATGAATATAGAGGTTATAAATATTATTATGCAAGGTTTACAAACAGAATGTCAAACTTCTGATTTGTGCTTCTCTGCAATTTAGGAAATAGTTATTTTATTCCTTTTTCCGACCCAAGCATGTACTACTCAAATGCATCAATACAAACCATCTTTGGAATTGCAAGTGAACCTGTCATGGGTAGATATTGATTGAAGTTTACCTTTCTGTGTGCAGTTCTCCTTATTTACTGTTGTGCTGAACTGCTTTCTTTCTGTCATCTATAATCTTTCCAAAACAGCAGCTTTTTCTTTAGTGAAATACAGAGCAAACACAACATTCGTGGACAGTTATTTAAAGGCATGATGTTTTCTTTTTATAGTCCACAAAACAACTCCCCAGAACCAATTTGTACTTGCTTAATGGATATGGCCATGAAATATCATAACAGGACTGCACATGTTGAGAAAGAGCACTAAAAGTTTGTCTTGTGAAGACAACCCGTGTCCATATGTCCTATCAGGGAATACCAACATCATAGAGTGATTCCCCTGCTTTGGACCCCTTGTATGAGCAAGAGCAAAAATAGTTTTTAGAATGGCTGCTATCCATGTGTTAAATGGATGGCCACCAGAGAAAATGCCTGGCGAAATCTTTAATATGCTAAGCATTAGAACATTATAACCACATAAAAAAAACATTACAGACAAGGTTAAATTTGGCAGAGAGGTAAACTTCCTTGCCATTACAGAACACTGCAGTTAGTATTTTAAAGTATATACGCATTTGCAAATAAAATATAATACTGATAAAATGTTTTATTGGGATTTTTTGCACTAAATTTACTGTAGAGATTGTTGCAGTCAAGGAGATAAATATACATTCCCTTTGTACCACAAATGACTTTAATGGTATGTCTTGTGCATAAATAATAAAAGACCAATGAGTGGGGGAAGGAAATATGATGCCTTGTTCCAGTGGGAAAACAGTGCACACAAATTTATTATATTTTACTTCAGAAACTGGCATAAATTTAAAGAGGGGTTCCACTTGCTCTCCTCTCCCATCCACTTTGTGGTCTCAGTGCCATAGATAAGAGTGTTAAGTTTAGAATAAGATAACAGAAGCACTGATGAAGCCCACAGCTCTAGGCCTTATCAGAGCTCAGTGCAATTTACTGAACTGACAGAAAGCTCCGTACCCATTAATCGCAGTTAAGAGAGCAGTATAAAAGGAATAGGGACTGACATCAACTGCCCAGTCACTGCTACTAGATAGCAGAGGTGGTCTGAAACCTAGGCTTAAGCTGCAAACACTGAGGAGACCTAAATCAGCTGCATCTGGCAAACGGAGAAGATAGATAAAACAATGTATTGGCTAAAATACCAACTATCAAATTAGAACATTAAATATGATCCTGGAGATGGGAGGACCCTTCCACTGGTCAATTTTATGCTCATAGTTAGAATACATTTGATTTTCTGGGGCATGAAGGACCAGAGAGGTGCCCAATTTAATATGAAGTATGTCCAATTAAAACAAATTAAGAGCATCTCACTCATGCACATGGAATGAGTTTAATAAAGGAAACGCCAGGAAAAAAATACTCATACCCAGAGCATGCCATGGTGATTGCGAATGGATGTTGTACCCTGAATATGTCATTACTGTACAAATCTTCCAATAAACAGAGAAGATAGCATTCTAGTTAGTAGTTTCACAAGATACCGTATAACAATTGGAATAGGAAAACCGAATCGCTGTGTGAGTTTCAAAAGGCTACCCGTAGAACTGGGCTCTAGACTATAATAAAGACAGTAGGCAGACGTAAGGAATCTTCATAGTCTGCCACTAGGTATTTTAGCCATTCTTATAAACACCATCTTACATGAAAATTAAAAGGTTGTCATAGCCCTATAATATATAACATAATGAACATATCTGAAATAATATTCCTACAACAGTTACTCAATGTCAGTTTTTAAGCTTATTTTTTTTAGCAATAAAAGAAAACTTCTAGACAAGCTTAATGACATAATACGGAGTCCGTCTACCTAAAATTGAGCTGTAATCACAATGCTATTCTCAGGAGTAGGTTTCTAGGAAGTGGAGAGTGTGATCGCTTAGCACCAAGAGTCATTTTAAAATGATACATTGAGCAGAAGAAACTGTTTCAACTCCATACAATTGTAAGATATGACCATTTTATACCACCACTGATTTCCCACTTGTATCTTTACTACAGTGCTCTTGGTATCCTCTGGCGTGTATTTGAAGAGCTTGTGATTTTATTCCTTAAACACTTATAGAATGTATGGCACCTGCTCATATTTAGCTTTGATGTCTTCTGCTTTATATTTCCGTGTTGATGTTCCCTAGGTTTTGTGGTTCACACATCTGGATTTTAGACCTGTTTACAAACTATTCTCACAAATTTAGTACATGGTGCAATGACTGCAAATGGCTGAGCTGCACCTGTACTTGCTATTGTTCCAAACAAAGTACAGGTGCAATCCTGGTAAATGTTGGTAACTGCATATGACCAAGTTGTACCATGTAACGGCAGCCTAAAAGATGTATTCAATTGGTGTAGTTGAGCGTTATTAAACCTCATCACACATACGCTTTTGAAGCAATTTTTTAATGTAGCTTCTGATTTTACAGGTAAATCAGAATGATTGAGGCACACATTTGGCACAAGGCACTTTTTTGAGCCAAATGTGCGCCATTAGCTCTGGAGTGACTTAGCATCGATATCTACACTAGTTCCTACCTAGTGTGGATTTCCATTCTGGTGCCGAGATATCCAACAGATTTAAGAAGAGAGGCTGCAGCAGTTGGGCTGTTTGTCAACACTGGTGTACAATATGCAAGTCTCAATAAGTTTGCTACATTCAGTTAATATGTTTCAACTGTAAAATGAAAAAAAAAAGGGCTAAAAAATTATTGCGCTTCTTCCTAATGTGGTTTTAACCACATCCAACCAGAGGCATAACTTGAAGCTTCTGAGCCCCAATGCAAATTTGTAATGGGGCTCCTAAATACATAGTTTCTGCCATTTAGAATACTGGTATATTTTAGGTAGCAGAGGGACCTTTTGGGGCTCCTCAGGGTAAAGGGCCAAGTACCAACTTCTACTTCTGCATGCCCGATAGCTACACCCCTGCTTCAAATTACACCATCTGAATACACTCTAAAGGTAAACTCACACAGTGTGAACATGTGGTGAGATTTCTGCAGGGAATTTCTGCAAACTGTTGTTCTGTAAGCAACAGCAGCAAAAAACACCTTGAGGATGATACCACACATTGTGGAGACACAGGCTTTTTATGCAGCGTTTTACAGTCCAAGCAAAGTGAATGAGATTTTTCTTAGTCTCTAACACATTGCAGAAAAAAAAATGCCCTATAAACTTATTTGGGGGGGGGGGGGGGTTGGGGTGGAGGTTTGCAAAAATAAAAAAAAGCAGTTTTGTGAAAAACGGAAAAAAAAAAAAAACCACGGAGAGCACACTGATGGGTCCATATGCTGTGTTTTGTTTTTTCTCTCACAGACAGCACTTTGACAGAAGAAGAGTTAGTATGAAAGTGCCTTTAATCAGGTGATTTTTGCTGCAGATAACCAGTTTGCTTCTCTGTGTTCACCTTGTGACTTTCAAATCTGTAGGTAAATCCTGTAGCAATAATACACACACTGTGGCCCAGATTTACTAATAGTTAGCTGAGACACAGTCTTAAAAACTGCCAGGTTTATAACAGTGCATGTTGATGATTAATAAATCTGAGGTATCTTTAGACAGTGTAGTCTCAAGGCCACTTTAACCATAGGGCCAACAATGGACTTGCACTGGGGCCATTGGTAGCAGGGGCCCCCTTTGGACAGCAGGACAGTCCTACATTTGCTGTCCCGCCCTCCAGGGCAGTGGGTCCAGGCTACCGCAACTCATCGGCGTCCAGAGGATGCCGATGAGTTGCAGAGAGTGACGGCACCCTACTTCATCTCTCGGCCGCTTTCTTTGCTCCCGGTGTCCTGGGAGCAGGAGGCGCGATGAAGTGACGTCACTTACATTGCGCCGGTTACTCCTTGAAGACTCCAGGACCAGAGAAAGGAGTGAACGAGGGAACAGGGAAAGGTTAGTATTAAGGTTTGTTTTTTTTTCTTTGATATATACAGTGGGTGACACAAAACTGTGGAGGCAACCTGGGGGGTTTATACTATGAGTGAGCATTATAATTCGTGCAGGTCAGGTATTTCTAGGTGGTAGTGATGGGGGGGGCAATTATGAAATCTTTGCACAGGGCCCACCAATGTGTTAAAATGGCCTTGTGTAGTCTGTGTTTATTCCTCCTTCAAGTTAGCTTACTTTGAGTCAGAAGACCTTGTGGCACATTTAAAACTATGCCCTCTTTTTCTAGCATGTCAATATTTTTTTTAGCCAAACTAGATACGCCACAATGGGCCAAAGATTTACCATGTTTACTCCAGTAACAGTAGGGTTTTTCTCTGAAAAATATGCCGCTGTGTGTGTGGTTCCTAAATGTACATTTAATCATGTTGTCCCAAAGCGGTATATCCTTATATATAATACTTCTTATAGCTCTTATAATACTCAAACTATAAGGCGCAGTTTTTAGATACGTAGAGATTTCCTGAATTAGTGTGTTCATCAAAGACTTTGTGAAACACATTCTGGTATCTACTAATCAAATTAAATAACTGTATAGGTTTATTTAATAAGAAAACAATGTAGGCTGCAAGACTGCACCAGTTTTCTTAATGGTTAATTTACCATGATAACAATACACTGTGAACTGAATTTACAATTTGGGACAACATTTGTTATACAATACTCAGCATAAAAAAAAAAAAAAACCTAAAAAAAACCCACAGGTAACCAAACTAAGTGTTAACCTCTTCCCGCCAGTGACATTTTTTGATTTTCGTTTTCGACTCCTCGCTTCCCAAACCCCATAACTTTTAATTTTTCCACTCACAGAGCCACATGAGGGCTTAATATTTGCGGGACAAATTGTTCTCCATAATGGTACCATTTATTATTCTGTACAATGTACTAGGAAGCTGGGAAAAAAATTCTGAATTGGGGAGAACTGGAGAAAGTGCATGTGTGTGAGTTTCTTGCGGGCTTCGTTTTTACGGCGTTCACTCTGCAGCCAAAATGACATGTCACATGTATTTTATGTTTCAATATGATTCCAGGGATACCACATTTATGTAGTTTTATTTACATTTTAATCCCTTAACAAAAATCCTTGCAAAAAAAAATAAATAAATATTCTAAAAAAAAAAAACAACAACTTTTATATTTCTGTTTACAGGGATAAATAAGGCATCTTTATTTGCAGGGCCAGGTGTACTTTTTAGTTATACCATTTTGGGGAATGTCTACTGCTTTGATCACTTTTTTTTTTTTTTTATCAGAGACAAAACATAAAAAAAAATGGCAGTTCACCGTACGGGAAAAATATTTTTATAGATTTGTAGATCGGGCATTTTCGGACACAGGGATGACTAATATGCATGTGTTTCACAGTATTGAAGTAGTTTTATATGTGTTCTAGGGAAAAGGGGGTGATTTGAATTTTTAATTTTTTTTAATTTTTTTTTTTCTTGCACTTATTAGAACCTCTAGGGGTCTTAAATCCCAGGGGGCATGATCATTAATGCAATGCATTACAATGCAAAGTGAATGAGATTTTGGCCAATCCCATCCACACATGGCAGAAAAAAAAAAGCTGCGGAAAAGCTGTATTTTCAAAAATGCACACATTTTTGAAAAATTCAGCATATCCATTTTACCTGCGGAAACGCTAGAGAAAAACAGTGGGGCCTTAGCCTTAAAGTGTACACCTGGCAGAAAGATCTAATTTTAAGTCATTGTTAGGCAGTAGCATGGGATATCAGATCTGAGGTGCAGCCACATCACACAGCATGAATCACACAATGCAAATACAACTTTCTACAACCTTAGACCTGCGCATGAGGTCTAAGGCCAAGTTCACACTGCCTTCAGACACTACATACGTCAAGAACATTTGAAACAAAAAAGGACCACCTGATTAGAGAAGATAGTGTATTGCACGCTGAGAGAATTTTCTATGTATATGCAAAATGTAGTGTACAAACAGTATGAACATGGAGATTGAGCAATACTGTAGTAGTAGAACTACACTGGGATGAATAACAATTTGGGGTGTCACCGTGATCGCAACCCTGAGTTTCAGTTACTTTGTACATTTCTATCCATGCCAACAGGTTAAAATATAAAGTTAAGTTATACAATATATTTCTGTTGCAATCTTTAATGTAGTTGTACAGCCAAAACACCAACTGTAGGATCACTTTTCATCTTGGAAAATAAAAATGCATACAGTCTACAATGTTAAAAGTGCTGCTTTCAGTTTCCATTTGCAGCATTAAACTACATTTTCTTCATAAAACACCATTGTAATTCAATGCAGAAAATTACAAAATGACTCTCAGTATCTCCACAAAACATAAAAGCAAATCATATTTGAACTAAACATTAAGAGCTTTCCGAATGTTTTTACCATTATCACATGATAGCAATTTGCATGGTTAAACAGGAAAGTAACTGTAAACACCAAGAAGGATTGCTTCTTATGGAGCAAAATTCCCAAAACTACACAGTTCATCTCAATGATTTTATTCATATGCACTAGGAGGAAGCATTAAAGAGGTTGTCTAGGATTATTTTTTATTTATTTAATTTATTTATTTATTTTAGTTAGAACGAGGGAGATGGAAAAAAATAAATAAATAAAAAGTCACACTCATCCGTCCCTGATGCTCCAGTCTTGCTGCTCTGAAATTTTCTTGCAGCAGAAGTCCCTGTTGCATTTTGACATCCAGGGTCCCTTTTCTTAGGCCTAAGGAAAGGACCCGGGACGTCACAGGTAGTGATGTCCAGTGTTCCTCTCGGAAGCCGCTGATTGGCCTCAGCAGTCATGTGCGCCGGAAGAAAACACTGGAGCAGCAGGACCGGACCACGCTGGGACACACCAGAGCACCGGGGATTGGTAAGTATAGGGGTTTTTTTTTCACCTCCCTGGCCTAATTTTGTTTCTTTTCTTTTTTTTAATATCCTGGACAACCCCTTTAAAAGGACACTTTCAAAAAGGGACAAGAAATCTTGCTTGTTTGTAGGTGACCAAATACTTATTTTCCACCATAATTTGCTAATAAATTCTTTAAAAAAAAATCAGACAATGTGATTTTCTGGATTTGTTTTCTCATTTTGCCTCTCATAGTTGAGGTCTACCTATGATGTCAATTACAGGCCTCTCTCATCTTTTTAAGTGGGAGAATTTGCACAATTGGTGGCTGACTAAATACTTTTTTTCCCCACTGTATCTGTAGTTTTCATTCCATTGTGAGATGGTAAGTGGAGACTATCTGTAATACATTGCACACAGTGAGTAGAGGAGAATCTACTCTAAGATTCTCTTTCTTACAGCCTCTGGACCATGCAGGAACTCTACAGAGAAGTACTGATGCAAGGAAAGTGTATTGGTTGTTTATATTCAGCTCTAACCTACTGTAAGCATCAACCTAAAGCCTCATTCACACATTCCCATACATGCTAGATCCATGATTTTCACCCCTAACACGTCATTTGCAGATGCTGTAATTTCCTTGGTTGATCTGCTTTTTAATGTCTGGGAAAAGCAGATCAACTGTTTTTTTTTTTTTTGTTTGATTTTCTGAATTTTGTATGTCTCTGGGTCAGTAAAAAACGGACGACACATGGATTTCATGTTTTTTTTTTTCTCATGGTTTTTCTCACGGACCCATAGACTTTTAATGGTGTGATGCATTAGTTAAAAGAAGAAAAAAAAAAAAAAAAAGGGTCTGAATAAAACACATTGAAATAAATAGGTACCAGGGCAGGGCAGAGGGCCCAGTCCTCTGCACTTCCTCACCATGCTCCCTTTTTGGAAAGTGTGCTAAGGTGTTGCAGTTAAACTTGCAATTTTTTTTGCGCAAAACCACATTTTGCACACACAAAAAAAAAAAATTGTAACTTTTTTTTTTGCCTTATATGCCAGAAAACTGTTGTACAAGGCATAATAAATCTGGGCGTGTTAATTTATCTGCTCCTTCATCTCCTGCACTTCCTTGCTCATACCTCCTTCCTTGCCTCTCCATAGACTGTTAATAGAGGGATACTGTAAATATTTCAAAGGTAAATTAAAAAAAAAAAATTCTGAAAACACAAAATGCACATGACAAAAGTAGATGCATCATAGACATCCTGTCTAAAACCCCTTATAGTAGCGTCCACTCACTGATTGGCTCAATGTAAATTCTATTCTACTTGAACTTAGGGACATCTGGATTTGAGTCTTTAAAGTGCACCTCCCAGTTATAGACAACTTTTCATAAATTAATAGTAAAGATAAAAATAAGTCTTATTAAGGAGATCCGTTTCCCTCTTAACTTATTAAGCTGTTCTCCTGCTCATTATTTTCAATCAGATTAATTGTTTATATTATATCCACATGCAATTCTATGGAGCAGGGAGAGATTGGTAAGATTTCTCCAGCTGGCTGGTTAATTGATTTATTGCCTTATTCTGTGTATTATCAGCCTCTTATCTACAACTGAAGCTGAAAAGTTGTTTAGTAGCACCTAGCATGTTTAGCACAGAGAAGCCTGGATGTCTGGACTAACAATATGATGATTTTATCACAAAAAGTGTTGAGTTGCGTGAAGCTACACATACAGACTCTTTCACTCACACATGAGTTTTTCCACTTTGCTTTGCCAGAATTAGAAACTAAAAAGGAAGTAGTAGTGTGCCAGTGAGTGAGTCTGCAGTGCTGTATCTCTAGCTCCTCCGCATCCACTCCTCCCACTTGCTTTATGTCCTAATAAACTAATCTTTGCCAGGAATGTGAACTAAATAAGTTCACTTTCAAGATCAGTTCATTTTAAATGTATAGTTCATGAACTACCCATCACTAGTATGTATACTTTCTGGCACTGTAAACAAGGAGAATGGTAATACCCAATTGTCAATTTATTCAATAATAATAATAATAAAAAACAAAAACAAAAAAACAAGTGCTTGTATTTCATGCAAAATGTAGTATTTACTAAAACAGATATGAATAGTTGACAGCTGCTCTATAATCGTGATTCACAAACTCATAATAAATTGAAAGGATAAGTAATTTTCTAACAGTTGTAGGGAAAGGGGTGCGTTTAAAATGTGACGCCATGCGGCAAAAGTTTTAAATGAAATTACACCAATTGGTGCTAAAAACTCAGACTAGGCAGTCAATGTGTCAGATTTATCATCCAGCAGCTACTGTGATAAATCTGGCACAGTTTAAAACTCTGCACCGTGTAAAATTTAGAGAGAATATTAGTAAATCTGCCTCACTATACAGAAACAGCAGTAAATTGTATTCATCCAAATGTAGTCTGAGCAAAAATGAAAATGTTATTGCGTTGTGCTATGTGCTTGAAAATTGTTAAATATAGTAGAATGACGTAACACAAACATTGGTGGAGCCAAAGGATGTCCTTGATCTGAAATGCTATATTATATGCCAACACTATTCACTGCTTGTGGACTACATGGAAACAGTCATGCTATTGTTCAACATAACACATTTCAATATATTTTATACTGTAGCGTGAAAAATTATACAGTCCTCAGCTGAACTTTATGACCATTTTTCAATTTTGCTGTTTATATAAAAAACTCATTTTGACTTTGTAACATGAATCAGTTCTTTGTTAAGATCTGTTTTAGACATTCCCACAAAAAAAGAAAAAAAAAAAAAAACACACTTCCAGACGGTTTCATGCTTTGCGCACACACACAGACATGAATACTAACCTTTCTGTTGTTTTTTATAACAGACTAAACACTTTAATATATTATTTTGTATTACACTCTATGTATGTTTTCCTTCAACTCTGTTTAGGTTGTGTTCATTTGTTCCACTATTCTTCTAACCACTTCTATTTACTAAGAGTTAGGCAGCATTCACATAATCATGTATTACTGGCACAGTTTGGAAAAATCAGATTGAACCTGACCCAACCTAACTGCAGCTTATATAACAGATATTTATAATAATTATACATATTAATATAATAAATAATAAAAAATATAAACACTTCACACTTAGAAAGGTTACCTCCAGCGACATGTTAGACTGCTGCTGCCACCAGAAGTTTAAACCTTTCCTGCAACAGCAAATTATCAGTCTTTTTTGTCATTTTTTTCCTCCCCATATTCCAAAAGCCATAACTTTTGGAACGTACTTCCTATTGGTGCCATTTAATATTCAATATGATGTACTGGGAGCTAACTGTGCAATAAAAATGGCAGGATAACTTTATTCTGTGGATCAGTATGATCACAACACAGATCAAAATATATATAGGGTTTTTTGTTTTGTTTTTTTTAGAGGTAAATAAAAAATAACTTTTTTCAAAACAAACATTTTCTTTTCATCGCCATACTCTAAAACCCCATCACTTTTTTATTTCAGTCTACAATGCTGTGTAGCTGCTTTTTTTTTTTTTTTTTGCAGGATTGACTGACTTTTAACTACTTAACTTTCAGGATTATAAAACTAGAAGACCAAGAGAGAAAATGTAATGGGATATTTTATTACACTGACCATTGTTCACTCAAAAGTATATACAGAAAAAAACAGATGACTTAACTAGCTGGGATATTTCTATCAAATCAACATAGTTTGATCCATATGTTATAATAACCACTTTCCATTACTTATATAGTACCAACATATTCCTGACTGCTGTACAGAAAACTGGTCTCAAGTGAGGCTCAAAATTTAATTTACTTTTTTCAGAAACAAACGGGTCAATTTCATATCATATTTTATTCACCAGTTTCTTTAAACACAATTTATTGCAGGCTATATATTCTACAGAATCTCTACCAAGGTACTGTTTAAGGAGGACCTGTCACAAGATCTCAAAAATCCAATGACGCTGGGCGGAAGAATTGCATGACATACAGCACACAGAGAAACTGCCCCAAGAGAAACAACAGTGTTACCCCTCCACTTTAAGTACAGTCAAATTTGCAAAAAAAAAACAACAGGCTTATATCTTTGAAATGGATAAAGAGATTTGGATAAACAAAATACCGAAATGCTCAGGGAGAGTGCGCCCTCTTGGTACCATATGTTTGAAGCTGTTCTCTCCTAGAAATAATGCATAGGAAATTTAAAAAAAAAATACTAAATATACTAAATACTAAATACTAAAAAATACTAAAATACAATAGAGATCCCTTATTACCTTAGAGGTACCTTAGAGGTACCTTATCACCACTCCAAACTGAGCACATGGATGACACCTTACAGATGGCCATAATATATACTATCTGCAATTCAGGGTCAAAACTGTATGATGGCTACAAGACGTGGGCCCTCTGCAGTTCTGGTGAACTAATATTGCAAAAAAACTATCTCAAAATAGTATGAATTATAGTACTGTATCAAAATATCAATATTATCAATATTGTTGTTGATGAGACCTAGACTAAAAGCTAGTGCAGCAGTCTATTGCCATTAACCTTCATTCTTACTCAATCAGCTTTTCAACAGTTTAGGAGTCTGCAATAGTATTTTATAATAACTATCCCATCTGTTCGGAAACAATGAGCATTTGATGCAAACCATTAAAGGAACAATTAGAATTAAACACATTTGCTACGGTGTTACTCTGCCAGTGTAATCATGGCAGGGACACAAGCCACTTCTATCAAAGAAAGCCATCTCACTATTTGCTTTGATAAAAAGCGGTCGTCTTTTTGTACTCTTTGGTAGGCAAATTCTAAATTGCAGCCCATTTTCTTCTGAGTCATGAAAAAGAATTATTAAACTTCAGTGCACCTTGACCAGACAATCTTTGAAGTTTTATGCGATACAATCGCAGACTTTCAATCATTCAGATGGAATAAGAAATAGGTGTTTGCATAAAAGCTGTCCTTTTTGTAAGGAGTCTGTAATGTCAAATATTGCATTTTCCTTAATCATGACTAACACAGGGAACAGTATATTGGATGTTATTGCAGAGGGATTAACTAGACATTTTCATGGCAACATAGCAGCTTGGATCCAAAGGAAACTAACATTTTATTTTTTTGTATAAAGAATATGTTTAAAGAAAAAAAAAAAAAAAACACGACAAGACATTAACAGGACAAAGACAGAAAGAACATAGGGCATAGCCGTTGACATACAAAATTGTCTAGATACGCTATGGACTACCCCAACCTACCTCTTATCACTCGATTCCCCAAAAAGACTCGGACACCAGGTTGGAAGTAAAGGCCACAGCGGCATTTTATTAATTATTGCTTTAACATCTTCATGTGAAAAACCGTTACAAAACACAGAACAACCATAAATATCAATTCAACACATCATATAGCATTTACTTAGCATTTACACAACCCCAGTATAAATATCATAGTAACCCATTTATAAGGAGGGGTCCCTGAAGACACTAACTGACACCACGTCTCCCAACCTTTACCCCAGCCGTGATACACCTGGCCCAGGGGCACCAGCATCGGAGGGTAACTCCATCCTGGGTACCCTGACCTCAGGACTTGTCCAACCAGTCTGGTTCACAAACCAGCCTCCAAATATCCATCCAACCAATTGGGGTGGAAATGACCCCTTAGTCCTCCACCCCCCCCATTGAAAATTAATCTTTACACTTATGCCTCCAAAGACCCCTACTGTGCACGCCACCATGACAAAGGGAATACCTAAAATAGGGAGGGAGGGCGGGAAAAGTGACCTATTCCTAGCAACTCCTGAACTGTACTGAGCACCCCCCTGCACTCTCCCCCCTATAAATATGTTATAAACAATAAACAACCCCCATCTCCTGCCCTTTTTTTCACCTCCTAAACTTAACCTGACCTACTGTTAGCTGCTCATCCATTTTATCGTCATGAGCCCTTCTCCACTACCCCTTTGGGTCCATTACGTGGGGCTTTATGTAACAGGGTGGTCAAGTGGTCCTATGTCTGCTCCCGTGACACTCTCTAGGCCTTGTTTATGATATCCAAGTCCAGGCAAACCACTATGCAGCATTGCTACAGGCCTAATGTCACTCATTTCAGCTTCCAGCCTACTGACTCTCTGCATTTGACAAGCCATTCCAGCCTCCAGCTATCCATGCTGTCCCAATGAACAAGTTGACTCTGACCTCCAGTTCACCAGTGTTTCTCCAATGGACCAGCTCCAGTTCAAACAATTCAAAAAGACCAATCAGGCCATCAATATTTGGCTCCTTGATGTCAGAATAACCTGTTCTTCAGCTGCTTTTTTCCTTACTATCAGCATTGTAGCACAGGACTCCAGTGGCATAACACAGATACCCATGTCAGTACGAAGCTCTTATTGGACCTTCACCAATCATTCTTGCTGCCAGTTAACTTGGCAGGACATGGCGAGCAATCGAGTTCCGGGCCTAGGAGTCTAAAAACCGGTAACCTAAACGTGTGCAAAACACATATTGTGACATTTGTGCAAGTGGAGGTATATTTCTCCCAAATTCCTCTTATATGAAGTAGCAGCAGAAGTCTCCTACCTACTGATTAAGTGATTCAGGGAGGGCGGGTGTTTAAGAACGGCTAGGAGGGCAACTCTCTGCTTGGGGACACAGAAAGCCAGTCTGTGTGAGTAAAAGGTTGTTGGACATTGTGTTTTTTGTATGCTAGCAGGTAGAAGCTTTCCAGCTGTTGCAATGGATGTTTAATGTAGAGTGCCGGATAGCCAAGGATTTTCTTTTGTTGCTATTTTATTTTAATTAGGCTTGCAACCTTACTAATAAATCTGACCTGATGTCGGCTTAAACCTCTGTTTGTTGGCCTGATTTTGACAGAACAGACATGTGTCCTTTGACAATGGCAAAAGCAATCCAGATTGAAAATCTCACAATATGCACACAGAACAACACACTATATATATATATATAACAGTTTTTACATTACAAAGAATAGTTTTGTTTTGCTGTTGCCTTGTATATGCAAACAACTGACCAGGCTCATCAGTCTTTTAATGTAGAATATATATAGACTTTAAAAGGGTTAAATGTGTCCTGTTCTAGGTAAAGTGCCATAGCATAGTATTTAGGTATGGGGGTACAGAGTTATCAGCAGTAGCACCTGGACCCTGGTGCCTAAAGAACATTAGTCAATTGTAAAATAAAACCAATTTCTATCACAGCATCAATGTAGGGGAAATGGTCCCTAAGAGTCTAATTTTCTTGCAAACAGGAGCTGACTGCCAGAAGTCCCATCATTGGGACCCCCTTCTACATACTGAACTGATCAGCAGTGAGAAGTTGCTGAATGGGAGTTCTTCAATGTAGACTACAAAAACAACCAGTTCAGCAACACCCACCATCAGAATTGCAACAACAAAGAGGATTATTCAAAAACAGCTGACAAAATTAACCTGCTGCAGCTAAACATTAGGGACAGGGATCAACCTTGTAAATATTCATTCTCAACCTTTCAGTGTAATACAAAAGCTATGTAAAACACTTAGGTGGATTATCCTGTCATATCCAGAAAAGACAAAAGTTGCCAGCTGATGCTGCATTTCATCCCACTGCTCCTCTGCTAATGCTGGTATGTCAGTTCTCTTTAAAACAATAGTTAAAGAAGAGTCAGAATTGATAAATCTATTTATATGCTCATAATAGCTGATGCTAGATCAAACTTCCATGTAAGCAGGTCTCCCTAAGGCTAAGAGTTTTCAGGGGGGAGCACCAGCTAGGACTTCCCACAATTTGCATATATTGGGGCAGATAAACTGAAAATGCACTGTCTAAAAATTAGACCAAAATTACACTAGACAGTCTCAAACTGCATCAGATTTTCCAAAGTGTCTATTGGCGTATGAAAATCTGATGTACTTTTGCACTGTTTGGCCTAACTTTATACCACTTATTAGTTGGCTTAGTTAACGATTAAATTTTGGTGCACAAATCTGGCGTAATGGCCAAAATTTTGGTGCAACTTCTAAAGTTTTAGCGAAATTTCTGGCTCCCAGTTTAGCATATTAAGCCACACCACCTTTTCAAACCAGCCTGGCCACCTGTCATGCAAGGCGCAGAAACGGTTATAAAGTGTGTAGAACACATAGAAAATGAGATGTCAAGCATGTATGCCAGCTTTTTTGGCGCAAATTACATCAGATTATTATTATTAGTTTATCTGTCCCACATTATAGAAACACTAGGGCAGATAAACTAATACTGTCTAACTTTTAGATAGTGCAGTTAGTCTAATGCCACTAGAAATTCTTGTGCACTTTTAGGCTGAGGCCCTACGTTGCGGAAACGCAGCTTTTTTTGTTGCAGATTTTGTTGCGTTTTTTTGAGCCAAAGCCAGGAGTAGATTGAACAGAAGGGAAAAGTATAGGAGCTTCCTATATAATTCCCATACCTTTTGTAGCCATTCCTGGCTTTGGCTCAAAAAACAGCAGCAAAATCTGCAACAAAAAAAGCTGCGTTTCCGCAACGTGGGGCCTCAGCCTTAGGTTTTTTTTTTTTCTGTTGCAAAAACACAGGGAAAGAAAAAAAATAAAAAATAAAACACTGCTGTGTTTTACAATACCAGCAAAGTGAATGAGATTTTATTAATCTCATCTACACACTGTGGAGGGAAAAAAAGCTGCAGGAAAGCTGAATTTTTAAAAGATGCAGCATGTTAATTTTAGCTGCGGAATCACAAGGGTATGTTCACACGGTGGAAAATGAAGAGGAATTCCTTTTCATTTTCTGCCACCGGCATTTTCACCATGGTCTAGTCGCAACAGGATGCCGATGCAGTGCAACAGCATTCCGTCGCGGCATCCCACTCCTGATTAGGCCCAGATGAATGGGCCTAATCAGGAGGGAGTCTCGAGCCGCGGACACTGAGGCTGAATCAGCCGCGGAATCTACGGCAAATCGAAAAGGACACTTCTTTTTTTCCTCGTCCTGCTGTGATCTCTGCCTCCCATTGTTTTCAATGGGAGGCAGATTCCAGGAGGAATCTGCTCCGGATTCAGGGGCGAAATTCGCCCCAAAATCCGCGGCAAATTCCTCCATGTGAACACACCCCAAGAGTTTCCATATAGATGTAATAGGAGAAGAAAAAGTACACAGAAAAATGCAGCAAAAGCTCTTTGCATTTTGCTGCATTTATTTCCACAGTGTTGCTTTGTTGCATTTCGCAACATGGGTTCTTAGCATTATATTGTCTAGTTTAACTTTACACCACTTAGGGGGCGTTCACACTACCGTTGGTGACCGTCAGTAGTGTACGTAACTATTGTCTGTTACAAGATTTTAGCATCGGACACTAGAAATCTGTTAAAATTTTCATTCATTTCAATGGGTTTTTATATTGTGTCAGTTAGTGTCCGTTTACACCCAATCCGTCAGAAGTCCGTTTTTTTTTCCACGGACAAAAAAATCCTACACGCAGGACTTTTTTAATCCGTTTGAAAAACGGATTCTTGACGGACAGCAAGTGTCCGTTATTTTTTATTTTTTTTAACATTGAAGTCTATGGGTAATGAACTTATAACGGGCAGTAACTGATAGCCATCAGTTACTGTCCGTTATTTTATGTCCGGACAGTGTTAAAAAACGGACACTAACTGACGCTAATGTGTCCATTTTTTTAACTGATCCATTAATTGGATCAGTTAAAAAAACGGACACATTAACATCAGTTAATGTCCGTTAATGTCTGTTACGATAGGTGTCCGTTTTTATTTTTTTTTTTTGTTAACGGACACCTTCATAACAAAATCCAACGGTAGTGTGAACCCTGCCTTATTGTCCAGCATTTTGGCGCATTGTCTGCTGCAAAGTTTTGCATAATAAATTCTGTCCCCTTTGCAACAAGCCTCCTCCACCTGTCGGATGAGGTGCAAGAACTATTAGAAAGTGTCTAAAACAAATAGAAAATGAGGTGTGAAGCATGTGTGCCAGTTTTGTTTCCCGCAGAGTACACCAGAATTCTTGTGCATTTTTATTAACTTATTTGCCCCTACTCTGTAAAGTAGAATTTCTCCGACAAAAAAAAAAAAAATCTAAAATAGATCTATAATTAAGTAAAAAATAATCAATTAAAAAAAAAAAAGAATAGTCAAAAAAAATAAAGTGAAAAAATTTCTCATTAAACACTGCAGTCAACATCCCAGAGAACAATAACTAACCAAGAACACAACACGAATCCCTCTGTGCAGACAAGGCACTCAGAAAATGCTCCCATCTGAATAGCAGGAAGTGAACGAAGCCTTTGTAATACAATACCTACCAAACTTCAAAGATAGTCACACATTGCAATATTACTGTAAAATGGCTTAATATGGACTACACCACATGAAAGCATTTTTTACTTACTGCTCAGAAAATAAAAATATTTAAACAAAGGGGCTTTGCATCTTCTCTAGTTGCTTTTATCATATGTCTGCCAAAAGAAAAGCCCTCTATGCAGTAAAGATTCACACACATGTAAAAACAATGCTAGGAAGTAAGTCAATAGAGCGCCTCACCAAAACTGTGTGAAAAGTACTTAGAATCAATCAACCCAGAGTAAATAATACAACAGGTATTGTAGCTTCATGTCTACACATGCCAATGATGTAGACATTATAGTATAGTCACTATAGTATAGCATTTTATATGTAAAGAAAGTTATTAAGTCACTTAAGTAAAACAAGAGCAGAATCCCTAGAATATCCTGAACTGCAGAGTCAAAGTAAAGTTGCATTATAACTAAAATGGGTCTAATGAAACGGTTTAATTTTTGGCAAAATCAGACAATGGTATTGTACCATATAATTGTGCTGGATATGACAAAAAGGAAGTGAACAGCAACACACAAGTCCCATTGACTTATAAGGGGGGGCCATTAGAAACCTTATAAGGCCGGGGCCCCACGTGGCATAAACGCCGCAGAAAAAAATCGCGTCGCTTTGCAGTCAGAGCAAAGTGGATGGGATTCTATCGAATCCCATGCCCACTTTGCGGTAAAAACCACGCTGTGGACACGTGACGATTTCCAAAACCGGCGCGATTTTGGAAATCGCAGCATGTCAATTATACCTACGGAAACGCCGGCGGATTCCCCATAGGTATAATTGAAACAAAGTCCGCAAAGGAAACCTCTGCAACCTTTGTGTCTAAAGCACTGCGGGAAGAACCGCTATGTGTTGCCGCCGTGGTTTTACCTGCAGCACTATTTTGCTGCGGGATGCCACGTGGGGACTTAGCCTAAAAGTCATAGTGGAGGTATAAATATACACTAGTCTCATCTTTCAAATAACGGCAACAGCAGAAGAATGAACACAGATAATGCTGTGGCAGTAATAGAACATATCATTCTGCAATATAAAGCCATTCCGACACTTGATTTACATTCTCATTACCAATTCAAAAAAGTAGCAAAAAAAATGATAAAATGCTTCTCAAAAGCAGTACTGTGGAGTTGGTAGGCCAAACCACTGATGCAAACTCCAGCTCAAACCCCTTCATAGATAGCTTACAGCCATGGTCAGTGAAGCAGTAAAGCTCCTCTAATTTATTAAAAAGTGAGCGACTGACTTCATATGAAAGTAAATATGTAACATTCATTTCAATGGGGGTGCTAGAGATAGCTGAAGTACAGCGCACGGCTATCTCCAACATTCCCATTGAAAAGGCCAGCCTAATCACTCCATTCAGAGCAGAGGACAAAACTCCCCAACCCCTGTCCCCCCTGGTTAGACCCCCAATACACTCGCGCCTCCGCTGATCTGCATGTGATCATCTATCCTATGGATAGGGTTAACTTGATAAGAAGAGGCTATCCCTTTAAGGCAGTGTTGCAATACCAGTTTTAGTATAGTTTTATATTCCAATCCATGTACTATTTGTTGTACAGTATCCTTTCCTGGGATTTCAGAAGCCATACTCTGGTTCCCCAATGTGCTGACCATTTTTAAACAGCAGAAAACCAGGGAACTTCAAAACATTTCCTATGGCAACAGTCGACAGACCTTGTGGATTCTCTCTTTCACTCTAACACCTACAAATTAAGGCCCCACATAGCGAAATGCAGCTAAAAACACTATAAAATAAAAAAAAATGCAGTGAAAACACATTGCCTTTTTCTCAGGGTTTTTCACTTACAGAAATTTTCGACAAAAACTTTCCCTATAAAATCTTTAGGTGAACCTCTCACAATTCTACAGCTAAAATTAGCATGTGATTTTTGCTGCATTTCACTATTTCAGGCCTTAGTCCAAGTCTGATTTGTCTGCTAGGAAAAGGCTGGAAGACTTCTTTATGAAGTATCATTGTTGTTGGGCCTCTGACTGGATAGTTCTCCTCTTCATTCCATTTTACATAGTGACCAAAAAGTAGGGGGAATTCATGTAGTAGTGTGTGAATATATGCACCGCACATCATATGGCAGTTCTCAGGCAACATATAGAGTTTCAGCTATGTCATTTTAATTATATGGTTAAAGGATTAAAATTGTATGCAGGTAACATTGAGAGTGTTCATACACCCACAAGCTATTTCCTTCCAAGACAGCAGCTTCTTTATTTTTTCATATCTAGTCTGAAGAGGAATGAAATAATTTTTCTCTCTGAGGGAATGACAATGTGAGAACAGGAGCACAAAAAGACATAAAAATAAAGTAAGGATAGATACACACAATATTTATGACATTAATAAATGATATCACCTTTACCTCTCGGTTCTCCAAGGTATGCAATTACTTAGACACACATAAGCAAAGGCAGGCATTCATAAGGAGATGGCAAAGCTGAATGTATGCCCATACTAAATATTACATTATACATACAGTAGATTCTCAGCCTCTTCCCCAAAGACATATGAAGAATAGTGATGACTTGTGCTCATGGGTGAGCTATGGAACTTAGAATTCATACATACATAGTCCAGATAGAAAAAAAAAAAGAATTATGTATGCTTGGCTATATCTATGACTCCTATAGAAGTAAACAGAAAGAGCTAACAAAGAGGCCAAAGTGGAGCGGGCCACCTCTTTATTTACGCTTCACCTGGATATGCCATCCACCCCATCCAGGCTTAAAGAGAACCTTTCATGTCCTCATGCATATGAATCAGCGCACTGTCGGCTTTCCGGGTATGTGCCCCGGTGGATGAGATATCGGTGCCGTTAGTTTCAGCCCTGTACTGTCAGAGAGGGCGTTCCTTACCGCCCAGTGAGGACGCTGAGCGGTGAGGAACGCCCCCAGTACAAGTCTATGGATGAATACCGTCGGGGGGTGTTCCTCACAGCCCAGCTAGACTGTCAGGAACTCCCTTCTGACAGTGGGGAGATATCGGTGCCAAAACTAATGGCACCAATTTCTCCAGCCCCAGGGCACATACTGGGAAAGCTGACAGTGAACTGAATTCAGCGCACTGTCGTCTTTCTAGCAGTATGTAAAACCGCATATGCATGAGGACATGAAAGGTCCTCTTTAACTAGGGGGTCAGGGGATTAGGATTCTTGAGATAGGTGGGGTTTGCTATGACTGTAGACCCAGAATAACATTCTTTATAAACTCTAGGACCACCGGTTGATTATTTATTACTGTCCCTGCCTTCACGATAGCTGTTTACACAGCACTCAATAAGTAAGTCTTAAAGGACCCAGTACAGTATAGTTTAGGAGGCTGTCTATTACTCCTGTAACTGGGGCTAATGCATCAGCCCCAATCACATGGAAAATCAGTAGAAAACCAAATTAAAAAAAAAAAAAAAAAAGGAATGTTAAACCCCAAAGGTCTACCACAATCTTATGGGAGACATGATTTATAAAATAATGGGCGCCACTATCATGCCCATGTCACAGGTTCTACGTGCCAATACGTGCCACCTTCGTAAAAATTACCATAAGGGAGAGGGAAATCTATTTTTATTCTAAAAACATAAAAACATAAAATGAAAGCCCTATTTATTACCGAAAAAAAGACCAAACATTTTTTTAAACAACCCAAATGTTGAAGTTTTTAACGACAGTGGCATCTTTCAGCAGGATAATGCACTCTATGAAAATTCAGAAATAGTTTGAGGAATATGACAGAGGTAAAGATGTTTACTATTTCAAGATGTTTATCTATTCTGAATGCAGCGGCCAGACAGATCTATCAGTCTAGATGCTAAAGCGATGCCTCTGGTCTGTGTCAGTCACTACATTGGCTGTCTATTCAATACAGAATACAATATAAACTTATCACCCACATCCACAAGGCTCTCCATAATGCTGCACTTCCCTAAAATTCCTCCCTCATCTCTATCTATTGCCCAACCCGTACTCTCCGCTTACTCAATGACCTAAGACTAACATCCTCTATTATCAGAACCTCCCACGCTCGTATACAAGACTTATCCCGAGTTGCACCACTTCTCTGGAAAGCTCTACCCCAGACAATCAGATTAACTCCCAATTTCTACAGCTTCAAGCGTAAATTAAAGACACATCTTTTCAGACAGGCCTATTTCAATACCTAAACATTAGGTTTGTTGTTGTATACAGTACAGACCAAAAGTTTGGACACACCTTCTCATTCCAAGAGTTTTCTGTATTTTCATGACTATAAAAATTGTAGATTCACACTGAAGGCATCAAAACTATGAATTAACACATGTGGAATTATATACTTAACAAAAAGTGTGAAACAAATGAAAATATGTCTTATATTCTAGGTTCTTCAAAGTAGCCACCTTTTGCTTTGATTACTGCTTTGCACACTCTTGGCATTCTCTTGATGAGCTTCAAGAGCTAGTCACCTGAAATGGTCTTCCAACAGTCTTGAAGGAGTTCCCAGAGATGGTTAGCACTTGTTGGCCCTTTTGCCTTCACTCTGCGGTCCAGCTCACCCCAAACCATCTCGACTGGGTTCAGATCTGGTGACTTTGGAGGCCAGGTCATCTGGCGTAGCACCCCATCACTCTCCTTCTTGGTCAAATAGCCCTTACACAGTCTGGAGGTGTGTTTGGGGTCATTGTCCTGTTGAAAAATAAATGATGGTCCAACTAAACGCAAACCGGATGGAACAGCATGCCGCTGCAAGATGCTGTGGTAACCATGCTGGTTCAGTATTCCTTCAATTTTGAATAAATCCCCAACAGTGTCACCAGCAAAGCACCCCCACACCATCACACCTCCTCCTCCATGCTTCACGGTGGGAACCAGGCATGTAGAGTCCATTCGTTCACCTTTTCTGCGTCGCACAAAGACACGGTGGTTGGAACCAAAGATCTCAAATTTGGACTCATCAGACCAAAGCACAGATTTCCACAGGTCTAATGTCCATTCCTTGTGTTCTTTAGCCCAAACAAGTCTCTTCTGCTTGTTGCCTGTCCTTAGCAGTGGTTTCCTAGCAGCTATTTTACCATGAAGGCCTGCTGCACACAGTCTCCTCTTAACAGTTGTTGTAGAGATGTGTCTGCTGCTAGAACTCTGTGTGGCATTGACCTGGTCTCTAATCTGAGCTGCTGTCAACCTGCGATTTCTGAGGTTGGTGACTCGGATGAACTTATCCTCCGCAGCAGAGGTGACTCTTGGTCTTCCTTTCCTGGGGCGGTCCTCATGTGAGCCAGTTTCTTTGTAGCGCTTGATGGTTTTGGCCCCTGCACTTGTGGACACTTTCAAAGTTTTCCCCAATTTTTCGGACTGACTGACCTTCATTTCTTAAAGTAATGATGGCCACTCGTTTTTCTTTACTTAGCTGCTTTTTTCTTGCCGTAATACAAATTCTAACACTCCATTCAGTAGGACTATCAGCTGTGTATCCACCTGACTTCTGAACAACACAACTGATGGTCCCAACCCCATTTATAAGGCAAGAAATCCCACTTATTAAACCTGACAGGGCACACCTGTGAAGTGAAAACCATTTCAGGTGACTACCTCTTGAAGCTCATCAAGAGAATGCCAAGAGTGTGCAAAGCAGTAATCAAAGCAAAAGGTGGCTACTTTGAAGAACCTAGAATATAAGACATATTTTCAGTTGTTTCACAATTTTTTGTTAAGTATATAATTCCACATGTGTTAATTCATAGTTTTGATGCCTTCAGTGTGAATCTACAATTTTTATAGTCATGAAAATACAGAAAACTCTTGGAATGAGAAGGTGTGTCCAAACTTTTGGTCTGTACTGTACATCTCTAGTATATATGTTTTACTCAAATATACAAATAAATAAAAACAAGACTATGAAAGTCACATCACCTTTTTAAGCCAAAGAAGAGGGTAACAATGGTGTGCAATAGCTTTAAGCCATTTGCTTTTGTCTACACACACAAAAAAATTAAAATATGCATGCATGCATGTATGAATGTATGAATGAATGAATGTATATCCTTTCGAGGGTCCCAAGCAAAGGCAAAACTGGGGTCCCACTAATCAATTTTTAGTCCACATTCCCTCTTTACTGAAAGTGCACACCCATTTGCAGGAAAAAAACAATAAAAAAAAAAATCCCCCCCCTTTAGTGGTCCCCACACAGTACAATACCCCTTTACTGGCCCCACAGTACATTGCCCCTTTTATGGTCCCACATTAGGCTGTTACACATTAAGCATTCATCTTCACTCTTGTTCAGGCCTCCCTGATCTCTGAAACCCATATAATTGCGTCGGTTGCATTATGGCCAAACCTGCCCCTGAAAGTGACATAACTTTGTTCCACAGTAAACATATAGATATACAAATACGCTTCCTTTTTCTTTTTTTTTTTTTTTTTTTTCTTAAAAGAAGGAAACCAGTGATTTAAAAGAATTGCACAAACATGGTGTGAAAGGGTTTGATGGGGCCTGGGGTGTAAGAAATGGTGCCTATACACTTTATGTTATTACTTGTATATCACCTGCTTAAAAGCTTTCTTGTTCTCATTCCAGAGGGCAATGTTAAGGCTTTGGCTAGGGTACACCCTTCAATTCAGCAACCAACATTTTTCTTGTAACAGAGAGCTGTCTTCAATACATTAATGTCAATTTGTGGACCCAATGTTACAGTCACTCACAACATCAAGTTTTTAGAGCTTTATATGTAGGAAGTGAGGTAGAACGTAAAATAAGTTTACTGTACAATCTACTGTGCATGGCCCTTAAATAGCAAGATCCATACCAGTCCCTATGGTCGCTATAGGAGTAGTTCTTCCACTACCACATATTAATAAACTGATGTTTATTCCGTTTCACTGTTAATTCAGTGTGCTCTCCTTTGCTTTCTAACTATACTAGACATACATACAGGAAATTCAATAAAATTAGTTGTTATAGATATGTCTCTTTACATTTGTGAAAAATTACTAGAAAAACAGGAAATACTAAAAGGAAATATGCTACATTTCTTATTGCCATGTACCATATTTATAATTTATTTATAAGAACACCAATAAAAAAGGGAATTAAAAAAAAAAAAAAAAAAAGCTCCACCATCTACAGCGAACACCACCAAACTGATCATGCAAAGTATGCCAATGTGATAAACATGAAATTTTTTTGCCTGTCTCATCTAGTTTTATCTATAGTTACTTTAGGGGAAAAAAATATGCTTTATACACAAATAAATATGAATTTTTTATTACAATTATGTAAACCTGATTCAATTAGGAAAAAAATAAAATTATTTATCTAGATATTCCATGAAAAACACCTTTAATAAAACTGCCTGCTTAACTTTGTATAAGACTACAAGCAGCATTTACAACTACTCTTTGATGAAAACTAGTATATAGATGTTTAGAACATACACTGACTTTCATACAGGCAGGCTTTGAAATAAATCTATACAATACATTTACCAGTAGCATATATACCAAATGTACCCTGTAAAATGCAAAAAAATAAACACTGTATAAACACATGAATACAGTACATTGATGGTTAAATTCCAAAAATCACAATTCAAAGAAAGACAGGATAAACAAAGGCTTACCTCTTACTTCAGATTTCAGCATGAAAAGGTGTCCGATTCCAGAATACAAATTGAAAATCTATCAAAAAGCAACAGAGTGGCTCTAGTCAGACCAGCAAAAATTAACTTTTACAGTTTATATATTAAAAAAAAAACCACAAAATAGAATTTAAAATATTAATTTGAAAACATTAAAGTGTATCAAATAGCAAAAAAAAGCATGTTTGCAGTGAGAGTAATCTGCACACAGCAGGCTTGGCTTGGCCAACTACGGTAGTTTCTAAAGTAAAACTTACACACGTTCATGCTTTGGGTGTACAGAACACTATACAAGTGTTTCCATTCATCCCAATGGCATCCTGGTGACAAGCAAACATATGCAGGAGTAGATCCATAGACCCGGTGTTTAAGAAAAGAGTAATCTTTTCTATGTTCTTTATTCCCAGAGGTCATGAAACCCACAAATATACTGAAAGTAGTAAAAAACAGTTTTCTGTTGCATCAAAGACACCTCTGTGAGCAGGAAACACAGAACAGAGAAATATTAAATAGACTGAAGACAGTTTTGCAATGTTCCCTCTGCTGCATCATCTCTCAGGACTAGCTGGAGTCTGTCCTGCATGTCTTACAGAGCAGCTGTGCTCTACAGCTCAAGAGGCAATCTTTCCTCTTGTCTATACTGATGCTATTCACTAAAAGTAAGCACAGAAAAGTGCATTCATGTACAGGAATTACTTTGGGGGAAAGAAATTCAGACCAACCCTCTTCTGCCGAGACAGATGAGCAGAAAGGCTCATTGATTGTTTTTACCTTGGTGGTTCCATTCCACACAATATCTGCCCTTGTAGGACTATTTAAAGTACCATTAGAAAATAAACTTTTCATACCGTATTGACTTCTGTACACAACATAACTCCATGGTTGCTTAAGCTTTGAAATCTTTAGCCTCAGAACACATTCCATAAGCTACAAGTCCATTAAAGCTTAAACACATGCATTAAAGGGATTATTGTATTTGTATCTTGCAAATGGTATAGTTTTTGTATATTTGTACATTGTTAAAATATACAAATTGTTCTTGTGTTCAGTGAGATGTTGATTAAAATCTTGCTTTTCAAAAGGGGTGTACTATTGTCTCATATATAAAAATGAGTTTGTCTGTTTGTTCTTTATGCGCGACCAAACGACTGGACCAATCCTCACCAAATTTGGCACACAGGTACATCAGGTGTCCGGAAAGGTTTTAGACGGGTCTCTAGGGTGTACCGTTCCTGAGAGACAGTATTCCCAAAAAATGAACTGCATTAGCCAATACAAGCCTGCAAGTCTTTCATTCATATCCCAAACTACCATACATATGGTCACATGTCCCTTATCAGCCAATAGAAGCTCGCAGGTGCTTAGTCTCCATATGCACACAGCTTTTCTCCAGGTTTCCATAACAACCCAGCCATTTTTCTTCACTGCTGTAGGTCAGCTTTAAAAGTGGCAGGGCGCTGTGGATGAAACTGTTACACAAGGTCACATACACACAGAAACACCAGGTTTCGTTAGCAACCAACCTATTTATTACCTCTATTAGTAAGTAGCAGTTCGCAGGTCCTTAAATATTCAGTCATGAGACGTGTATCAGCCAATACAAGTTCACATTTAATTTACCATGTTTCCATAAGGTCAGCTTTAAAGGGGCAGGGCGCTGTGGATGACTGTGTTACACAAGGTCACATATAGCTTTACTCCAGGTTTCCAGAACAACCGATCGCAGGTTTTTTTTTACTGATATCCAAACTGAGACACACATGATCACATGACGCTTATGGACCAATGGAAACTCGCAGGTTCTTCAGTCTTCACATACACACAGCTTTACACCAGGTTTCCATAGTAACCATAGTCACTACACAAACAAAAAATGAAATATACTCGTGTGAAGCCAAGTCATTCTGCTAGTATATTATATACATAAATACACACACACACACACACACCATATATTTATATATCTACACATTCAAATATAACAGTGAGATATAGTGAGAAAGCTACATCTACTTAACATTCACATCTTTGGATCTGCACATTATTAAGGGAATTAAGATTCTATATTGCTAGTGAATTCACTTCACTGCCATTACCCACTTCACTTGGAGTGATGAATGAACTACATTACGCATATTATGCTAATATGTAAAGCTATGCCCTATGGACATGAAGTGAGGTAAACTTAATTCAGATCTGCACTCATTTACACCTTAGTAACAAGAATATTTAACAAAAAAAAAAAAGACTTCATATTGTAGTAGACAATTTCCATGGCCTGCAGGAGACACCTGGTTAAAGGAATTTTTGAAACACTTTTATGCTATTGTCAGTAGTTACAAATAATGTAATTTCAATTTTAGTTAAAGATGTTTCTTTTATGCATGTTACATGGGACATTAGTACTGGGTTTAACTACAATAACTTGCATTTTCAAGCAGAGACATGGTGGGAGTTTTTGTTGCTTTTGGTCCAGATTTTGATGCAGCTTTTCAAGCCAAATCTAAATTTATTTCCTTCTCTTACTGGTATAGAGCCAACGTATTCCACAGCATTTTACAAACATTGTGAGCCCTATACAGTGGGGAAAAAGTATTTAGTCAGCCACCAATTGTGCAAGTTCTCCCACTTAAAAAGATGAGAGAGGCTTGTAATTGACATCATAGGTAGACTTCAATTATGAGAGACAAAATGAGCAAACAAATCCAGAAAAATCACATTGTCTGATTTTTAAAGAATTTATTTGCAAATTATGGTGGAAAATAAGTATTTGGTCAATAACAAAAGTTCATCTCAATACTTTGTTATATATCCTTTGTTGGCAATGACAGAGGTCAAACGTTTTCTGTAAGTCTTCACAAGGTTGGCACACACTGTTGCTGGTATGTTGGCCCATTCTTCCATGCAGATCTCCTCTAGAACAGTGATGTTTTGGTGCTGTGGCTGGGCAACATGGACTTTCAACTCCCTCCAAAGGTTTTCTATGGGGTTGAAATCTGGAGACTGGCTAGGCCACTCCAGGACCTTGAAATGCTTCTTACGAAGCCACTCCTTCGTTGCCCTGGCGGTGTGCTTGGTATCATTGTCATGCTTAAAGATCCAGCCACGTTTCATCTTCAATGCCCTTGCTGATGGAAGGAGGTTTGCACTCAAAATCTCACGATACATGGCCCCATTCATTCTTTCATGTACACGGATCAGTCATCCTGGACCCTTTGCAGAGAAACAGTCCCAAAGCATGATGTTGCCACCCCCATGCTTCACAGTAGGTATGGTGTTCTTTGGATGCAACTCAGCATTCACTCTCCTCCAAACACGACAAGTTGTGTTTCTACCAAACACTTCTACTTTGATTTCATCTGACCATATGACATTCTCCCAATACTCTTCTGGAACATCCAAATGCTCTCTAGCAAACTTCAGACGGGCCCGGATATGTACTGGCTTAAGCAGGGGGACTCGTCTGGCACTGCAGAATCTGAGTCCCTGGTGGCGTAATGTGTTACTGATGGTAACCTTTGCTACGTTAGTCCCAGCTTTCTGCAGGTCATTCACTAGGTCCCCCCCTGTGTGGTTCTGGGATTTTTCTAACCGTATAATCCCATCCACACATTGCAGAGCAAAATCTACAACGGAAAAGCTGCATTTTCAAAAACGCTTGCTTTTTTTTTTTTTAAATGGCAACATGTCAGTTATACCCAAGGAAACACTGGCGTTTTCCATATAGGTATAATAGGAGCAGAAAGTCTGTAGAGTGAACCCTGTAAAAATGCAATGAAAAGCGCTGAGGAAAGAAACACGATGCGTTTATTTGCTACGTCTCGCTACGTGGGGCATTAGCCTTAAATTGTTAAAAAAATACTAGTGATTGAATTCCTATGAAAGTAAATATGCAACAAACTATGTGTCTAATTTATTATGCATTACCAATAATTCTAAAATATAATTAAAAATAATTAAGAATTTTTTTTTTTTTTTTTTTTAAAGCCGGAGTCCACAACAAAATTGATCCCCGACTCAGACTCCACAACGCCAACCACAGAGCCCTGATTATAGGTTTGTGAAGCATTTTAGACCCGAAAGACTCCCTTTAAGCAATGTATTTTGCTGGAAATTGACTGTACTATCCTCACTCTTAAATTTATCTTAACATGGATTCTTTAAATAAAAGTATAGAAATACAACTAATTCTAGAAAAATCACTCTCTCTATTAACCCAAGCTAGAACTTTATAAAAGACTGCTTACTTCAAAGTCCCTTTCTGAGTTCCAGTTTTCAAACAGGCAGCTGCTTTCTTTCTGTGCTTGCTTGAGAGATTAACATATCAATTAGTGTTACATTATAAGTAAATCAAATTAAGCTATGTTGAGATAAAAAGAATGCAAATGTGACATTTATGCATCAATGTTGTGCAAGCATTCTGATTTCAGACAGCAAAATAATACTTTTGTTTTCCAAAGGGAAGCAATCTCTGTAAAACACATTTTACTTTTTCCCAGTAGTATTATCCCAAAAATCAATCTCGAGAGAAAGGTAATTAAAAACTATTCAAAAGATATACCGTAGTCCTAACGTGCTAAAATATACCAATATACAGCACAGAGCAATGCTCTAGGCAATATTACTATAAATTTACAGTTTATATTGAAATTAGCAAAGATAAATCTCATCAGGGGAACTGCATCACAGCAATTATTTTATTTCTCTCTATTTCTCTTTATTTTCACATGCAGGATTTTATAACGCAGATGTGTTGCGTGCAAAAATCCACTTTAGATTTGGATTCCATTGATTTCTATGGTAAATCAATGGCTCAATGCATACAGGTGGATTTAAAATTCACAGAAAAAAAAGTAGCAAAGGAATTTTCCCATGAGCATTGACAGTATTTACATTTTTTGATAAAATGTAAAACACTTTTGAAGAAAATCTTTAAAACACTGAAAAGTTTTTATCCATCTTAGCGGTCACAGTTTTGTGTCTTTGCTGAAATTTTTTTTTATTATTTATATTTGCAAAAATGTAACTTTTAATGGACTACAATTATGTTCATGTTCGTAGGAAACCCCCTTTAAGATTCCACGCAGAACCGTAGTGGGGTTCTACATGGAGATTAGCTCTACTAATCCACAGCAAATCAAACTGCAACTCGACTGCAAAAGTCCAAGGATCATCCGTGAAATTCTGCTAAAAAAAAAAAAAAAAAAAATTGCCACACGCATATACAGTAGCTTTAAAAGCGTCCTTAGGACAGGACAATAAAAAGGAACAATACTTCAAGCTGCCAGAAAGGAATGAATATTTATTCTGTCCAGAAATGACCTTAAAAAGGAAACTATGAAAAAAAAATTTGTGGCAAACACTACAAATTACTTAATATCGTTGCTCACTCTTTTCTTATAAGTTTTTATCTTGTAACAAATTGACCATCCATGTGCCGTCTGTGCCATTCATCCACAGACCCAGCACATGCACTTTGTGAAAAATGCTTAGAAAAAAATATTTAAAAAAAAAAAAAAACGCAGCTTTACCGCAGCTTTTTTTCCTTCAATATCTGGATGAGATTAAACCAAATCTCATTCACTTTGTTCATACTGTAAAATGAAGCTTTTTTTTTCAGCTGTGTTTTCACAGGACTTAGCCTAAAATGGTTACATTTAATTTTAGCCCATGATGTGGTGCTTAGGAGAGAAGAGCTAGGACTTACTTCATTCTAGGCAGTAGAACTGCATCTAGGAAGGAGAACCAGTCCAAACTTAAATTAAATCATCCAAAACATATTACGGTTAAGGCCCCACATAGCGTCCTGCAGCAAAAAAGTTCTGTGGGAAAAACCACAGCGGCAATGAATCGCAGTTTTTCCCACAGCGCTTTTCACAGAAAGTACGCAGAAGTTTCCTCTGTGGACTTTCTTCTTCAATTATACCTATAAGGAAACCGCCAGCATTTCCGTAGGTTTACATGACATGCTGCAATTTCTAAAACTGCAACGGCTTTGGAAATCGCAGCATGTCCGCTGCGTGTATTTTACCGCACTGTGGTGATGGTAAAAAAAAAAAAAAAAAAAGCACTGCACAAAAAACTGCGGCGGCAACAATTCGCAGTTTTTCCAACAGCGCTTTTAACAGAAAGTACGCAGAGGTTTCCTCTGCAGACTTTCTGCTTCCATTTTACCTATAAGGAATCTGACAGCGTCGGTTTTGGAAATCGCAGTGTCCCTGCTGCGCGTATTTTATTGCACTGTGGTGATGGGATTTGCTGGAATCCCATCCACTACACAGTGACAGTAACACCACGTGGGGCCCCAGCCTAAAGCGTTATTCCACTTTTTATTATAAAGGTAATAAGTCCTTTTCCTCATTTTCACTACTTACTTACTAGAAGGTCATGCTTAATTGGAGAAACCTCTGGAATCCATAATTATCAGATGTCAACAGAACAGTCTCTAAAGGGAATCTGTCTCACATTTTTTACAGCTAAGAATGGCTAATATCAATTAGAAAAAAAACAATACTGACTAAAAAAGTCAATGAACAAAATCAATTTCACTATGGTGATAATGATCTCTTAAAACATTCTTGTCATTTTCTTTGTCCTGTAAGGAGATGAGCTTACTCTCAGAAATTTAATGCACTCAGTGCAAGAAAATTCAATTAATTTTACAGCAAGCAACAAGATTCATCCATACAAAACACGGAAAATCATGTGGCATAGAACAGGAATAATACAGTATGACGATCACAAATTTATTTCAAAGTTTCGTCAGGCACTTGATAATGCCGTCAATAACTGTTGAAAGCGACATTCCAGTAATTTTTCTCTTTACATTATATAACTATTCCGCCATTATCTTATTTACTAATTGCTTTCCATCAGAAAATTCATGGGATCCTGGTCTTCAAATGGGTCATGCTGGGAATTACATGTCTTTCAGTCTCTAAGTCTTTCTAAGACTTACTAAAGGCCCCACATTGAGGAAACGCATCGTTTCTGCCTGCCACAGAAATTGCAGAGGAGAAGAGAAGAGAAGAAAAAAAACAAAAAAAAAACAACATTCATTACTAGCAAAGTGAATGAGCTTCCAGACACTGCAGGAAAAGCTGAGTTTTCAAAAACACACGCGTTTTTGAAGAACACAGCGTGTTACTTTTAGAATTTAAGCTGTGGAAACACAAGCGGTTTCCCTATAGATTTAATAAAGGGGAAAAAATGCAGCAAAAACGCAATAAAAAATGCTACAGAAAAAAAAAAGGCATGTGTTTTAGCTGCATTATTTAACTGCTTTTCTCTATGGGCCTAAAGCCCCTTGCAGACGACCGTATGAATGGTCAGTGTGCTATCTGGGTTTTTCCCGCATAGCACACTGACCCATTAATTTCTATGGGTGTTACATGGTCCCGTGTGCGGGCTGACAGTCTGGGCCGCAAAACATGGAACAGGTCCTATTCCTGTCCGATTTTGCGGCCGCGCTTCCGGCTTTAGCCTAAACGCTATGTGCCTTTACCAAAGGGGGCAAAGCGTTTCTGGAAAAGCTGCAGTTTTTTGTTGCAGATTTTGCTGTGGTGTTTTTGAACCAAAGCACTCATACTTCTTCCTTCTGCTAAATGCACTCCTAGCTTTGGATCACAAAAATGCAGCAAAATCTGCAACAAAAAAATGCTGCTTTTCCATCAACATGTAGCCTTAATAAGGCCTTATTCACATCACAGTAAAACAGACATCTGAAAGCCATTTTTGCAATATCCTTCACACAGCTGATTTGAGAACACTGATCTCAATGGACTTTTGGAATTTATCAGACTTAAGTCTGATAAAAACGGAGGACTGTGTGGGGTCAAAAAAAATATACCAATGAAATTCATCTGTTTTTTGTATTCACTAACAGTTATAAATTGAGGCTAAATTTATGACACTTGGCCATCAAAAACGGGGAAATGGAATAGATGCAAAACAACCTTCAAAAATTAACATTTTTAATGGACATCAGATCTGTCAAAAACATCACTGTTGTGTGAATAAGACCTAAAAGTCACACCAAAACTTCCTTCATGGATTGTTCCACACAATGTCTGAAACATCAAAATTACAGGTAATGATTTGACAGGTTTCTGTCACAGTTATTATGGAGATGACAGTGCAGCCTCCCTGACCATATGCTTGTGTTCTGTTAGATTATTTTGGAGAAGGCGACGGCTAGAGAAGGATAGTTACACTGCCAATCAACAGGCAGAGCTGGTAGCCTCTCTAGCTGCCCATGTAATGCTGTACTGAGGCATCTTGGGAGCAATCCAGAGAAATTTGAAAATAAAGATGTTGTTTGATCAGAGCAGGCAGGATGCGTAACTGCAGAGTTAAGAGTGCAATATATATTAAAAAAAGGATAAAGTGTGACATAGATCAGATGAGAGGTAGCCATGTGTCCTTGCAGTGTTAAGCAGCTGAACGAAATTGTGCAGCTGCAGAACCAAGGAAGCTGGCTGTAACAGCCAATGCTCCTCTAGAGAAGGGAGAGACAGTTTATTACCATCCCTGCATTCCTGATCACTGTGTACACAGAGCTCAAAAAACACTAGTTTTTCTTCTGCCTCCCATTCTGCAGGGCAAAATCCGTCTGAAGATAGGTCATGTGGCTTTTTTTCACTAGCTGAAAAAATTAGCTAAAAAAAATAAATATGCCTGACTCCCATTGAAGTGAATGGTAAAGTTTGGAGGGTTTTTTTGACACAAAAGTTATTTGAACATCCTGAATATAAAAAAAAAATTATCTATCTATCTATCTACACACATATATACATGCATACATCACACACACACACACACACACACACACACACACACACAGTGGACAGTGGGTATGGAAAGTATTCAGACCCCTTTACATTTTTCACTCTGTTTCATTGCAGCCATTTCCTAAAAGCAAAATTGAACTTTTTGGCATTAAATCTTAGCGGTATGTGTGGAGAAAACCAGACACTGCTCATCACCTGCCCAATACAATCCCAACAGTGAAACATGGTGGTGGCAGCATCATGCTATGGGGGTTTTTTTTTCAGCTGCAGGGACAGGACGACTGGTTGCAGTTGAAGGAAAGATGAATGCGGCCAAGTACAGAGATATCCTGGAAGAAAACAACTTCCAGAGTGCTCTGGATCTCAGACTGGGCCGAAGGTTCACCTTCCAACAAGACAATGACCCTAAGCACACATTCTTGACTGGCCCAGCCAGAGCCCTGACCTCAACCCAATTGAGCATCTCTGGAGAGACCTGAAAATGGCTGTCCACCAACGTTCACCATCCAACCTGACGGAACTGGAGAGGAAGAATGGCAGAGGATCCCCAAATCCAGATGTGAAAAACTTGTTGCATCATTCCCAAGAAGACTCATGGCAGTATTAGCTCAAAAGGAAGGGGGCTTCTACTCAATACTTAGCAAAGGGTCTGAATACTTATGACTATGTGATATTTCAGTTTTTCTTTTTTAATAAATTTGCAAAAATATCTACATTTATGTTATGTTTTATGCAACCCAATGTTCTCATAACAAGTCATTATCACATAGAAACTAGGAAGCCTCTTTGTACTCAGTGGGCAAACTAATGGGATTTTTTACCCACTGTGTATACAAACAGTTTTAACAAGTGTGTTTTTAAATAGTTTTCCGCCCAATAAGCTGCTTTTAAAAGAAATAAATCAACCAAGCCTAACACAAATGTCACTTTTTGAAAAATGTATAACCAAAGAGGTCCGCCTTTATCAAGCCACAGTACAAAAAGATAAATTCTTCAGTCAGATTCTATTTAGTTGGTTACACTCATGAAGATAAATAGAAAAGACCATGTTTGTCATGGGCTATTCAGCCACTCTGGGAGTGCAAATATATTGTGACTTGTTTTTCAATCTGTGAAACCTTTTTGGCTTTTTAGAAGACTAATTTATTCACAAACTTGTGTTATATTCTAGCGTAATATTTACATATTATGAATTATTTAGAGTCATAATTTAGAAGCACTATACCTTTCATATGAAGGTTTGTCATAGAAATATTAGGGAGCTCCCTAACTGGAAAACAAAGATATGTCATAGGTACATAAAAGAGATCATATTGGTGAAGTCTGGGTGTTGGGACTTCTGCTGATTTTCATTTCTTCAAAAGGGCTTTGCATAGAATGATGTGTGAGTTTTACAGTAATAGAAATCTATTGGCAGTGTGAAAAAAGTTGAAATGTTCTATATATTCTCTATATGTATATACAGCCCTGGAAGTCATTCAAGTTCCAAGATTACATTCATATAGAGCTGAGCACAACTAGCAAATGGTCTCAGGGAAAGTTGGAGTGGGGCCTATTACTATGACTACTAGGGAGGTGGAGGGCCTAGAAGTGCAGTGTTACTCCTGTGACTACCAGTCAATGGAGGTTTAGGCTAGGACCACACAGTACAAACACTCCGCAGAATTTCTCTGCGAGCTCCGCATAGCTCTCAGCTTTTGCATTGAAAAGTCACTTAGTGCTGTGGGTTTTAGCTGCAGGATGATTTGTTTCTCATTCCCTATGCTGCTACTAAAGATCGCCAAAGGTTAGTTCCCGGGAGCCTGCAGCTGATAACCTGCGGTAGTTACTGCCTGTGTGACGCCATTTATTCTATCCACAGTGAAGAATCGTCAACTGATATGTAAAGTTTGCAGAGCATTTACTGGAGGTTTTTTCTGCAGTCACACCTCAACAGAGTTGTGTTGACTTGGCCTTAGACCTCATTCAGATGGCATTATACTGCATATTTTGCATCATTATTTATATGTTAAAACCACGAGTGGAATACAAACAGAAATAAAAAAAAAGAATAGACAACTTTGCACCTGCTCAGAGTTTAGGTTCTACTGGTCTTGGCTAACAAATATTGATACAAAATAATGACCTGAATGTTGCAGTCTGAATTAAGCCATACAACATGTAGTGGCTGACTCCTATCTACCTCCTAGATCAGGCTAAAAATACTGTATAGCATATAAATGGATTAGAGATAACCTAAATGTAAGGCAGTGAGTCACATGTACATTAAGAGAGTGCCTGCCTTTCATTTTGTGTCCAGACTGATTTTGGGATTGCCAATGGTCTATTTTTATTAAGTTTATATCAGTCCTAACTAATATAAAAAGAAATTAAGTCAGGTCTAGTCTGTAAAATGGCACTTAAACTTGGATAAATAAATGTAAGCTCTGCTTTAAAAAAAAAAAAAAATATATATATATATATAACACGCATCAGATATTGAGATTAGTAAATAAAATAAGGAAACCACTTCTGAGTATAGGAGATCTTTTCTATGACACTGTCAATAACACCTTTGAAAACAAGGCTTCATGCGAACAACAAATGCTACTAGGAGCGCACTTTTCCATTATAAAAGCATCAAAGTAAGTATAACAAGCTTCTATATTCCTCCATATGAAATTAGAAAGAAAACACTATAAAACTGTTATGAGTGTATATACAGTGAAGGAAATAAGTATTTGATGCCTCGCTGATTTTGTAAATTTGCCCACTTACAATGACCCAAAACATACAGCCAAGGCAACAAAGGAGTGGCTCAAAAAGAAGCACATTAAGGTCATGGAGTGGCCTAGCCAGTCTCCAGACCTTAATCCCATAGAAAACTTATGGAGGGAGCTGAAGCTCCGAGTTGCCAAGCTACAGCCTCAAAATCTTAATGATTTAGAGATGATGTGCAAAGAGGAGTGGACCAAAATTCCTCCTGACATGTGTACAAACCTCACCATCAACTACAAAAAACGTCTGACTGCTGTGCTTGCCAACAAGGGTTTTGCCACCAAGTATTTAGTCTTGTTTGCCAGAGGGATCAAATACTTATTTCTCTGCAAAATGCAAATAAATTTATAAAATTTATACGATGTGATTTTCTGGATTTTATTTTTGTTATTCTCTCTCTCACTGTTAAAATTAACCTACCCTTAAAATTAGACTGTTCATGTCTTTGTCAGTGGGCAAACTTACAAAATCATCAAGGGATCAAATACTTATTTCCTTCACTGTATGTGAAATTATAATCCGGCCAAGTCCACAAACTCTAAATGTGTTATGTATCACATCCTATACCTTGCAGACAAAAGTGTAACATCCCTTACTTCCAAATGGACATGCTTCCTTTAAAAAAAAAAAAAAAAATCTATTGTCAGATTGCTCAAACCTTAGAAGAAACTATAAATACTGCAATATTATCCTATTAAAGAGATTTAGCACTTATTAAGCTGTTCTCCTGCCCCTTATCTTCAATCTGACTGACTGATATAATGCAAACAATTTTCCCTCAAACATAGACCTCTATGGAGGGTGTGAAGAGGGACATGGATTCTCCTGCCAGCTAGTTACTGATTTATTGCATCATTCTGTTCATTCACAGGTTCTTCTCTACAACCTAGCAGCGTTAAAATAGTTTAGAATAGCAGAGTGTAACAGAAGCAATTATTTGAGTGTTTTTTCCATCTCCATCCTCCCTTGATATACTATTATGGAGAAAGTAACTGCTTGAAAAGCAGAGAAGAAAACATATTTCCTTAATAGTATATATTACAAAGTTTAATATATTAACCTGTAGTATTCATTTCTGAAAAATTGTTTATAACCAGAGGTATGCTTTAAAAAATCTATACTTCAATGAATGTTCTGTTGGTTTTTTGAGAGGCAACACTCTATTATAATTATATAATAATTATTCAACAAAACTTCAAAGGATTCAGTTATAGTAAAAGTCATAGGAAAATAGAAAAAAATAAGAACATGAAGGTAGCAAAGCTGTGTGTGTGTGTGTGTGTGTGTGTGTGCGCGCACGCGCTTGTGTGTAAGAGGTGTGTGAAGAAAAGCAGCAGAACAGAAGCAGTATACAGCTGAAAAGCATCACAATAGAGGCTGAATACAGCAGACTTCTTTACAAACGGGAACACGTACGGTAGTGGGGGGGGGGGGTTAAAAAGAAAAGTCTATCCGAAAGGGAGTCCAGCTTTTACAAAGATTGGGAACCACTATTTTAGCCAATTTAAACTGCTGAATTTGACCTTTATAGTTTACATTAAACTCTTTCCCAAAATCCAGGTACTTAAATATGGCAGGTGCTCATAAGCTGAGCCATAGCTGTTGGGTCTCCTCTGTGGCACTGCCCACAGTGGACGCCGCCAGCTTGGGGTGGATCGCCGGCCACCAGATCCATTGCCATGGTTATTCTAATAATTACTGTAAAAAAAAAAAAATTCAAATCACTCCCCCCTTTCTGTAGAACACGTATAAAAGTAAAAGTAAAACACATACAGTTGGGCTAAAAAGTTTACATACCCCGGCAGATTTTTTGGCCTTTTTCAGAGAATATGAATGTAACACAAAAACTTTTTCTCCACTCATGGTTAGATGTTGGTTGAAGCCATTTATTGTTAAACTTCTGTGTTTTCTCTTTTTAAATCATAATGACAACCAAAAACATCAAAATGAACCTGTTCAAAAGTTCACATACCCCAATTCTTAATACCGTGTATTGCACCCTCTAACATCAATGACAGCTTGAAGTCTTTTGTGGTAGTTGTGGATGAGGCTCTTTATTTTCTCAGATGGAGACTGGGTATGTAAAAATCTGCCAGGGTATGTAAACTTTTTAGCACAACGGTATACATTAGGTATACCTGTGTCCAACAAACATATATTTAACTTAATATATATTTTTCTCACACAGTGAAATAAGGTAGTGGGAAACGATAATCAAAAGAGACTTTCTGCCGTTTATTCCCCTCCCATAAAAATTTCTATAAAAAGCGATCATTCTTACACACACAAACCCATAGTTATTTTGGCTCCACAGTGAAGAACATAAAAACAAAGCCCATAAGAGAGTTGCACAAACTTCCCAGTGTATTACACAGAATATTAAATGCTACCATTATGAAGTAAAATTTGTCCTGCAAGAGCTCTGTGAACAGAAAAATAAATTCACGTTACATTTCATTGAATTTTTTTTTTTTTCGTGAATGATTCAATGATTCCCAGAAAGGTGGAAATAACAGGTTTAAAAAAAAAAAAAAAAAAAAAAAATCATCCTTCTTCTAAGCCCCCAAAATCATTCCTACATTTTAGGAGAAAATGGCAGAATAACTGCAAGCAAAAAAAATGCAAAATGTGCTACTTGTCTAATGTTGCACTATTATTTTAACTAGTTTGTACGTTTTTCATACTCCTTAAAAAGGTCAGCAAATCCATTTTTGTTAGGTGGGTTAAAGAAAACCAGTCCATCACCTACCGTGGAACCTACAGGGATTTCTGTGAGCCAGTGATGGATGTAATGATGAAAAAGAAAGAAACTTATCATACATTACTTATTAATTAAAAAAAAATGCTAACATGACATTTTAGCTTTCAATAAATGAAAAGTGCTCTGTATAGCTCAAGTCACCTTGTAGCTTTTATCCTTAGATAAAATTTACAGAGCCATTACCTATTATATGATTCCCATAAAACAGGCGATTTTAGCTAGGTAAACAAACACAGGCTGCTGAAATACTAAGTGAGGAATGTTACCAATAAAATGCAAAAGGTTATTAAGACTTTTATCCTATTCAAATTTACTGGTATTGGGCCTACCCTTCTATTTGTTTTGCTATTGTACTGGTTTTAGTGTATGCCATATACTTTACGGTCCTACAAAAAAAAAAAAAAAGTCTTTTTCAAATTTTCACAAGTTGTAAAATAAACCTGTAAAAAATGTCTAAACAACAAGTATATTACAGCCGTTTCACTACTTTTTTTTCTTAAATGTATTTTTATTTACAATTTACATGTAATACTACTGCAGACATTAGTAGATCAATGAGGCAAGTAAGGCTAGGTTCACTTCTGCATTCACACCTAATCCGCATAAAAAATAATGGGGTCTGTGTGGTTTCCGCCCGAAAAGGGTGATAAAATGCGGAGAGAAAAGTCCTGTTTGCAGCGATTTTCTCTCCGCATTTTTCATGCGGAGAGGGGAACAGAATCTCCAAACGTAGTACATGCGCTGGTGTGAACCTAGCGTAACGAGGGATTTACACTATCGCTGCTAATGTCCGTTGCTGTCTTCCGTCATAGGATGACAGCAACAGACATTAAACTGTCACAGAGTACGGTCACAGACTGATTCTGTGTCTGGTATCATTGACACGAATGTAAACAACATTATGTTTGTTTACCTTTGTAACGAAAGATAAACATGCATGCATGACTTTATCTTCCTTTACAAAAGTAAACAAACATGACAGAAGATAGCTCCAGCTACGTTGTTACATTAGTGTCAATGGGAACATACAGAGAATCAGTCTGTGACAGTTTAATGTCTGTTGCTGTCATCCTATGATGGAAGACAGCAACGGACATTAGTAGTGTGAACTCCACCCTAATTTATTTTTGAACAATTTAACTATAGTAACAAGTACGTTTACTAAAAGACTCTCGAAACCTCTTGTTTAGGGAGTTTAATGAATAGCAACCATAACATAAAAAAGTCTCTAATAGAAAAGAATAGAAAAGTGAGTAGGTACGAAGTATATCTCTGGAGGACCCAGTTTTCCCAAAAATTGTAAAGGCGGCTGGCGGTTGGAAACGGTGCAATATTTAATTTTCCCTGCAGAGGTGCTGCATGATAACCAAACTCTTGCTTGTTGGCTAGACCACAGAATACAGTGACTGTTGGAGATCCCTCCTGTGCAACCCCTTGTAAACAGCTTATTGGCAATGGGCTCTTCCAACAAAAGATTGCTCCTTTTAAGTATGCTATTGTGGTAATCATATAGGTAGAAGGTATAGACATAGGTGACAGCATGACCTAGAGATTGTTTGACATGTCGAAACTAGAGATGAGCGAATAGAAGCTGACGAAGTGGAATTCGTTCTGAATTTCAGGAAATATTCGATTCGCATCGATTCCGGATTGCCTCACGCTTCGTGGTATCTAATCGCATTTTTTCCGAAAATGACTGCTGCACATGGTGCAAGGAACTCTTTCCAGTGTACTTAGTGCAGGGAGAGACGTCAGCATGCACTAGGGAAAGTGGTAGAAAAGACTTGAAAACTGATATTCTGCTCAATCGAAGTTCAGGGAAAGAGCATTAGAAGTGTATGGAAAGGATAGGGAGGAAATTATACAGAGTATTGAAGCAAAACAGGGTTCATTTGTAGTGTTTGCAGCCTGGGTAATAGGAACAATCCTACTACACCTTGCTGCACTGACTGTCATTATACTGCTGCTCATTGCAGGTTTGCAATAGATCATACCTGTGTAATTCAAATTATTGGGGTCTTATTAGTCCTTGCGCGGTGAAGTTATATGTTGTAAAGCCTTTTCTTGGTGTTTATTAGTGGGGAAAAAATAAGTGGCTTATTCGCCGTTGTGGGTTGAAGGGAGAACATTACAGGCCTTTTTGCCGCACATTAGTGGCAAAAAAAAAAAAAAAAAAGGATTGTTATCCATTAATCTCCGCAGTTATCTGTTATAACGTTTATTAGTAGGGAAAAAATAAGTGGGTTATTAGCTGTTGTGTGTTGAAGGGAGAAAATTACAGGCCTTTTTGCCCTGTATTAATTTGCTTTTCATTTACTTATTTGATGTAACAGTATGTCAGACAGAGAAGCGACAGGTCCTGCATGAGGGGGGGGGGGGGGTGCACAGGCCTAAATGTTTCTGGCGCAGGCACAGGTCGTAAGCAGAGTAAGGGGGCTTGGCAGTAGGGGTCACTTCCAGAGGCCTGAGCTCCCAGTGTCAGCTAGCGGTCGTGTCTTGACCAGCAACCCAGCAGTTCTAGAATGGTTGACTCGGTCATCAACTTCATCCCAAGTCACATCAGACACCCACAGCCAAGAGTCGGTGGGTTCGTCAGACACAACCCTTAGTTGGCATGGCCCGGGAGCAGGCACTGTGCCCTCACCTGTCCTGAGCCTAAAGTTGCTGATGAGCTGCTTTTTTCACCCACATAGTGAAGAAACTACTCACCAGCAGCTAGACACAGAGCAGAACCTGAACCAGCAGGTGATGGCATACTTAGGGTGCACCCTGCCACCCGTCATCGAAGATCCGTTGGACTACTGGGCAGCCAAACCGGATTTGTGGCGGCAACTGGCCGAGGTTGCCCTAGAAAAGCTGTCCTGCCCAGCCAGTAGTGTGGCATCAGAGCGGGTGTTTAGTGCGGCAGGGGTCATAGTTACCCCAAGGAGAACTCGCCTGTCCACCCAAAAAGTGTTGAGACTGACCTTTGTCAAGATGAATCAGGCATGGATCAGCCAGGATTTCCAACCGCCAATGCCTGATGCATCAGATTAAATCATCCATGCTGCCTCACCCAAACCTTGACAAGAGAGACCAATTTCTTCTGGCTACCTGCCTCAGCTACTATTCTGATGCTGCCACCCGCCTGATGCCACACATCTGATGCCAAGTGCTTCTTTTTACAGCCACCATCGTCAGCGGGTACTGTTTGTGCCACCCACCTCCCCACTCTGTCACTGGATCACTCTATGGCCTCCTCATGCTGCTGCCACCTCCACATTATGTCACCTTGCCACTCTGTGGCATCCTCATGCTGCTGCTACCTCAACACTATGTCACTTCTCATGCTGTTCCCACCCTCCCCACTCCATGACTGGTCCACTATTTTGCCTTTTCGGCCTGGTTGACATCATCATTTATTTGACCCTTCTTCTGATCTCTCAGAAGGAAGGAAAAATGAGACACACAACGGATCCCGTCTGAGTAGCATCTGTAAGGCCTGTATGGTCACATCAGAATTGGCTTATGATTTTGTACCCACTCCTGCTTTTGGCTACCAAACACAGAAGACATGCAAATATTCCATTCACATGTCATCTCTGTTTTGGATCCACTCCTGTTTTTTTTTTGGCATCAGCAATACTGATGGATTACTGATCAAATCCTGACCGAGGGAAGGTGGATGCTCAACAGTGACATTAAAGTACACCCTATTTCGGGTGACTTTTCAGGATAAGCAAGTGTGTGTGTGTGTGTGTGTGTGTGTGTGTGTGTGTGTGTGTGTGTAGTAACAATAACACTATTTTATGAACTTTGTTTTTATGACTTTATAGTCTGCAATTCTTTAGTAGTTAACTCTTCTGCATGCTATATCTGTAATTTGTAGTTCTCTGAGACCTTGTTTGGAGAATAGCTGTTAAACACTGCACACAGTACATTGGTTAAAAGTATTTAGTCAGCCACCAATTGTGCAAGTTCTCCCACTTAAAAAGATGAGAGAGGTCTGTAATTGTCATCATAGGTAGACCTCAACTATGAGACAAAATGAGAAAACAAATCCAAAAAATCACATTGTCTGATTTTTTAAGAATTTATTAGCAAATTATGGTGAAAAATAAGTATTTGGTCACCTACAAACAAACAAGATTTCTGGCTCTCTCAGACCTGTAACAACTTCTTTAAGAGGCTCCTCTGTCCTCCACTCATTACCTGTAGTAATGGCACCTGTTTGAAATTGTTATCAGTATAAAAGACACCTGTCCGCAACCTCAAACAGTCACACTCCAAACTCCACTATGGTGAAGACCAAAGAGCTGTGGAAGGACACCAGAAACAAAATTGTAGACCTGCACCAGGGAAGACTGAATCTGCAATAGGCAAGCAGCCTAAGACATAAAAGACCACTGATAATCTCCCTCAATCAGGGGCTCCACGCAAGATCTCACCCCGTGAAATCATCACAAGATCGGTGAGCAAAAATCCCAGAACCACACGGGGGGACCTAGTGAATGACCTGCAGAAAGCTGGGACTAACGTAACAAAGGCTACAGTCAGTAACACACTACGCCGCCAGAGATTCAGATCCTGCAGTGCCAGACGTGTCACCCTGCTTAAACCAGTACATATCTGGGCCCGTCTGAAGTTTGCTAGAGAGCATTTGGATGTTCCAGAAGAGTATTGGGAGAATGTCATATGGTCAGATGAAACCAAAGTAGAACTGTTTGGTAGAAACACAACTCGTATTTGGAGGAAAGTGAATGCTGAGTTGCATCCAAAGAACACCATACCTGCTGTGAAGCATGGGGGAGGCAACATCATCCTTTGGGGCTGTTTCTCTGCAAAGGGACCAGGACGACTGATCCGTGTACATGAAAGAATGAGTGGAGCCATGTATCGTGAGATTTTGAGTGCAAAACTCCTTCCATTAGCAAGGGCATTGAAGATGAAACGTGGCTGGGTCTTTCAGCATGATAATGATCCCAAGCACACCGCCAGGGCAACGAAGGAGTAGCTTCGTAAGAAGCATTTCAAAGGTCCTGGAGTGGCCTAGCCAGTTTCCAGATCTCAACCCCATAGAAAACCTTTGGAGGGAGTTGAAAGTCCGTGTTGGCCAGCGACAGCCCCAAAACATCACTGCTCTAGAGGAGATCTGCATGGAGGAATGGGCCAACATACAAGCAACAGTGTGTGCCAACCTTGTGAAGACTTACAGAAAACGTTTGACCTCTGTCATTGCCAACAAAGGATATATAATAAAGTATTGAGATGAACTTTTGTTATTGACTAAATACTTCTTTTCCACCATAATTTGCAAATAAACTCTTTAAAAATCAGACAATGTGATTTTTCTGGATTTGTTTGCTCATTTTGTCTCTTATAAGTCTACCTATGATGTCAATTACAGGCCTCTCTCATCTTTTTAAGTGGGAGAACTTGCACAATTGGTGACTGACTAAATACTTTTTTCCCCACTGTATAGGGCTCACAATGTTTGTAAAATGCTGTGGAATATGTTGGCTCTATACCAGTAAGAGAAGGAAATAAATTTAGATTTGGCTTGAAAAGCTGCATCAAAATCTGGACCAAAAGCAACAAAAACTCCCACCATGTCTCTGCTTGAAAATGCAAGGTATTGTAGGTAAACCCAGTACTAATGTCCCATGTAACATGCATAAAAGAAACTTCTTTAACTAAAATAAGGCCTCTCTCATCTTTTTAAGTGGGAGAACTTGCACAATTAGTGGCTAACTAAATACTTTTTGTTCCCCACTGTAAGTACAGGAGGATCTGCTCTATAGCAGTCTCTTTCTAACTCAGGAACAGCCCCAGAACAATGCAGAACATATTCAGAGCACTTTCCTCACAGTACAGTACTACTTCACTAAAGTCCTATACTTCCAAATCATGCCTCCCTCCAAAGAAAAGAGTCATCTGGGTCACATGACCTGCAATTCGTTGAGAGGAAACAGCCTCATCAGTGCAAAAAGAGGCATTTCTCCCCAATAAGAATTTAAAATTACAAAGCTTCTTAAACCACGTCCATTAAGATGGCAATGTGGAGTCGCTAAACTGCAAGTTGACTTGACAATGACACAACTTTTAACCAAAATTCAAACATACTGGATTGCCACGTAACTATAATTAATAATTTTGCTGCATTACATTTGCAATTTTAGTTTCAAAAGTACTGTATTTATTAAAATATGGCAACAACAGGAAATTAAAAAAAACAAACACCACAATCATAGAAAGTGTAGAAAAATATAGGATAAGATAAGCATAAAATACAATAACAATCATTCTAGTAATATCAGAATATGCATAAAGAAAGGGCAGGGGAATAAACAAACAAAAACAAACAAAAAAAAAACAACAAAAAAAACATAAAACCAAGGGTCGTAATAGAGGACGTTGGTTGACAGCGCGAGGAGTGTATATGGCTACAATATGAAAGGGGGAGAGATCCTGTCTGAATAGTGGGGGAGGAGAATACATACAATTCTATTGTCCAATCATAACTGAAGACAGTATGGCAGACCAGGGATACAAAACCTGTTAATCCAGGGAGCCCAAACCTTACCGAAGCTAACTATCAATTCGCCGAATCACATCGGTCAACAAGAGGAAAAATTTTCTCCAGTTGAAAGCGAAGTGGATCCAGGCAGGCCTCAGGATATATTGAAGTAATTTGAATTGGGCATATTTGAGGCAAGTAGGTTTAAGATTAAGAAGAAAAATGGGGGCCGACAACGGGAATGATTGACCTTAGAGTTGCTGGCTATGTATGGCCATCCAAAACCGAGGGGCATGTGGGCAGGGCCACCAAACATGGAAGGTAGTACCTAAGACATTGCAACCCCTGAAACAAAAGGAGGGAGACTGTAGAATAAATGCTATGTAAGTGATGAGGGACTAAGTAAGCCTTATGGAGGATCTTTAGAGAGGATTCCATGAGGGTGACATGCCATATTCCTTTGCTAATCGACGTACAACAGTCAGACCATTGGGCTGGGGTTTTGGTAGAATTGAGGTCTCGCTCCCAGGACGCCATAAAGTCAAGCTTTACATAGCATTTATCCTACAGTCTCCCATCTTAACATCATGAGGCGGGGCATTCAATAGGGCTATATATAAATGAGAGCGCCTCTGTCTGCATCTCGATATAGGCATAGTCTCTCAAAAGTCAGTAGGGGAAAACTCTATTAGATGAGGCAAGAAAATGAAAGAAATGGAAGACCTGTGCAGTCCGAAATGCCTCTGAGGAGGGTGGGGAAAATATAGCAGCAAAGCAGTTTTGGTGAAGATCCGCTGGTTACAGAGGAAATATTATGGTTGCGAAACGGAACGTGCCTCCACCAAACACCTCAGGAGATAAGCCTGGAGGGAAATGGGGATAGTAAAACAATGGAACTAAGGGCAAAATCGGGCTTTGAAATTTATACTTAAAGTGGATTCTTCGCTACAATTGCAACGTCTAAAATCGGTTTCCTTGGCATCTACAGGGATTGTGTGGGTCGCTGATCTTGGGGCCAAGAGTAAAGCCTGTAAAGGAACTAGGGCTACTAGTGTGGATTCTAATGAGACCCATCAGGGAGGTCAGTTTCATTATGTATAGAGCCAAGTTAAGAAAGCCTAGCAGCAAGATAATATTTGTAAAGATGAGGGACCAACAGCCCTTCCATTCTCTTATGAAGGTTTCTTATAAGCCGACATAAAGTTGAAAATCTCATTCTGGAGAGTAGCTGAGGAGGTCACTGGGGTCGGTAGGGTGCGGAAGTAATACAAAATGCGAGGCAAGGTAACCATCTTAACCAAATGGACTCTACCTATCCAGGAGAGGGTGGGGCAATGCCAGGCAATTAGGACTTTGTGAAGCTTTGGGAGCAGTGTAGCATAGTTCCATTTGAAATGGGCATCTAGAGAGTTACAAAGATTAATACCTAGATAGGGCAAATATTTATCCCTAGTCTGGAAGCTACAGTTCAAGGCAAACAATTTAGCAGTGGCTGGTGGAATGTTACAGTGAAGAATTTCTGACTTAGAGGTACTGAGTTTGAGGCCAGACATTCGGGTGAAATGGGAAAGAGTGGCAATCAGGTTTGGTAATGAAACTAGTGGGTTTATAATGGTTAACAGCATGTAATTGGCAAAAGAGGCTAGATTTATATTGGTGGCCTCCGATCGTCATGCCTTTAATATCAGAGTGAGAGCAAATAGCAATCACCGGGGGCTTGGGCAAACAGGGCAGGTGACAAAGGGCAGCCTTGCCGGGTGCCACGGTGGATGTGAATAGGGGTTAGGGAAACTGTAGGGAGTTTTAAATATGCTACAGGGTCACAGTAGAGGGCACGAAGGGCCCTCTGAAAGTAATAGCGATGCCCATAAATTTTAAAAGATGAGCGATGCAAAAGGTTTCTGATGTTATCAGATGCCTGTCTACCAGGGATAAATCCTACCTGTATCGGTATGTATGGGCAATGGGAGGAAGCTATTTAGACGAGTGGCAAGGATGGAGGAAAACATCATAATATCTAATTTTAACTATAGTTAGCAGGAGTAGTAGCATCTTTCCAGGGTTTAGGAATAACTGTGATGGTAGAGCTGAGCATATCTTGGAGAAATTTACCACCTTGCAGGTGGTAAACTTTTGATAGAGATGGGGTGAGAGGATGCTCTAAGATTTTGTATTAACATTTGCAATTTTAATAAGGTTATACAGTTTCCAAAAATTAACTGCAAATACATCCACCAGTGCTAAATACTCACTGATCCCTTGTGCAGCCTTTGCTTGGTTTTATTTTACTTAAAGAGGACCTTTTATGTATATGCGGTTTTATATACCGCTAGAAAGCCGTATAGAACTCAGCGCATTGTCGGCTTTCCCGGTATGTGCCCGGGGCTGGAGATATCAGTGCCGTTAGTTTCTGCACCGATCTCTCCCCATTGTCAGAACGGCGTTCCAGAACAATCTAGCGTCGTCGCTGAGCTGTGAGGAACGCCCCCCTGACAGTACTCTAACATAGCATTGTGCTGTCAGAGGGGGCGTTCCTTACCGCCCTGCGATGATGCTGAGCTATGAGGAACGCCCCACCCCCAGTACAAAGTCTATGGACGGTGGGGAGAGATCAGTGCCAAAACTAACGGCACTGATATCTCTAGCCCTGGGGCATATGCATGAGGACATGAAAGGTCCTCTTTAAAATTAAATCAAATAAATGGTGCCGAATTTAAACAGGATATATATTAGGAAGTGTTATGTATTGCTGCATCCTATTTGGCCCATATTTTTAAAAAACTGGATAACTCTTTAATGTTACGAGGCCAAAGTAGCTGTGCTGCCTTGCCTAAATTAACAGCAGACTGCAGTGGCACAAGTACTATACATTGTAGGGCAAACTGAAAGTGTGCAAGAATCCTGGTGCAATGTGTGTCCAAAAACGGGGGTGTACATGCTTTACACCACATTTAAACTCCGCGACAATAAACGCCACGTTTTACAGTACCTGCAAAGTGGATGAGATTCTGGCTAATCCGACCCACACATTGCAAAGAAAAAACCTGCAACTGAAATGCTGCGATTTTAAAAATGCCCACAGTTTCTGTGCCTTGTCTGACAAGTGGATGTGCTTTAAACAGGAAAGTGGTGTGGTTTTTCAGAAAAAGGAGCAAGGCTTAAGATACACCAAAAATGTCAGCTCATTTTTGTTGTAAACTAAAGCAATTTATAAGTAGTGTAAAGTTAGACAGTGAGGCTGATGTAACAGCATTAAAAACTTTACTAAACCTGTTAACATTTAAGACTTTCTATTGTAAGTTTGCACTAAAACTTAGACAGTAGTCGTAATCTACCAAAATATATCTGATTGCTAGAAAATTAGATGTTCTAAGCTAATGGGTTTTAGTGCTAAAATCTAAACACAGCCAGTCACCAACCTGTAACTACAGTGAAAACTAACTAAGGCAAGGCGACACATGGTTTGTTTGCAAACATGAGTTTGCAGTGAGTTAGTCACAGCAGAATCACCAGTGGATAACCCACTGCAATGTACAGTAGCAGTGTAGGGATGGGATGTAAACAAATCTCAATTTGTACACTACAGAAAAAAAATGAAAAACATTCAGCACTGCAACATGTCAATTCAGAAGTTTTCAACATCTGCAATGTAAAGGATGACAGCTGCCTGGAATAGCAGCAGATTTTGACAGGATTTTGCTACAGCCGGGTCCACTGTGGGATGTCAGCTATGGACATCCCACAGTGGCGGTATCCAGTGTGGCCTTAGCCTTATGTCCTGCCTGTAAAGATATGTTTTTATTTCTACCATTTGTATTTTGGAATAGAAAGAACTGTCAATTCTTTACACTTGATTTAGGACTTGTTTACTGTTGCCTTCTGCCTTTTCTTATCCAAATTTTGGAGAAACTTTATGCAGAAACCCACACTGCATGTACAATTTAACAGGCATATTTTTTTCCTATCCTTGCTGCAGCTAGCCGTCACTTTTTAACAAATAGGCAACTGAGCTTCATAAAATGTAAAGTTTACAGACCTAATATGGACCTAATAACTGTGAAAGTCTTAGATGAATAAAAATAATTGTAAAGTTTGTGTAAAGAAGATTTTAATACATTGGCTCAGCTATTCAGACTCATTACAAGGCACCTATAGACCCCTATGGGCTTTTACAGTACTTCTGTGCCTTCAATTTCATAGGAAGACAAAGAACTTTTGCCAGGATAAATGGAACTGAACACATATGACGGGCACACTTTAAATAAGGAGGGAGAATACCAAATACAAACACTGACCTTCAATACTGATGCAACGGCACACATAGCACTGTATTGTGAGATTTCTCTACTGACAGTTCATTGATGAATTATCCTAACACAAATGTGTGAAACCACTGAAATATCATTTATAGATAGTCAACAGCTCCAAAAGCTAACATAGTGGATGCTTGGAATGTGTCTGAATACTTACCTGCAGTGAGAAGTTAAGCTGTAAAAAGTAACACCATAAAAAAAAAAAAAAAAAACATTCCATGTACAAGTCATGCACATAACAAATCATATCAGCTGTAGACGCAATGAAAGAAAAGCCAAGAAACAGCTATAAACTTTGCCAAGCAAGAAGTTATTTTTATTGCCATGAATCACCATGATGTCATAGGGAAGTGCTGTTCATGACAGAAGTAAAGAAGGCTAAGGAGTCAGTCAGTTTTGGGTGGACTTGGAACAACATAAAATTAATTATTTTTAATCATACAATTATTGAAATTGTATAATTTATTAGATGCATAGCTTGCTGCATATTTACTTTCATAGGAATTCAGTCACTAGCTTTCTTTGTGAATTAGAGGAGTTTTGCAGTCTCTGTCTGGCCATGACCAAGGTCAGCCATTTATGAAGGAGTTGGAGTTGGAGTCGGGTTGTGGCAAAATAGAGAAGTTGGAGTTGGTGGTTTGGCCTACTAACCCCACAGGCTTGAATGAAAATAACACTTTATCCCCCTATTTTTCTTTAAGTAAAATTTTTATGCAGGATACATTTTTCACACTAAACACTGAAAATTATTCTGAGAAACGTACAGCAACTATAAAGATCAGGCAAATGAGTCAGCAACAAATCAGCCAAAGTGAACATACCATATGGTAGAGCTGTGCCATTAATTGAATTAATTTGTCGAGTCATTTCAAAGAATTAAGAGTCTGAATTCCATCAGAATCATGAAATCACTGTTAACCCTGCAGAATCAGCTTGCAGCAGGCAGATAGGGCCTGCATGGAATATATGATGAACTTTTTCTTTACTGCAGTCAGTAGTTGGGTAGTAGGACGAGGAAGCCTGCATCACATATATCTGACATATTCTCCATATGTCAGCTAACTTTTTAGTTTATTTAAAGAGGGCCTTTCACGTCCTCATGTATATGCTGTTTTACATACTGCTAGAAAGCAGACAGCTCGTGGAATTCAGCGCACTGCTGGCTTTCCCAGAATGGGCCCCAGGGCTGGAGATATCGGCAGTCTTAGTTTCACTATTCACCGTCAGAAGGGGAGTTCCTGACAGTCTAGCTGCGCTATGAGAAACGCCCTCCCTGACTGTACTCACCCATAGACTTGGGGTGTGTTCCTCACAGTTCAGCATCATTGCTGGGCGCTAAGGAATGCCCCCTCTGACAGTACAGCGCTATGGACGAGTACAGAGAGAGAGGGCATTCCTTATAGCCCAGCGATGACGCTGAGCTCAGCTAGACTGTCAGGAACGCCCTTCTGACTGTCAACCGTGAAACTAAGACCACCGATATCTCCAGCCCCGGTGCATATAACGGGAAAGCCGGCAGTGTGCTAAATTCAGTGCACTGTTGGCTTTCTCGCGGTATGTAAAACAGGGTTTTATGCTGATTGCCAGATTGGAGTCCGGAAGGAATTTTTTCCCATGAAATGGGGCAATTGGCATAAGCCTCATGGCGTTTTTTTTTGCCTTCCTCTGGATCAACACTGTAGGGGACTGTAGGGTTATAGGTTGGACTTGATGGACTGATGTCTTCATCCAACCTCATCTACTATGTAACTATATACATGAGGACTTGAAAGGTCCTCTAAGAAAAAAATATGACAATTGAGACGAAAATCAACAACTGCCCATAAACTTTAAAAAAAAATTAAGATTTTAGTTTCATGCAAAAATCGACGAAACCCTTCCTTTTAAATATACTTTTAGTCCAAGAGGATATATTTCACATGTACTGTATCTACTCAACCACAACAATGGTCAGTATTGCAACATTTTTCAGAGAAGGTCTTAATAGGTTTACTGTAGCAGTATAATGTTGTACCGTGTTAGCCATTGAAAGTAGTGGAAGAGTGAAGAAATCAGGCAATACCTTTTAGAGGCTGAGTATATTTATAAGTAAGCTTTCAGAAGCCTAGCTTCCTTCATCAGACATGGTGTTATACAAGACAAGTTATGCAAGTCTTGTATAACACCATGTCTGATGAAGGAAGCTAGGCTTCTGAAAGCTTACTTATAAATATACTCAGTTAGCCTCTAATAGGTATCGCCTGATTTCTTCACTCTTCCACTAGGTTTACTGTAGGTCAGCGAACCATGAACTCTATCTTCCATCAGCATTTTATGGCTTTGTTTCAGGACAGATTTTGTTGGACCATCGGCTATAATAGAATGAGAGCATATTAAAGAGAGTCTGCCACCAGACCCAGCACATTAAGTCAGCCTTCAGGGTCACCTGAAGAAATGGAGGCAAGGATTTACAGGCAGAAAACACCATTTGATTCAGGTTACCCTAACCTGTGTTTTTCCCTTATGAATCAATGCCCAAGTTATCGAGATATCGCAGTTTTTGTCAATATGCAAATGAGCTATTTGGCACAGTCAGCTTGTTGCCACTTATCTATTTGCTCCAAAATTGAAATTTGCATATTGACAAAAACAGCTACATCTCATCAATTAAGGCACTAATTCACAAGGGGGAAACACAGTTTAAAGTCAGATGACCCTAACCTCTCTGTGCAGCAGGGTAGTTAGGTTCTGGTGACAGACTCCCTTTAAGTGACGCTCATAAAAGTCAATGAAAAACAATTTCCTCTCAATGCTCCAAACCCCCACAAAAACATGCCACATGTACTTGCACTTAAAAGGGGTTGTCTAGGAATCTCAGTACTTTGGCAGAACGCCAGGGAAGGGGAAACAAAAAAAAAAAAAAAAAAAATTCAAAAGGATTTACTTTTGATTCCTGACCCTACAGTATCACCATTTCCACTGTGAGTCTCCTGTTCCACAAACAGGGACAGGGGTCAGCAAAAACAGCACAACATAATGAGGGCACCTCCATAACTCTCACCATCTCTCAACTTCCCATATGCTTGCAAGTTTGAGATTCGCCTAATTGTAGTTATATCTGAACTTAAGTGACAAATGGTCACAAACTTTTCACACAAAACTTATGCTGAATTCACAGACTACTCCGTTCTGAAGAACATAACAAAACAAATTTCATTAAAAAATCCATTGCTTTCCACCAGAGGCGTAGAAAGCAGGGGGGTGGACGTGCGTCTGCACGTATTTTTTCGCAACGTATGGATGGGATTTGCTAGAATGCCACAGTTTTTTTCTGTGGGTTTTCGCCACATGGGGCCCCATCCCATTCAGACTTTGCAGTAAAATACACGCAGCGGATACGCTGCGATTTCCAAAACAGTCGCAGTTTTGGAAATCGCAGCATGTCAATTCTACCTATGGAAACGCCGGCGATTGATTTCCCTATAGATATAATTGAAGCAGAAAGTCCACAGAGGAAACCTCTGCAAACATTCTGTGCAAAGTGCTGCAGGAAGAACCGCGATGCATCGCCGCCACGGTTTTTCCCACAGCTGTTTTTTGCTGTGGAACGCCACGTGGGGCCTTAGCCTTAAGGCGTTTTCCAGCTCATTTTTATTGATCTATCCTCAGAATAAATCAATAAGAGATAAGTGATTCCCCACTGATCAACTGTAAGAAGGGGCTATGGCGTCTGTTTATATCGCACGCTGTCTGTTTATAGTGACCGTGTGAGGTCATTCCAGTCTTGTCACATAGATGTGTATAGGACAAGGCTGTAGTTACACTACATGGCCGCTATGAGATGAATGACACTATGTGAACAGAGAAGGCGTCACGGCGCTTACACAGGTACCACGGTTCATTCAAACAGCTGATCCTCGAGGTCCCGGGTATTGGAACCCCAATAATTTTTTTTCCCTTGTGTTTTTTTTTTTCTTTTTAATTAGGAAACACCTGGGGCATTATTAATAAGGGGAACTATTTAAAGGGGTGCACAGGGAAGTTATTAATTTAAAGATGCACTTGGGGGTATATTATATATTTTATAATTGGGGAAAGCAGCAAGATGGGTGTGTAGGTGAGGACAATGTGGGTCAGGTGCCTGGAAAAGTAAGGAGCCAAAGATGTCTGTGTTGCAAACTTTACAGAGACTGGAAGAAGTGGTCATGGCCGTCCAGATAAAAGACGGGGAATGTGAACGATTAGTCAGAGATGTCACCAGTAAGTCACTAAATGTTACTGCCCTGTATTTACCTAAATCGTCTGCAGAGCCCTGTGTAAGCCGCTATATACCACTATACGCTCACTGTATACTGATAGTATCGGTATACGATCATGTCCAAGATGGGGGCCCACTTGGACATGTTCGCCCCCCTGTGCTGAACCCCTAGCTACGCCTCTGCTTTCCACCCTAAAAACTACAGCAGCTCCTTCAAAAGCATAATCTCTGCAAAGGCACTTCTCTCCTCTGAGCTGCGTGCACAGCTTTCTGCATCTACTGACAAGCACAGCATCTCCTCACTGGACAGAGTGACAGCTCTTCACAGAGCAGGGAAAAAACATGCACATTAGTTAACTCTTCTGACTCCACATGTGGATGAGAGGAGAGAGGAGCTTATCAATAACTACTAGACAGAGGTCCACAGTATGCATCCACCCACTTGCTCTGAGTGAACTACAGATCAAGGTGCAAGCAAAACAAGGCGATTATCCCCAAAAAAACAGATGAGTCAGACATCAACAGAGCGATGTCCCCAGGAAGACTCTGCATTATTTGTAAGTTCCATCGAAAACTCAGGTACCCTTTAAATCATATTTTTAAAAGTTACATACAAAACTTTGACAACTGTGCTTTAAAACTTAAGCTAAGATCAGAAATGCAGAACCATATTTCTTAACCTGTCATTGTGGAGTGGTACAATTTAAGGCTGGTATTAGATCATGTTCCTTATATACAGTTGTCAAAGTAGAAGTGTCAGAATCCATAAAATATGAATTCTCCACAACTAAAAAAACTCTTACAGTAAATTACTATTGTATATTAAGACTTTGTATTGTGATATAATGCAACTGACAGTAGCAAAATCATTATTTTTTGTAAGAAAGATGTATTTGTCACTTTCTTTTCCTCTGTCTATAGAAACAATTTATCGATATTACCAAGAATATAAGTCACAAAGTTGGGGAAAACTCAAGGTTGAAATGATGTGAAATGAGCCACAATCTCTTATTTGGATTATTTTAATTCACATTGTGGCTCAGAAATATAGGACCCTCTTTCACCACAACAGACAGTGATTGTAGACTCACAGCCACCTACTGTGTGTCTTGCCTTAATGGGCCTCAATTATGAAAACTAAGTCTAAAGGCCAAACATTGTGGAAACGCAGCATTTTTGCAGGAAAAGACAGACAGCGTTTTACATTACCAGCAAAATGAGTGGGATTCTGGATAATCCCATCCACACATTGCAGAAAAAAAAACCAAAAAAAAAAAACCACACAGCGGAAAAGCTACGCTTTTGAAAATCGCAGCATGTCAATTCTACCTGCGGAAACACAAGCATTTTCCGTATAAAATTTAATAAGTGAAGAAACACCTGCAGAGAAAAATGCAGCAAAAACGCAACTAAAAACGCTGCAGAAAAAAAAAACAATGCTTTTTTTGCTGCGCTTAGCTACGTGGGCCTACCAGTAAGACTGTCTTTATTGCCCATAGTAACCAAAGCTCAGCTTTCATTTTTCAATGGCAGTTTAGGAAATAAAAGCTAAGCTCTGATGGTACTCTCGCAAAGTGGCAATAAATAACAAAAAGAGATTTAAACTACTACAACAGAAAGCCAGTGCACAAGCGCCAAAAAACTTTAAGGCCAAAAACGCTGTGTTTTTCAGAACCTGCAAAGTGGATGGAATTCTGGCTAATCCCAACCAGACATGGTGTTACAAGTCACAATAGCTCCCATTAACCTTTTAAAACATAATAATTAATAATAAAAACAGACACACTCCACTTTGGTATAAATACGGCCGCAATGCCTTTATTAAGGGGTTACCAATTCCAATAAATAATTAAAATTAATGTTAAATAAATCAATAAATAAATAATTCAAATAAATAAATAAATAAATGCATAACTCTGAAAATTAACCATAACAGTGTTCAAACCAGTCCCCCCAGCATTAGCTGGGGGACTAAAACCCCACTAATAAAGCATTGCGACAAGAAACATAGTAATTTAAATAGGGCGGCTGCTGCTCCATCTGGATCCACGGGGACGAAGACCGCGAACAGCTGATGAACAGCTATATTTAAATGCTGAATTTTCCCACCACTGGTCCAATCAGCTGACGGCCCGGCTGCTAGGCAGATTTAAAGAAACTTCTGGAACCTGCTCGTGCTGACCCATGGATAACCTTCTCCATGTAAGTACCACTGTAAATATAAAATAGGAGGGAAAAGGAGAAGGACCATGACAAAACAAAAACCCGTAATTGACCTAATTAAATTTAATTTAACCAGTTATTTATTACCAAAATCAAAAACACATTATCAGGAGCTGTGACTAACACCATGGGTCCCCATCCGTTAAACTACTGGGGGCGTTTTCATTGCAGAAAAAAAAAAAAAAAACTGCAGTGGAAATGCGCTTGTGTTTTGGTAAATCGCAGCAGGTCAATTATACCTACGGAAATGCTGCATTTCTCCTTATAGGTATAATAGAAGGAGAAAGTCCACAGAAGAAAACTCTTCCCACTTTCTATGAAAAACGCTGTGGAAAAAAAAATGCAATGCTGTCTTTTCCGCAGCATTTTTCAGCTGTGGCTTGCTACATGGAGCCTTAGACAGGTTGCAGACAACCATGCTGCAACCGGCCTACCATGAATTAAAAGCATGGGCTGCACACGGGGGACATTCCCGTGTGCCGTCCGTGTATGAGCCGTGCTTCCGCAGCTCCTTTCATTAAATGAATAGGAGCCACGGAAGCACGGGCCGCAAAATAGGACCTGTCCTATTCTGATGCGGCCCTGACTGTCGGCCTGCACACGGGACCGTGAAAATCACTGTCATGTGTACGGGCCCATAGAAAAGAACGGGTAAGTGTGCTATCTGTGAAATACACGGATAGCATACTGATCCACACCACGGTTGTCTGCAAGGGGTCTTAGCCTAAGGAAAGAAAACTGTGGATAATAGATAAGGACAGCAAAAGTAGGAAACAGAGGCGTATTGCCAAAGAGAGTAAAACAACCCCTAAATTAAATAAATGGCAAAAGCAATAAAACTAAGTGCCTAAAAAATGAGGGCAGCGCTTGCCCCTCTGACAGTGCAAGGTTATCGGCGCTGATAGTTTCGGCACCAATATTCCTGCACTGTCAGAGGGGCAAGCGCTGCCCTCATTTGGCAATGCGCCTCTGTTTCCTGCTTTGCTGTCCTTACACATTATCCAGTTTTCTTTCCTTAGGCTAATTCCCCATGTAGTGAGCCACAGCCTCTGCAACTGAAGCATATACCAACAAAGCTGACAGTACGCTAAATTCAGCACACTGTCAGCTTTATAGTGGAATACCAGTAATGTTAGAGGATATGAAAGGACCTCTATAATGCATAACTTATAAAGCCATTTCACCTGACTGCTAATTGAAACACATTAACAGCCCATTTGTCCGCAGATCCAAATGAATCACTGAACTTCCAGACTTTTCTCTTTCACCCCGCTTTCTAAGGGTGAAATACAGTTAGGTCCATATACTGTATATACCCAATGGGCGGTCCGAAAATGGTTAAAAGGGACCACAAGTAATTGGACAACTGACTCAAAGGCTGTTTCATGGGCAGGTGTAGGTAATTCCTTCATTATGTCATTCTCAATTAAGCAGATAAAAGGCCTGCAGTTGATTTGAGGTGTGGTGCTTGCATTTGGAAGATTTTGCTGTGAAGAAAACATGCGGTCAAAGGAGCTCTCCATGCAGGTGAAACAAGCCATCTTTAAGCTGTGAAACAGAAAAAATCCATTCGAGAAATTGCTACAACATTAAGTGTGGTACATCCTGAGAAAGAAAGCAAGCACTGGGGAACTCATCAATGCAAAGAGACCAGGACGCCCACTGAAGACAACAGTGGAGGATGATCGCAGAATAATTTCCATGGTGAAGAGAAACCCCTTCACAACAACCAACCAAGTGAACAACACTCTCCAGGATGTAGGCATATCAATATCCAAATCTAGAGAAGACTAAATGAAAGAAAATACAGAGCGTTCACTGCACGGTGCAGCCACTTAGAAGCCTCAAGAATAAGGCTAGATTGGACTTTGCTAAAAAAAAACAAAAAAAAAAACAAACAAAACACACACACACACACACACACATCTAAAAAGCCAGCACAGTTCTGGAAGAACATTCTTTGGACAGATGAAACCAAGATCAACTTCTAACAGAATGATGTAAAGAAAAAAAGTATGGCGAAGGCGTGGCACAGCTCATGATCCAAAGCATACCACATCATCTGTAAAACATGGCAGAGGCAGTGTGATGGCTTGGGCATGCATGGCTGCCAGTGGCACTGGGTCACCAGTGTTTATTGATGATGTGACACAGGACAGAAGCAGCCGGATGAATTCTGAGGTATTCAGAGACATGCCGTGTGCTCAAATCCAGCCAAACTGATTGGTCGGCGTCTCATAATACAGATGGACAATGACCCAAAACATAAAAGGCAAAACAACCCAGGTGTCTATTAAAGCAAAGAAGTGGAATATTCTTAAATGGCCAAGTCAGTCACCTGTTCTCAACCCAATTGAGCATGCATTTCACTTGTTAAAGACTAAACTTCAGACAGAAAGGCCACAAATAAACAACAACTGAAAACCGCTGCACTAAAGGCCTGGCAGACCAGTACAAAGGAGGAAAGACAGCGTCTGGAGATGTCCATGAGTTCAAGACTTCAGACAGTCATTGCCAACAAAGGGTGAACAACCAAGTATTAGAAATTCATATATTTTATTTACAATTATTTCACTTGTCCAATTACTTTTGAGCCCCTGAAATGAAGGGATTGTGTGTAATAAATGATTTAGTTCCTCACATTTTTATGTAACCATTTTGTTCAACCCACTGAATTAAAGCTGAAAGTCTGAACTTCAAATGCATCTGAATAGTTTTGTTCAAAATTCATTGTGGTAATGTACAGAACCAACATTAGAAAAATGTTGTGTCTGTGCAAATATTTATGGACCTAACTGTACATATTTTTTTGCAACTCTAGTGGCATAAATATACCACTCCAGCAGTCACACTGTCACAATAGGTATATCCCTAAGGCCCCATGTAGCGAGCCACAGCTAAAAAGTTCTGCAGAAAGTTTTTTTCTGCAGCACTTTTTACAGAAAGTCTAGCGTTTTCCTCCCTATTATACCTATACACAAAACACCAGCGTTTCCGTAGGTATAACTGACATGCTGCGGTTTACAAAAATGCAACGGTTTTTGAAGTGGCAGCATTTCCGCTGCAAATATTTTTCCGCAATGTGTAAATGAGATTAGCCAGACTCCCATCCACTTTGTGGTGTTTTTGCAACGTGGGGCAAAACACACATGCATCACATCAAGAATAAATAACCACACTAATACCGTAATAAGTGAAAAAGAATAAAATACCCCATTATCTATACCAAAGTACAGAAAGGTAAAAGTTTTGGGGGTGTAAATATTAGGGTGCTGCAAACCCCACATATTACCCCTGAGAAAGCCACGGGTTAGTTGGCAATATGCGTGGTGTTTGCAGCATAATAACATTAACTTACCCTCAAACCACTTTTACTTTGCAATACGTTGGTATTCATTATATGGTAAGTTTTCTTTTTCAGTTTTAAATTTATTTATTTACCATATTTTACTATAGGAGTCATTTTTGTTTACATTTTTAGGCTGAGGCCCCATGTTGCAAATACACAGCGTTTTGGCCGTGGTAGAAATGCCGGGGCAAAAAAAGGGTTATTACAGTACCTGCAAAGCGGATGGGATTCTGGCACTCACTGCATAAAAAAAAAAAAAAATCTGAAGCTTATTCATACAACTGAGTTTATAGACCATGTGTTGTCAGTGAGAAAAAAAACAAAAAACCTTGGACCACAGATTTTCTTGGACCCAATTTAACCATTGGACCCATTTAAACAAAAAAAAAAAAAACAAAACAAACAAAACAAAAACAAAAAAAAACAAAAAAACAGATGATTCTACAAAGATCTGTTAGACACACAGCTGAGAACTGGCTCGGTCAAGCACATATAGCATTACTCCTCATGTATACACACCAGCTTATTCTGAAAAGTCAAATGAAAAAGGTTTGAAGACAGGGAAGAAAACATATTTATGAAACCTGCCATATTCCACACCCCTCGTCATATTGAAGGAGGACAAGATGCCTAATCTATGAGGAGACACATTCTTCTTCATATGGATGTTCCGCCGCTGGGCTGTGCACAACCGGCATTTAAGAGAGACATAAACCGGAGGTTTACAACTAATTTTATGTCAGATCTCCCCTATTGTGTCACTTCACTTACAGTCATATGAAAAAGTTTGGGCACCCCTATTAATCTTAATCATTTTTAGTTATAAATATTTGGGTGTTTGCAACAGCCATTTCAATTTGATATATCTAATAACTGATGGACACAGTAATATTTCAGGATTGAAATGAGGGTTATTGAACAGAAAATGTGCAATATGCATTAAACCAAAATTTGACCGGTGCAAAAATTTGGGTACCCTTATCATTTTATTGATTTGAATACTCCTAACTACTTTTTACTGACTTACTGAAGCACAAAATTGGTTTTGTAACCTCACTGAGCTTTGAACTTCATAGCCAGGTGTATCCAATCATGAGAAAAGGTATTTAAGGTGGCCAATTGCAAGTTGTTCTCCTATTTGAATCTCCTCTGAAGAGTGGCATCATGGGCTCCTCAAAACAACTCTCAAATGATCTGAAAACAAAGATTGTTCAACATAGTTGTTCAGGGGAAGGATACAAAAAGTTGTCTCAGAGATTTAACCTGTCAGTTTCCACTGTGAGGAACATAGTAAGGAAATGGAAGACCACAGGGACAGTTCTTGTTAAGCCCAGAAGTGGCAGGCCAAGAAAAATATCAGACAGGCAGAGAAGAAGAATGGTGAGAACAGTCAAGGACAATCCACAGACCACCTCCAAAGAGCTGCAGCATCATCTTGCTGCAGATGGTGTCACTGTGCATTGGTCAACAATACAGCACACTTTGCACAAGGAGAAGCTGTATGGGAGAGTGATGCGAAAGAAGCCGTTTCTGAAAGCATGCCACAAACAGAGTCGCCTGAGGTATGCAAAAGCACATTTGGACAAGCCAGCTTCATTTTGGAAGAAGGTCCTGTGGACAAAGATTGAGTTGTTTGGTCATACAAAAAGGCGTTATGCATGGCGTCAAAAAAACACAGCATTTCAAGAAAAACACTTGCTACCCACTGTAAAATTTGGTGGAGGTTCCATCATGCTTTGGGGCTGTGTGGCCAATTCCGGCATCGGGAATCTTGTTAAAGTTGAGGGTCACATGGATTCAACTCAGTATCAGCAGATTCTTGAGAATAATGTACAAGAATCAGTGACGAATTTGAAGTTACGCCGGGGATGGATATTTCAGCAAGACAATGATCCAAAACACAGCTCCAAATCTACTCAGGCATTCATGCAGAGGAACAATTACAATGTTCTGGAATGGCCATCCCAGTCCCCAGACCTGAATATCATTGAACATCTGTGGGATAATTTGAAGCGGGCTGTCCATGCTTGGCGACCATCAAACTTAACTGAACTGGAATTGTTTTGTAAAGAGGAATGGTCAAAAATACCTTCTTCCAGGATCCAGGAACTGATTAAAAGCTACAGGAAGCGACTAGAGGCTGTTATTTTTGCAAAAGGAGGATCTACTAAATATTAATGTCACTTTTCGGTTGAGGTGCCCATACTTTTGCTCCGGTCAAATTTTGGTTTAATGCATATTGCACATTTTCTGTTAGTACAATAAACCTCATCTCAATCCTGAAATATTACTGTGTCCATCAGTTATTAGATATATCAAATTGAAATGGCTGTTGCAAACACCCATATATTTAGAACTAAAAATGAGTAAGATTAATAGGGGTGCCCAAACTTTTTCATATGACTGTATAAGACATTGGCAAGCTAAATAAGTGCATTCATAAAATGCCCATACACCTTAAACCGCCCATGATACAGATTTAGGAACAGAGTTTTGGCCAGCTATTAACTGTGCTTGCAAGTTACCTTTCATCTATGACTAAGCTTGATTTTATTTGGGTTACTGGAACTTTTTTTTTTTTATTATTTCAAACAGAAAACATCTGATTTTGCTGGGGAAAGATTCAGCAGCCACTGTGAGGAATACGTAGTATTTCATCCCATTCATTCAGATGAGCTTCTGCACTAAGATGATGCCAGCAGTTATCAGAGCAGCCACAAAGGACTTTTTTTGTTTGTTTGTTTTTTGTTTTGTTTTTTTAAGCTTTTATTTTTTGGTTAATTCCTGGAGAGCCCCTTTAAAAAAGGTAAACAAAAACAGTAGCCTTTTATTATTGTCTAATACACGCGAAAAGAAAATTCTACTGACATATGTTTAGCAGTGGCCAGCCTTTGGTTGAATTATTTACTGTGTGGTACAGATGTGTCCACCCCTACCTTAGCTCTAGTTTGGTTAAGGACTACAGTTTCTCACAAAACAAATTCAATACAACCAGTGGGTGGCAACAGAGACATACATAGGATAGACATCTTGTGATTAATGGCAGATAATATAGGGGCTATAGGCGGCCACCCGAGGTTCCTGAGAGGATTAAGACTTTTAATTTAGCCCATCAACTTGGATTTAGGCCATATAATTAGAGAGGAGAGGAGACTCCAGCCCCCCGCTCCCGCATCTACATTTATTTGTGCCAATCACTTAAAAAATGCCTCTGCAAGACTCCATTGAAAAGAATATTTCCAGAGAAAAAGTACGTGTGTGTGTGTGTGTGTGTGTGTGTGTGTGTGTGTGTGTGTGTATATATAACAATCTGCTTTTAGCTTACATATGGCCACTGCACTATGCTTCTAATACCACATTTGCATGTATGGACATTATAAATATAAAATGTTTTGGTATTGATTCCTGACCAATATCAAAATAAACTCTTCACTGATGCTGGCGGAATGGGTACAATACAGACACTGGCCTGAACATGAAATGGCTATCGTTATGGTGGAGATAGCTATCTATCTATACACACACACATACATAAAATTACCCTTACATGCTATATCTATAGACCTCGAAGTTGTAAAAGTAACACCAAACAAAAGGCCAACATGAAAATCAATGTTACAAATGTTCATGTTGCAGATAAAGTTCAGGTGCAGTGACGTGTTAATTATACAATTACAAAAAAATATATATATATATATATATATATATATATATATATATATATATCTCTATCTATCTCACATCTCCTGAATTTGCAAATCTATTCACATCTTTCATATTCGGAATTCAATGAGAAAAGCAAGCTAAAAATACCCGTCCCAGTGAATTTATCTTAATTATGCCTACATTATAAAAACAACAGGATAAACATTTTAAAAGTATGAAAAATTGTCTACTGAGTAAGTTACCAATATCTAGACAACTAATTATTTTGATACAGAAGTGGTCGTAACAATAGTCCTATCTCTGACATCCATCACTCCGTGCATTGAAGATACAACACATATACAGACATAGCAGTTAACCCAAACTTCTGCAATTGGTAAACTGCTGCAGCGTTATATCTTATCATATAAAGACAACAAAAACCAATGAAAAGTCATTGGTAAAACATTTTTCAATGATTTTCCATAGTTTTTTTCTTGTCTTCTGTGATATTACGTTGCCGCAGTTAACCAATTGCAGTAGTTCAGGTTAACTATGCTACATCTGTATATAGGCAAGGGCTCCACTTGAGCTATCCTCAGCGCTCCCACTGAAATGAATGAGCGTGGATGCATCCTGTCCTGCATGGACTCACTTACATTTAGTAGGCTGAATGCACAAGGGGGGGGGTGGGTTGCAGTGAGAGTCCTACCATTCTCAGGATCAGTAGGGGTCTCAGCTGTCCTACCCCCACTTTTCAGCTATTTATCCTCTATCAATAGAATAGAATAGAATACTTATCATGGCATAACCCCTTTAATGTACATGTAGGGACAGGCAGAGAAAAAAAAAACTCTGAGGAACAGCAAGTAACTGCAGAGCAGGAAGAGATGTCATAGAAGGGGTAGTAGTTGTGGTGTTTAATAAGCAAAAGTATTAAAAGTCCTGGTACATTACATGACCAGAGAAGGTCCCCATTTTACAAATTCTGTAAACTTTAAAGAGAAATATTAGTAATATTTCATTGTTACAATAGACTCCGTTCACTTTGTTATTGAGGCTCTGTTACCATGTCATTAATCCCTTTGTGCACCTCATCATATGGCACAGAATCAAAGTGGTTTTAGAGGAAGTGGAAACTCCCTCAGTCAACTCAGCGGTGTCACTGCCAATGGGTTGACATGCCATCTAATCCCAGATGTCAAATGGATTGATCAGAGAAGTTATACAGTTCACATTTATTTGATGTATCATTTTTCTCTTATTTTAAAGTTCAACATTTTTTATTTTCTCTAAAAAGACCTGAGTGTATAGCCTGTCAGACACATGCCAAAAGGGGCCAATTTGGCATAACTCAACCCATAGAAGTCTATAGATACTGTACTACACCCATCAAGAATTATTCATTTTTGCTTGGAACTTATACTTCCAACAGCGTGTAAAAAGAATGTAGATTGAATATTCATGCAGAGATATCAGGTCGCAACGCCATTTTCTCACACACACACACACACACACACACACACACACACACACACAATACACTAGGTTCACTGTATGATATTGCAACAACACGTTTTTCATATAATATATAAATTGCAAACAAGATGAATTGGTCATTGAAAGGAAAGATAAATTGTGTGCATTAAACTGAATGTACTCCCTGTGCTGTCTCTTATCTTTTTCTCATATGCCTGCAGGTTAACTAATAAAACGTAAAATAAATCCAACAAAAAAAACTCACCCTGATAACAGTGAAAAAGAATTATATTTACTGCTCCCATAAAACATCCCATGAAATGCACTAATGTTCAAGAGAACTTATCTAGGAATCTCATTATACAGTAGTAGTGCAGTATTTTTTTTTCCCAACCTAATGCTGTGAAAGTACTCTGAAAAGCTGGATCTTCATTACCCTTCAGTGACTTCAAGAATGAATGAATGAATGTCTGAATACATTTTTTTTTCCCCAAACAGCTTGAAAAACCAACGCTAGAGAAAACCAGATGTGCTATATAAAAAGCCATTAGGTGAACATAAAAAAAATAAGAAAAATGTTTTTTATTTTCTTGCCAGGTTATCAGTTTTTGAAATTAAAAACCTGGTGCAACTCTTCTCTTGTTTCCCCAGCAGAAAATTTCTTGCCTGTTCGCTGACTACCGCAATTTTCACCAAAATCATGTGCAATACCAAAGAAACAGAGTTGCAGCAGTAACCTCCAAGCGCAAAGATATGCACACATTGAATATGTAAATCATTTTATACTGCATTGCTGCCATATATACACTATCTGTACCTCAAATGTTTGTGTGGCATACACCTGTACAGTATGAAAGCTATATAATTTCTACAATATATTGCATTTATCAAAGCTACTCCTAGGGTTATAAAGTAGTGCTGGCTTAGCTGTGGTAATAAGCAAATATTGCCAAGGAACGGTGCAGCCAACTGCAAATTTCCCCAGTAATAAAACTGGAAAAACAGCACACTTTAAGGCTACGGCCCCAAGAGGAGTAAAATAACCAGAAGGTAGCAGTATAACAGCTTGCTATATATTTCCCATATCTTTTGTAGCCATACCTGGCTTTGGCTCAAAAAACCGCAGCAAAATCTGCAACAAAAAAAAGCTGCGTTTCCGCAACGTGGGGCCATAGCCTAAAAGAGTCTACCAGCTCCCACATCACCCCCAATGTAAAATCATTATCTTGTAGAGCACCTTATATAGTTTACAGACATACCTTTGGTCTGCCTGCTGTTTTGTTACTTTTCAGCAAAAAGTTTTCAGGTTTATGCAAATGAACTTCTTTGTGCATCAGAAGTTTGGCTGTGCCTGCTGGTGCCCACAATTTTGTCTCAACACCGACCATTGCCACACCTGCACGTCTCATTCAAATAATTCACCTCTCCAGAGCAAGTGTTGAGAGCCATTACAAAATGGAGGGTCAAACCATAGGCATGTCTGTAAACCTTAGTGCCCTATAGCACTAATGCAGATTTTCCTTTAGGCCATTTGGGGAATATATGTGACAACATTTGTTATTGTTATATTGTGTTAGAGATAGATATATCTATCTATGTCTATCTCTATTTATCTCTTTCTCTATCTCTCTCTCTCAAATTGGGGTATATATGGCCATCAAAGTAAGGCTAGGTTCAAACTTGCGCCTGATCTCCATTGGGGGATTCTATTCTCCATTCTGCTTTAAAAATGCGGAGAGAAAAGTCCTGAAAAAGTCTGGAAACCCGGCAGACCCCATTATAGTCTATGGGGTCGCAGGTTTCCACGTGTAACCACTTTTTTATGCGGATTAGGTTTCCATTCGTGGGGTCCTGAACACAGGTGTGAACGTAAAGTAAGAATGCAATTATCATAGCACATCACTACATCCAGCCACTTAGACAAGAACAACAGTGTCTGAAGTGCTGCAAATAATTAGAAAACTTACAAATCTAACACAGACAGAACTTGTATCACTAGTGCCAAAATGAGTGATGATGGCATTTATTGGTAAAGCTTAACCAGCAGACAGCACACATTAAAGCCATGTTGCAGACCGCTACTGTACAAAACTGATGGCAATTTAAAACGTATGGATGCCCACACCAATGGGTATCTTACCCAGACAACGCATAAAGGTGGTGAAGAGCAATGAAACACTAAGTCGCATCACAAGGCAAAACAAGGTATTCAACAAAACAACTGAACAGCTTACTTGCCCAAAGTCATGAAGCATGCATTGCAGTGGTGCCTCGAGAAATACTCTAATGAATTTTTATGGTGAGACTGCAGTTAAAAGGAACAAGTATGCTGAGCAAGTATATAACTAGGTAAGGCTCTGTTAACAATGGCATCATTTCTTTAGTTTTTACAGGATCCATAACATATTCTTATTTATTAGACAGCATTCACAATTTCTTCAGGCCACATTCAGATTTAGGGACACTATTTCATTTCTGCTCATTTCACTTATTTTGATCAGTGCCTAACATTCCATGATCAAGGGAGGGGTGCGCCAGCTGACTGTCACTGAGTCATTCCGTGTCAAGTGGATCAATTTTAAAGGTCGTCCCCACCTCACATCTCAGATTTTGATGAAATTTGGTACATAGTTTCTCTATGATATAAAACTAAGCTGTGCAAAATTTTAATTCAAAAGACTAAAAATTGGAGGTTCTAGGAGACCTCAAGTAAAAGGTTGCAAAACGTCACCTGAGCAAAAATGACATTTTGGGCCAACTTCCAGAAGCTGTAAACATGGAAGTTTTGGTAGTATAAGGGGGATATTGGGAGAACCTGCACAACTTTTAGGGCTTAATGAACTGGCAAAACCCCATGTTCCTAGTCCCCTTACTTTTTGCATGGTTTAGGCTCAAAAAACTGCAAAAATGAATTTACAGCGATGTTGAGGCTGCTGTAGTGTCAAAAATGGTTGGCCTTTCAGGTTGATTTTTGGTAGGTGTACTAAATACACGACTGTAATGAGGCCTTCCAGTTTGCAGCACTTTCCTTCAAGTGGTTGAAAAAATATATAAAATAATATAAATTTTGGCTATATTTGATGCCCTATATAGGACTAGGAACATGGGGTTTTGCCAGTTCATTAAGCCCTAAAAGTTGTGCAGGTTCTCCAAATATCCCCCTTGTACTACTAAAACTTCCATGTTTACAGTTTCTGGAAGTTGGCCCAAAATGTCATTTTTGCAGCCCTTTACTTGAGGTCCCTTAGAACCTCCAATTTTTAGTCTTTTGAACTAAAATTTTGCACAGCTTAGGTTTATATCACAGAAAAACTATGTACCAAATTTCATCAAAATCTGAGCTGGTGAGGTGGGGGCCCCTGGTCCACTTAATATGGAATGACTCTACTATATTATGGGTATGAGTCACTCTTAACATCTTTTGTGGTGACGTACTGTATACTGCCTTGTATTAACTGTTAGTTGCAAAGTATCACGTACAGGCCGTCCTTGCACATGACGTGGGTGCGGCTGTCAGGGGTCAACTCACTCCACCCACTCAATCTTGCACTCACCCTTCACTCAGGCTTCAAATTGAGCGTAAATCGCACAACACAATCCACGCACCCCAAATACACGCTGCCACCACCACTAACTTGACAGCTCAATGGAAACCACACTAACATATACAGGTATCTCTCTAACAGTCAGACACAAGCACACTTCAAAAAATTAATGGGTTCATAGAGCAACACACAGTAATCTTAAATTTAACAATTTAATACCGAAAGGGTTCAGTGCTATTTATACAAGATAAGATAACAAAATTACAAACAGCCTTAAAAATAAAAGAAAAAAAAAAAAAAAACAGACTACTTCTTAAGAGTCTCTGGTCACAGTAAGCGTGGAGATCTTCTGATGGAAATGGACACTCTCTTAGCTGGCTTCAAAAGATGTGTCATCAGTTGTAAGGCATCATATTCTCTTAAGGCTTGTGTTTAGCCACACCTCCCTGCCAGTGTGCCCCCCCTCCTCTTACTCCCTGAGGTGGGGAATCAGCAGACTCATCTTTATCTGGGAAAGAGGAATTTCTTTTTTGCCTCGGAGAGCTTTGTCCCTGCTGGGCTCTGGAGGTTCTCTCAGGGTCACAACAACCTCCTCTGTACCTGCTTGACCACGACATCTGGTTGTGCACAGCCAAGAAAGCAATTTCACCTCTGAGCCCCTCCCCTTTGTATACAGACATACCAAAGGGGTAGATTGATCACAAAACAAACAAAACATTCACTATAACTAATATGAATAAGTAATAATACACACACAATATAAGTGATTTTTGGGTTGTAATATTCTCTGTTTATTATAATGCCATCTATTCTTATTGCATTTAACAGTTACCGCCTTTGGTTGTTTCTGGATCCTATTGTGTCACTGTCACTACTACTTTTTTAACAGTTAAAAATGGCATACACTAGACTGACCTATGCATATGGAATATACACCTGGCACATCCTGTTACAACAGTTGCATTTTGATCAGCATGCAGTCATCATTTCTAATACTTGTATAATTCAGAACAAGAGAATATGCATTTTAATACCATCAATAGTGTCTCTAAAGCTACATATTCATACTGTACAAAAATAATTGCATGGAAAATAAAACATGCCAAATAAAGAACACATTACTTTTCTATTAAGTAAACCAAGCATTTTATAACCAAAACAGGGACAATAAAGACAGGCAGAAGAGAGACAATTGGGTGTCTCACCACTATTTTACCACTGTTCTCCATTTCATTTTAAGATTATTGCCAAATATGTTCTTTTTACGATGGTTTCTCATATATCATAGCAATGTCTGGGAACCACTCTTACAAATAGCTGACAACATTGGCTTTCGCGCATACTTAGATTATATGTGAGGTCACACAGTACAGCTTCTTTCCCATAAACAAATGCAGATTATCTCTACACAAATTGGTAACCTAATAAGTAGACACCATAGTGGAGGAGCTTAAGTTTACAAGTGCAAAAACCAGCTGCTGAGAAGAAGAAGGGAGTTAGGGTACATCACATAAGCCTAAAGCAGCTGTTGTTCTTGGCAACTTCTAAAGTGAAACATAAGCTTTCTAGATTAGCTCTCGCTCTACATCAGCATCTGTATAAACATACAACTTGTTATGTCGCTACAAGGGTGCAAAATTGAGTAGAAGCTGCTGTAGAAAAAAAAATATACAATACTTTAATGGCTTGCAAAAAATCCTCTTGTATGAAATCAGTGCCAGTCAGTATTCAATAAAGATACAGAAGATATGGTTGTAATTACTATATTCTTCCAACCTAAACCTATGCTCTTCTAACCTAAAAGAGCTATAAGGCTAGGGCCACACAGCAACTTTAGCCACAACTACCGTCGAGTGACCAAAGATCACCATGTCGCTTTGCAACTCCTTCACTCAAGTTAGTGAATGAAGTCACATTATGAACTAGAGGGTGAAGCAACATCATCTAGTGACGGTCATGGCTTCCTCGGGGTCCCAATGTGACTCCATTCACTAACATGAGTGAAGGAGTTGCAAAGAGACACGGTGATCTTTGGTCACACAACGGGAGTCATGGCCAAAGTTGCTGTGTGGCCCTAACCTAAGACTATTTTTCTTCAAGCCCAAGATATACTTAAAGAAATATTCCTTTTATGGAACATTCAAGTTCCTAATAACTCTTCGGCTTATTTCAATAGGTCTGAGTACCAATAACATTATGCACAAACTGGTGGAGCACCTCCAAGTGCAGTATTTATATACAACCTCCAACCCCCCCCCCCACCAAAAAAAATATACCAGAGTGGAGTCAGAAAAACATTACTGACTCGAACGTCAAAAAAATTTTAATTATACAATTATTAATGTATTGTATAATTCATTAGACAAATAGTTTACTGCATATTTACTTTGATAGGAATGCAATCACTAGCTTTTTAATGAATTAGAATAGCTTTATGATTGTGATTGACCTTGTCTGCCAGCCATGTATGGTTGGAGTCAGAGCAGAAGTCGGAGTCAGACTGTGGAAAAATAGAGGAGTGAGAGTTAGTGGTTTGGCTCACTGACTCCACAGCTTTGGAATATACAACATAAACAATTTATTGTCCTTAATAAAATATCTTCAGGCTTGACTGCACATAGCTCTGCTGTATGCATTAGACCTTAAAATTGTACACAACACTGTACATCTAAAAATGTATACTTGACACCTTTATAAAAAAAAAAAAAAAAAAAAAAAAAAGGGTTGTTTGAGATTTTTACATTTGGAATCTTATATAGAAGTGCAAAATTTAGTACTAATGTAACTTTCCCATTTAAACATTCTGCCTCCAACTAACCCATGAGTTGGTTGTCGACACATTTACCGTAGAATGTTGTATGAAAGCTCTCTTTGTATGCAAAAACTGTTATAGCTAATAAAATCAGTAAAAAAAAACAAAAAAAACAAAAAAAGAATATTGTCAAGCTCATTCTTTAAGCATAAAAAGAGTGATAAATAATACTTTAGTGTCAGTATCTGAGAAACAAATGGGAAATCAAGTCAATTATGGTATTCACTCAAGATTGACAACACTGCCTCACTGCACCCATTCCTGTATTTTAGAGGAGGTCATGGTTGGCTTACACACAGCTATTCCCTGTTTGACAAGCGAGGGTATAAATCTATCACAAACTAAAATACAATGGCTGCAGTCATGAATATATGAAAACAAAATGCATAGCTGGTAGACAGTGGTGAACCTAGCCTCTTTGCTGCCTGAGGCGGACTATAGAAAGACGCCCCCCACCCCCCCAAAAAAAAAAACAAAAAAACACTGAGTTTCCATGCTACTAGTCGAACACACTGTTATCGTCGCACAATATACACAATACACAAAGTTATAAAACAGTTTTTAAGAATTCTTCTTCCTGTATTACTTCAGTATCAGATCAACAACACGGCATTAACAATGAAAGTAACTTCACACATCTTCTGCTTGGTGGATGGACGATCCCACGTGGCCCCCATTCTCTATAATAGGAGTGCCGCAGATAGCTGAGTACTGGACTTCGGCTATCTTTGGCACTCCCATTGAAGTGAATGAGAGCCACGCGGGTTCGTCCATCCACCAAATGACACACCTATATATATGGCTGCAGCCAGGCTGAATTCCCACCTAGTGGGGGAAAAAACCCAATTCTCAGGCTCAGTGGGGGTCTCAGCAGACAGACCCCCATCACTCAGGTATTTATCCTCTATCATTTAGGTGTATACAGTGCAGTAACATTTTGTGACTTACAGGTGACGTCTCTGACTAATCCTTCACATTTCCCTTCTCTTCCCTCTGGACCGCCATGACCACTTCTTCCAGCTGTGACTTGTCTCTGTAAAGGTTGCAACACAGACATCTTTGGCTCCTCACTTTTCCAGGCATCCAACCCACATTGTCCTCACCTACACAAAGCCCCCATCCTGCTGCTACCCCCAATTATATAATATATGATATAACCCCCCATAATGAATAACACCCCCAAGTGCATCTTTATATTAATAATGTCCGTGTGTACCCTGTATAAATAGTGCCCCTTATTAATAATGCCCCAGGTGTTAACTAATTAAAAGGTTTTCCAGGTCATTAATAAACTAAATCAGTGGGGTTCAAAAACCCAGGACCCCCACTGATCAGCTGTTTGAATGGTACCTGTGTAAGCGCCGTGACCGCTTCTCTGTTTACATAGTGTATTTTCATCTCATAGCGGCCATGTCATGTAACTACAGCCTCGTCCTGTACATGTCTACAGTATGTGACAAGGCTACAATTACATCACACGGTCACTATAAACAGACAGCGTATAATATAAACAGGTGCCATAGCCCATGTTTATAGCGCCCCATTTACACACACTATAAAGTTCCACAGCAGCCCCTGCACACATTATTACACAGTGTTATGGCCCGCAGCGGCCCCTGCACACTGTATTATGCCTCTCAGCGGCCCCTGCACACGGTATTATGCTCCATAGTGGCCCCTGCTCACGGTATTATGCCCCACATTGGCCACTGCACACGGTATTATGTTCCGCAGCAACTCCTGCACACAGTTTTATGCCCCATATTGGCCCCTGCACTGGTATTATGCTCCATAGTGGCCCCTGCACTGGTATTATGCTCCATAGTGGCCCCTGCACTTGTATTATGCTCTATAGTGGCCCCAGCACACGGTATTATGCTCCATAGTGGCCCCTGCACTGGTATTATGCTCCAGAGTGGCCCCTGCACAGGTTATTATGCTCCATAGTGGCCCCTGCACAGGGTATTATCCTCCATAGTGGCCCTTGCACTGGTATTATGCTCCATAGTGGCCCCTGCACTTGTATTATGCTCTATAGTGGCCCCTGCACTTGTATTATGCTCCAGAGTGGCCCCTGCACAGGGTATTATGCTCTACAGTGGCCCCTGCACAGGGTATTATGCCCCATAATGGCCGACCCATGAACTATTGTTATACTCTGGGGTATTTTCAGACCCCAGAGTATAATGATTGGAGACCCAGGGGAGAATACAAACATAAAAATCAGAGTTACTTACCTATCCTGGACACCGGTGCACTCCTTGCAGCTTTCATGCCCTGTTTAATTGCGCACACACGTCACGTGATCAGGCCGGCGACGCGACCTGATGACGTCACCACAGGCCTCAAGCCTGCTCGGAGTTACATCGGATCGCAGGAGGTGAGTAACACTGTTTTTTTATGTTCCCTCACCAACCCTAGGCCTCCGATTATTATACTCCGGGGTCTGAATAGACCCCGGAGTATAATAATAGTAGTATTTGCGGCCCGCGGCCTAACTTACCGATGCCCGCGGCCGCTCACAGCGGCATCCGCTTCCCTTTCTGCGGCCCATAGCAGAAGGGGAAGCGGGGGGCGGCCACGAGCAGACGCGGGGTAGGTAAATAAATAGGCCCTGACCTGCCAGGGATACTCCAACAGGTTACGGCCTATTTATATAGATAAAAAAAAAGCTATACTCACCTGCGATGCCTTGATGCAGCCGCCGCCTCCTCCTCTTCTTGTCCGCGACGTCTGTGTCTCAGCGTAGGCGGCGTGATGACGTCATTGTATCGCCGCCTGCGCTGAGATGTGATGTCTTGTAAACCAGCCCAGGACAGGCCGCGCTCAGCTCTGGTTTTTTTTTTTTTTTTTTTTAAAGCGGCCTTTCCTGGGCTGGTTTACATTAAATAGTAAAAATGCCGCCCCCCGGACAGTGCCGCCCGAGGCAGCCGCCTCACCTCGCCTCATTAGCGATGCGCCCCTGCTGGTAGATTTAAAAAAAAGAATCTTAAGAAATGTGCAAGCTAGCCCCTTCTTTAGGGGTAGGCTATATATATTCAGAGTATATCCTCTTATGTGGTAACAAAGTCTGCCAATGCATAAAGCAGAGCCATGTGCAACGATATAACCATTCTTTGTATCTACAGTACAATTCTAGGCCAGTAAACTACAGAAGCCTGAACCAACTAGTTTGTGTTGTGCAATGGAGACAAACTCTAGATTCCACATCCCTTGGAAATTTCCCTTATCTTCATTAAAGCTCCTCCCAATTTCCTCCTAAGGCTAGAGATAAAATGGGGAGCTCTGTTCCCCTGTTTAACAACTGATGGGAGTCGGAGCTGTCAAGACTCCCACCAAGCTACTGTAACAATTATCACCTATCCAGTGATGATGATAAAAAAAGAACCCTATTTCTTTGTAATGTATCTTTTTTGTCAGTACTTGAACCCTACAAGTTGTACAGTGCTGCGGAATATGTTGGCGCTATATAAATAAAATGTATTATTATTAATAACCAAAACGGAACATTAACATTAACCAGGATAACAGACGTGATTGTGTTCAAGACGGTTATTACAACATCCACCTATAGAAGCGCCGAAGACAGCAGGGTGTCGTTCCGATGGACATCATGGACCACTGAGGCCTGTGATTGGACGTCAGCTGGGTAATATCAGACATGTTGAATTTGAACACTCCTGATACTTTCTTTTTATTGGAGATGAGCCGCTTCCAGACACCTCTGGCTGTAGCTTATTACCCTTTTCACTTTCAGTACACACACACACACACTTTCAGGAAGAGGGATATGTCTGTTAACCTTAAAGATCCTTTGTTGCCCTTTAAAACCCCATTAAGGCTGAGGCCCCGCGTTGCCCTATGTGTCACCGAAAAAAGACGCAGAAATTAGTTGAATAACCCAAATGATAAAAATATTATAACCCTCAAAACGGAACATAAAAAAAAAAAAAAAAAAAAAAAATGTGTCTGATCCTGAACCACAAATTCGCCGGGACGGAAGTGGATAAAGATTTTTTTTGCCCTGAAAACCCCTTTAAGCTAAAATCCCACGTTGTGGAAACGCAGCTTTTTTTGTTGCAGATTTTGTTGCGGTTTTTTGAGCCAAAGCCAAGAATGGCTACAAAAGGAATGGAAAATATATAGGAAGCTCTTATACTTCTCCCTTCTGCTCAATCCACTCCTTGCTTTGGCTCAAAAAAACCCAAACAAAATCTGCAACAAAAAAACAAACAACGTGGGACTTTAGCCTAAAGGGGTTTTCCGGGCAAAAAAAAAAAATAGGAATTAGACCTACCGGTAATTGGATTTCCAGGAGTCCTTCATGACAGCACCACAGGAGGAGGTTGCCCACTTGACCTCTGAGCAGGTCAGGAAGTTAGAGAGGTTAAATGTCCCCAACCCACCTCCCCTCTTCAGTGTCTCTTCCAAATTACCACACAAGAGTTTCAACATAAATATACTGAGATATATATAATTAAATCATCATAATGTGGATAGCCACTAAAATTTTTTTTTTTTTGGTATATGTTACATCACATACACCCCATAAACATATCTGCTAACCAGAAATAACGCAAAGGGGAGGGAATATCAGGGTGCTGTCATGAAGGACTCCTGGAAATCCAATTACCGGTAGGTTTAATTCCTATTTTACTTGACGTCCCTCATGACAGCACCACATGGGCAGTACCAAATTACTCCAGTCAGGGGGAAACTACTGCTTGTAAAACTTTGCGTCCAAAGCTAGTATCCTGACTGGAAAGAATGACCAGTCTATAATGTTTAATAAAAGTATGGAAACTAGACCATGTACCAGCCTTACAAATCTGATCAACGGAAGCTTCCCCTCTCTCTGCCCAGGAAGAGGCTATTGCCCTAGTGGAGTGTGCTTTGATTCCCTCTGGTGGAGGGAGATCTTGTCCAATATAGACTTGTTGGATTAGTCCTTATCCATCTTGACAGGGTTCTTTTAGATGCCTTCTTACCCTTGTTTTTCCCTGAGAAAAGGACAAATAAGTTCTGATCTTTCCGCAAGGGAGCCGTTTCTTCCAAATAATAAAGAACTATCCTCCTTACGTCTAGGCAATGGAATGCTTCTTCAGCGGGTTTTTAGGAGCTGGGCAGAAAGAGGGAAGCACAATCTCCTGATTTCTGTGGAAGGTAGAAGCTACTTTCGGGATAAAGGATGGGTCTATTCTAAATATAACCCTGTCCTCCAGAATTCTTAAATATGGCTGCCGTATAGACAAGGAGTGAATTTCTCCAATTCTCCTAGCAGATGTAATCGCTACCAAAAAAGCTGTTTTTAACGTTAGAGTTTTAAAGGTCTTGACAATTTTTAGGTTCAAAGGGGGGAGAAACTAAAGCTCTAAAGGACTAGGTTTAGATCCCAGGATGCCATAGATCTCTTAATAGAAGGCCTCAGTCTAGAAATCGTCTGAAAGAATCTTTTGACCCATCTATGTTCAGCTAGACTAGCATCATAGAAGTGACTTAATGCAGAGTTTTGTACTTTTAGGGTACTGGGAGATAGGCCCTTATTAAATCCTGCCTGCAAGAAATCAAGGATATGTGCTATATTTGGATGGAATGGATCCGGGATATTCGGAAGCTGCCAGGAGGAGAACTTTTTCCAGATCTTTTTATAGATGGCCGAAGTTACATTTTTATGACTTTAAGAGTGGAAATAACTTTGTCTGATAAACCTCTCCTCCTCAGGATGGCCCTTTCAGGATCCAGGCCGAAAGTTTCAAAGTCTCTAGGTCTGGGTGTAGTAGCGGCTCCTGAGATAACAGGTCTGGTCTCAAGGGAAGAGGAACTGGGTCCTCCAGGGCCAGTTGTTTTAGGATGGGAAACCAACTTCTCTTGGGCCAAGACGGGACCACCAGGATCAATTTTATATTTTCCCTTAATAATTTGTTTAGAACCAAGGGAATTAAAGGAAACAGAGAGAAGGCATAAGCCAGCTCCATGTCCCAATCCTGAGACAGAGCATCGATTGCTGCTTCTTGTCCCTCTTTTTTGATGGAAAAGAAGTGCCTTACTTTGGTGTTCTCTGAAGTAGCAAAGAGATCTACCTCTGGGATCCCCCACTTGAGTGTTAGTTGGGAGAAAACGTCCTGATTTAGGGACCAAGCCCCTGGATCTAACCTCTTGCGGCTGAGGAAGTCTGCAGACAGGTTCTCTGAGCCCTTTATGTGCACTGCCGTAAGGGAGGGAACATTCAATTCTGCCCAAGAGAAAATTTCTGTGGCTAATGCCCGAAGGTGTGCGTGCTTGGTTCCTCCTTAGTGACGAAGAAAGGAGATCACCGTGACATTGTCTGACATTACCTTCAGGTGTGATCCGTGTAGAAGATCGCCTGACTTTTTCCACAGTCTCCCAAACCGCCCTCAACTCTCTGTAATTTCAAGAGCGGCTCTGAATATGAACAGGCCAAAGACCTTGAAGGTAAGAGCCTTTTACAGATGCTCCCTAGCCTATTCCACTGGCGTCCGTGACCATGATAGTCTGAGGACCTAGGTACCACGGCACTCCTTTTGCCCAGGTTTGCTGGATCGAGCCACCATAGAAGGGAAGATTTTATTTGTTGGGGAATCTGGATCCTGCTGTCTAGAGAATTCTGATCTCCGTCCCAATTTGAGAGCAGAAGATTTTGTAAGGATCTTGAATGAAATTGGGCCCAAGGAACCGCTTGAATACAAGAGGTCATGAGACCTAAGACTCTCATCCCTTCCCTTATGGAACAGCTCTCCTTCCTGGAAAAATTCAGAATTTTCTGGAGAATGTTCTCCTGTTTTTCTTTGGGGAGAAAGGATGTCTGATGAGTAGCATCTAACAGTACGCCTAAAAAGGTTACTTGAGCTGAAGGTAACAGGTGCGATTTTTCCCAATTTATGATCCATCCCAGAGACTGAAGTAGAGAGAGAACTGAATCCCTCTGATCAATGAGCTCCTCCCTGGAGTTGGAAATCAGGAGAAAGTCGTCGAGATAGGGAACAATCAGGATATTTTGCGATCTTAGGAAGGCCATAATCTCCACCACTATTTTTGTAAATACCCTTGGAGCAGATGATATCCCAAAGGGTAGGCAGTGGAACTGATAGAAGGAAGGACCCTTCACTATCTGAACTGCAAACCTTAGGAACTTCTGGTAAGGTGGATGAATTGACACATGATAATAAGCGTCCTTGAGATCTATGGTGCACATCATCGCATCTGGACGTATCAGGGGAATCGTAGATCTTATAGACTCCATTTTGAATCGTATATATTTTACGGACTTCTTGGTGTTTTAGACTGATAATAGTCCGGAAGGAACCATTTGTTTTTTTTTATTAAGAAGAGCCTTGAATAATGACCCCTGAAATATTCTTCCTTTGGGACGGGAACAATCGCATTTAGGCGTAGCAGTTTTGTTATGTCCAGAAGGAGGGCTTACTGTAAATTCTGGGATGGGAAGGAGGGGAGTACAAATTTTTCTGGAGGAAGCTCCGCAAATTCTATTCTGTACCCTTCTGTTAGGGTATTTAATACCCATGGGTTCGAAGTGATACGGGACCACTGTTTGGAAAAAGCTGCCAATCTTCCTCCTACTGAGCTGGTGTCAGTCTCCCTGAAGGGCCGGGGTTGTTGGGGTTAAGCAAAAACCCTCAGCCCTTACCTCCTTTTGGATAGCTCCAGCGACCGGTTTTCCCTTTCCTTTTATAGGAATTGGAGATGGTAGAGGAAAACAGGCGGTTCCTCCGAAAGGACTGCCTTTTAACTCTGTACTCAGGAAAATTCTTTTTCCTATCACCTGTCTTTTCAAGGATGTTATCCAGAACAAGACCAAACAGAAAACACCCAGTAAAGGGGAGATTACAAAGCTTGTTCTTAGAAGCTGTGTCGCCTGACCACATTTTCAACCATAAGGCCCTTCTGATGGAGTTTGACAGTGCTGCGTTTCTGGCAGCGAAACATACTGTTTCAGCTGAGGCATCTGCCACAAACCCTGTTGCCTGTTTTAAGAGGGGGATGGAGCTCAAGAGCTCTTCCCTAGAGGTTCCCTTCTTAAGATGCTGTTCTAATTGACCCAGCCAGAGAAACATGGATCTGGCTACGGAGGTAGCCGCTATGTTAGTGGAAATGATGGCGAATGAGGACTCCCAGGATTTTTTAAGCAGAACGTCCGCCTTTCTCTCCACAGAATCCTTTAGCTGTGAAGAGTCTTCAAAAGGGAATAGCAGTTTTCTTGGCGACTTTAGCTACTGGAATATCTACTTTGGGTAGCTCATCCCATAATCTGGAATCCTCGGAATTAAAGAGCAGCCGATTTTTTAATTCCCTAGGGATAAATAACCGTTTCTCTGCGCCCTCCCATTCAGACAAGATTAGGTGCTTAAGGTAATCATTTACTAGAAATATCGCTGACTTCCTTGGCACCAGACCACCAAACATCTCCTCCTGAATAGAATGAGGTTGTTCTTCCTCAGGTATATTCATTGTGGCCCTTACTGCCTGAATTAAAGTTTCCACTTTCTCGGAGGAGAAACAGAATCTTCTGTTTTCCTGGGGCAGTGAATGAGCTCTCCTCTTCTTCTAATTCCCCCTCAGAGGGATAGAAGCACTCTGCACTCTTTCTCTGAATCGGACCCTTTAGTACTCATATGAGAGCTCAGGGGAAGATCAGAAACCAGCCGTGGTCTTTTAACGGGAGGTTCTCTCTCAGACACAGATTCCGGCGACTGGAGCAGGGAGGAAACAGAGCTTTTTACTTCGTCCCTGATTAGTGTCCTTAACTCAGACATAAAGGCAGGCGTTTCATCTTTAATCAGTTTAGTCAGACAGTCCTGACATATCTGCTTATTATATGCATCAGGCAGGGGCTTGGCACAATTAACACATTTCCTACGTTTTTTAGTGTCAGATTTCTGTGGTATCTCTTTAGCCTAAAAAAAAAACAAAAAAAACACACAACAAAGCTAGTCTAAGAACACCGCAATACAATAACCAGTGCCAAGCCCCCTTGCATAGCAGTACTTACATGCCCCTGGGCCAAGTCAGCCTCAGGGCGAGGTTTTTGGGTTCCCTCCTTTCTCTGCTCCATTACAACAAAGTTAAACAGTTGTAATGCACAGTATCATGAAGGCCACGTTGCTGTGGCGTCCTACTCACCATTTGATGTCTTCTGGCAGGTGAGCAGTAGGAGGTACCGCTGGTGTGCCACCCCAGCCGCCAGACGCTGCAGCCTCCGTGCTCCAACCTGCCTAATTGAAGTATGCCACCTTCAAGATGGCGGACACGACACTTCCGGTCACGTGATGACGTCATACGGCGACCGGAAGTGCGCGGAGCAGAGCGGGGAATGCCGGCAGGCAGGAAGAGAACCCCAGTAAGGGGGAGCGGCTGCCTCACACATGGGGGCCCAGGGAGAAGAGGAACTCCTGCATCTGCCCCTGGACCCCCTGGCTAGGGGGACCCCTACCCCAAGGGGTGGTGGCCACAGACCAGGGAGTTGGAAAGACAGAGACCCTCGATCCGCCTTCCTGCCCAGGTAAGAGAAATCCTCTCCACGTCCTGCCTCAGAGGGACAGGAAGAACACTGGAGAGGGGAGGTGGGTTGGGGACCTTTAACCTCTCTAACTTCCTGCCCCCCTCAGAGGTCAAGAGGGCAATCTCCTCCTGTGGTGCTGTCATGAGGGACGTCCTGGAAAAATCTTTATCCACTTCGGTCC